>CADEHL010001055.1:698275-946354 GCA_902827135.1 Harpagifer antarcticus
GTGTTATAGTCACGAAATTAATTTAATCTCTTGATTTGTGTTCACCAACACGATTTTCCCCTTTTTTTCATGTCACACAGAACGATTTTAAAAGCAATGTATTTCTATTGGTAGTGTGTTTCGTGCCTGCAACACGTCTTTTTTTCCGGTCGGGTCGTGGAAGACCGGAAGCTGTGTGGTTCATAAAAACATGTTCTTACTCAATATCAAGCCACGATTATTGTTTTTAATTTTAAATCTTATAATGTCGGACTTTCTTTTGCAGTCAATGAGGAAAATAAATGGGGCTCAGAGCCTCAGAATACTGAAATCTGTATTTTTTCAATCTTTTTTTCCTTCTAATTTGTTATTCTTTTCTAATTAACACACTGTTATTTACTCAACAATAACACACTATCATCATTGTTTTTATTTATTTGTTTAATTCTTTACAGGAAACCGGGTACAGGAAGTAGGAGAAAGTGAACTGAATAGCATGGCAGTAGACTGCTACTAATTTTCCCTATGCAACCTGAAGAGTAAAAGGGTCAAGTCCGTCAGAAAGCAATGACTGTAACGGCCCCTACACACGGCCGCGTGCGTTGACTCTTCAACGCTTCTGTCCATTCACTTTGAATGGGGTGACGTCACGCTTCACAGAACTGCATTGTGGGAGCAAAGCGTAGCTTTTCTCGCGGTGCTCGCTGCAAAAGTAGAGCAATGTTCTACTTTTGAAGCTTCGACGGAGGCGTCAGCCAATCAAATCCCGCTTATGCAAATCTGCCAGTACAAACGCTAGCCAATCAAGCCGCGTGTATGCTGGGAGAGCCAGACCGCAGTTCATTTCCTCACATGCCAAAAAATTGAGGAGAAAATAATCGTAGCGGTAGGAAATCACCCGGTGCTTTATGATCAGTCCCTGTTCACCTACAAAACAAACCAATACAATACAAACCGGAAGAGCCAGGCACGGAGGGAGGTGGCAGAGACAGTGGGTGAAACTGGTAGGTTTTCTCCTGTTTGGGGAGTTTATATCCAGTGTACTTCGTTTGAATGGACAGCTAGCAGGCATAGACAGTATTTAGCCAGCATGGAATGTTGCGTAAAATAGCACCATAGACATTAATGTCATAAATGTTCATCATATAAAGTGTGACATGTAAAACCTTTTATGCAATTGACAGGAGAGATTCATGTGATTGGTTGTTGGTCGCGTCGCTCGCGTAAACTTCCCAAGCTCAAGACACGCCCATTGCCAAGCGTCAACGCACGCCGAAATTATTCGGTACGGGCCCCTCAGTTCGGTACACGTGTGTACCGAAGTGTACCGAACCAATATAACGTTAAACGTAAAAAATTGAGAATGTGAACAACTTCTTGGAAGTAATCTCAGGTGCTGCTTTGCAGCATTCAGAGTAATTTGCTCACATTGGGTTCAACGCGTCATACAGATGTAGCACCTCATTTCAGACTCCAGCTTACAGCTTCCTGCCTACGACCTGCCTAAGACCAGTATCGAGGAATGTTAAGCCCTCCCACTATTTTCCAAGAGGGCGTTGCCAGATTTTCAATTTCAGGTTTTAACCAGGAGAAGGCGCTTCATTCACAAATACAGAAAGACAAGTTTCATGGACTTTCAGTTGTGTTTTGAAGAGCATTTGAACACATCAATATTTTAGATCAACTAAAGTATATCTAATATTGTAATTCAATAATATATAGTCTTTATATATTAAATAATCATAATAATAATGTGAATGTTTACATTACACTTCTTTATTTGTTATGCTCATACTTTTACCTTTACAATCGTTTGCTTTAATATACAGTATATTTTTGTATATTTTTGTGTTTGCTTCCTCCTGCTCCCTTTCGGACACATACTGTATGATTTATTATTATTATTATTAATATGAAGATATTATTAAGATAAGATGTTACTTATTAAGATAAGATGTTACTTTATTGATTATTTATTAACATTTTAGTTTAGAATGTGCTGTCCCACGGTAATTCAGAAGGCTCACAGGTCACATTCCGACCATTATTTAAAACAATAGGTGCTTTCACACCGTCTAGGCAAGGCAAGTTTATTTATATAGCACCTTTCAACACAAGGCAATTCAAAGTGCTTTACAAAAAACGAAAGACATTAAGACAATGGCATTTAAAATCAGTCATTAAAAAGAAAAGATAATAAAATAAACATTAAAAGAAAAAAAAATACATGGATAAAAGTTACAGTGCAGTTTAAGATGTGAATAGTTCCATTAAAAGCAGCGGCAAAAAGAAAAGTCTTTAGTCTGGATTTAAAAGTAGTCTGAGTTGCAGCGGACCTGCAGGTTTCTGGGAGTTTGTTCCAGATATTTGGAGCATAATAACTGAACGCTGCTTTACCATGTTTAGTTCTGACTCTGGGGACAGAAAGCTGACCAGTCCCTGAGGACCTGAGAGATCTGGATGGTTCATAATTTAGCAGGAGGTCAGAGATGTATTTTGGGCCTAAACCATTCAAAGCTTTATAAACCAGCAGCAGTATTTTGAAATCTATTCTTTGACACACAGGAAGCCAGTGTAAAGACTTCAGAACAGGAGTGATGTGATCCACTTTCTTAGTGTTAGTGAGGACTCGAGCAGCAGCGTTCTGAATTAGCTGCAGCTTTCTAATAGATTTGTTAGTGAGACCTGTGAAGACACCATTGCAGTAGTCCAGTCTACTGAAGATAAAAGCATGGACAAGTTTTTCCAAATCCTGCTGTGACATTAGTCTTTTAATCCTAAACTTTTACCGGTTAAATCGGTTTACTGATAAAGATTTAGCCCCAGAAAGCACATGGCTACTTAGCATGTGTTAGGGTGTGTGTGTGTGTGTAGGAAGCAGGACCCAAATACAGATTAAAGTGACAAAAAACTCCTTTATTTCAAGGCTATACTATTAAATAAAGACTAAACAGAACACTCACCGGGGAACAAGCCATATCACAAGACGAACCGACAGACAGAAAAACCAGAACTTAAATACACACAAGACTAATTATACAAACAAGACACAGGTGAGGAGGGAGGAGAAAACACAGGGACACCAGGTGAACACAATCAGGTAATCAGACACACCAGGGAGACTGGCAGGGAACCACAGACAGATCTAAACAAGACAAAACACAACGCAGACAGAAAACCAAAGACAGATCTAGACAAGACAAAACACAACACAGACAGATCGTGACAGCATGCAAAATAACATCATTCTGCATGTTAAGTAGCCATGTGCTTTCGTGTTATGGCTGAATCTTTATTTATTGATTAGATCGTTCCTCTGATGATAGTGTTCAAGACAGCCTATATGTCTGAACTCGATCCTTAGAGTAATGTGTTACGGAGCCTTCTCTTCAATATTGTTTCCACATAACGAGCATTTTGTGCTGCTCTTTTCCAATGTGGAAGCAGAATGTGTGAAAGCATACAGCACGATGCGGGGCGTGTCTCTAGACATCTCTAGACTGGAATAGTGGGGCCCAGTACGTGAACTCGCCTCGCAGGTGCACACGCCAGGATAGAGGACATCAGACTCCAGAGAAAATTTGCTCGAGTCCGGGTCCAAGTCGGAGCGCCAATGTACAAGTCGAGTCCGAGTCATCGTGGGGGGAAAAATTCACGGGTCCGAGTCCAAATCAGCGTACGCGATAATTCACGAGTCCGAGTCCAAGTCATCGTGCGCGATAATTCAGGAGTCCGAGTCCAAGTCGCGTCAATCAGTGCGCGAGTCCGAGTCCAGGACTCCATCTCTGGAGGGATGCGTTCAAATGTAGTCAGTAATTTGAGGAACTGGCGAAATGGCGAGCGCAGATAAAGTTGAGCTCGAAAATCCTCCAGCATCATTGAAGTCTCCGGTTTGGGAACATTTTGGTTTCGCAGTTACGTACAAGGATGACGGACAAAGACAGGTGGACCGAACCAAAGCTGTTCGTCGGCATTGTTCAACTCAAATTGGTTACGCGGCGGCTGGCAATACATCAAACTTGCACACTCATTTGAAAAGCCATCACCTGAATGTGAATATCACCGGTACCAAAAGAAAAAAGACTGAAGTGCAAACCCAACTCCCGCTAGCATTTAAGCCTCCACCACTCGCAAAAAGTTCAGAGTCAGACCGAGCCAAAGCTATTACAAACGCCAAATATCCTTATGTTGCCATGTTAGCAAAGCGCTACCTGGCTGTATCTGCTACCTCTGTCCCTAGCGAGGGTGTTCTCCACAGCAGGAGACATTGTTAGTGCCAGCAGATCTGCCCTTTCAGCAAGAAATGTGGACAAGTTACATTTTCTTTAAAAAAACATGAAAATACAACGACGAGCAAGTCCTAATGTCAAACTGGCTGCTTAGGTACTAGTACAGTACAGTTCTAATACAGATTATTTCAGTTCATCGAAATGCTGCACCTTAATGTTTATTTTATTATATTTTGTATTTATTTGAGTGAATATTCATAGTTTAATAATAATTAAAAACCCAAAACTAATAGTTTATGTTTTGTGAATACTAGTACAGTAAAGTTCAAATACAGATGATTTCAGTTCATCGAAATGCTGCACCTTAATGTTTATTTTATAATATTTTGTATTTATTTGAGTGAATACATTATTCAAAGTTTAATAATAATTAAAAAAATATATGTATATGTTATGTGATAATTTTTTCTGCTGTACCGAAAACGTACCGAACCGAACCATGACCTAAAAACCGAGGTACGTACCGAACCGAAATGTTTGTGAACCATTACACCCCTAACTGCTAGCATTAGCTATATTTACCTTGTTTACACTAAGCGGTCCTAATGTGTTCATCTGTGTATGTTACACTTGCATGAATGAGATCATTAAGTGCCTTGTAACTTCTTTTTTTACAGTTTCACTCCATTTAAATGTCAGTGGACTGCAAATAAGTCGATAAAAGGAGCATGGCTGCTCATTCCCTGGCTCTTAAAAGAGTTTGGCTGGCTGTTTAATCTATGTTCACACTGAGACAGTACAACACGTAGAGAGAACAATACAACTAGCGTGTAAGTACATACAAGCAGGTCACACAGTATCATCACCAATACATAAAATCGGTTAAAAATCTCTTTTTATTAAAAAGTAAATGCCTTGATGGTCTCAGCCTTGACATGTTTTGGTATGTGTCTGAACTTCTCTTTAGTGGTTTATTAATACAACAGATATTTCAACGTGTGCCTACTTTGTTAATTTACTGTTGAGGTTAATTTCAGTAGTTGTGTGCTATAATGTATTTACAAAGTGTGGCAACTTTTTCAGCAGGCAACTTTAGAATAGGGAACCTGTTCAGGTCAATTAGAGTCAAACTACTAAATATTTGTTATGAACAAGACTTCACTTTAAAATAGGGAACATATTCTTAGATATAAATACCTAATTAGAGTAAAACTACTAGCTTATTGGTTATGAACAAGACTTCACTTTAAAATAGGGAACATGATCTTAGATATAAATACCTCATTTTGAGTTATTTAGACTTAATTAATAGTTTCATGTCTTGTTACATAAGAATAGATCATTTTTGTTAAGTGTTATTATGGGTTATTATGACATTTATTTTATTGTGGTACTACTGCCTTATTAGGCCCATGAGCAGAGCATATTAAGACCAAAACTCATGTACAACAATTTCCTTACTTGCAATAAATAAGCACTAATTAGAGGGTTATTGTGGAAAAACTCTCAACTAATGGCTTATTACTTGTAGAATATGGTCATGTAGAATAAAGCATAAGTGTTTTATAATGACTAATAAAGAGCCAATATACTGCTAATATGCATGTTAACTAATTAACTAACTAGTTGATGGTTAATTTGTGTACCTTAATATAAAGTGTTACCAAAGACAGACTTGGAGCCAATCCTGCAAATTCACCACACGTGAAAAACATGAAATGCTGAAAACCCAACCCCAGAAGGGGGGTCTGGGGGGCTTCTCCCCCAGGAGATTTTTATAAATACTAACATATAAATACTAACATATAAATACGCATTCTGGTACACTCTGAGAAGAAAATAAATAAATCTATCACTACCCGACATATTTAATAATAGTTTATGCCATTTTTTTATTTTCACTTTGTTCTGACAGCTGAACTTGCTGCTCCTCACAGAGAGAAGAGTAAAGAGGAGATAGTCTGTGTGAATTACTTTAAATTGTAGATAAGGGTAGATAGCTCCCATTGTTCTTTGACCTGTCAATCATCAAACCGGGGGTCGTATTTCATGCCGTCTTCATTTTTATCTGAATGTGTACCCATGGATGTATAAAGAGTAGTTCTCCCGCAAAGTTATTCTGCCGTTATCTTGATTCTGATTGGCCAGAAGACTTGAAAAAACATCAGCAAAGATGTTTTATTGAGAAGATGATCACTACGTTTTCAAAACCGTTTATGTTCTCCGGCATTTCGAGTCCAACGCCTACTGCGTTAGACAATCGGCCTTTCAAAATAAAAGTTTGACTTTTTTTCACATTTATTGTTTTCACTCGTATATATCAGAAACCCACTCGAAATGGGTCCCACCAGTTGAGAACCACTGCTATAGAACACACTACAGGAGACGGAACACCCAGAAAAGCAGAATAGGGCTTCTAACTGATATTGGAATTGCGATATGATTCCCAATGTAAGGAATGACCATTTATTAAAACATTCACATTATCAAAATATATGAAATAGCTGTAAAGTGATATTTTTGCAAGGAAACTTGATTTACAAACTTTTTATAAAGTCTGTAAATCACCGTTAGTAGGCCTTCTCTGAAGCACCACAATTCAGAATGATGGTTTCACAAATGTAGCCTTAAATGACATTTGGATATTTCACTAGTCCATATTGTGATCTCGATAAAATGTATATTGATTGAGCAGCCCTCACAGATCTGTGTTTCTATGTTTCTGTACGGACTCTTCACTGATGAAGATGAAGTGTGTTGACATGATGAGATGGAGTCGGCTGGATGGGCAATGTGGCCCTCAGCAGAGTGACAGCTGGGACTAAATCAATAAGAAGGGGGGACTATAAGAGAGCCGAGTGTCATAGAACGTTACTGTCAGAGATAAAAGATGGAGGGACGGAAACATTGCACACCACCATTACCCACAATTGTTACGCTCTCAGGCACTTAGGATGTTGGACCCAATTGCAGACAGGGAGACAGAGGTAAAGTATTGTAAGATACTTTATTTTTCCATGAATAGCAAAAATGAACAAAAAATGAAAGCGCTCACGCAGTGAGGAATCAAATTCCTTTCAAGAGTACCAGGAGCATAGACCTTACCATGACAATAGACAAGACGAACTGACACTGGGAGACAGGGGAATTTAAACACAGGGTAACAAGACACAGGTGGGAACAATCAGGGGCGGGTCTGACACTGATGAGCACAGAAGACACACAAGGAGTGACAGGTGAAAACAATCAGGAAATTAGACACACCAGGGAAACTAACGACAGACATGAAAACACAGGGAAAAAAGACCAGACAATATACAGGGAGGAAACATGACAAGGAGAACGGAAAAACACCCACACCTAGACATAGAATCGTGACATGACATAATAATCCTGACAACAATGCACAACAGTCTGAACACTAATTATCACTAATGAGAATAAAAAACGCCTTGTGAGCAAATCCTCACTCAATGTCGTGACACCTATATTTTCTGTCAAAGTGTATCTTCTTTAGTCAAAAGTCATTTTAAAATGATTTTAACAATATCATTTAACTTTTCAAAACCATTGAATACATTTGAATATTCATAATTGTTCTGTTATTCAAAGTATCATGTGGTGAGACTGACCAGTCTTGACTGCTGTTTGGAAAAGTAATATAAAAACACCTTCCAATACCTCTAATACTTATTTGGCATAATGTTTCAAATGTTATTGTAGTCCTTTAGAACATTACAAAGCGTTGATTTAATATATAAAATCATACAGAGACATTATTGAACAAAAGTAAAAGTTGACTTTTAACAAACTCTCCTAATAAATGCAAGTACTTTGTTTCTAAACACTCAAGATGACTTTCAGCTTGTACATTTATTTTACGGAAATGATCTATTTTTACGATAAATCATGGTCGCAAAACATGCAAAGCATATCTGATTCATTTAGATGA
Source organism: Harpagifer antarcticus (assembly GCA_902827135.1). NCBI lineage: Eukaryota > Metazoa > Chordata > Actinopteri > Perciformes > Harpagiferidae > Harpagifer > Harpagifer antarcticus. The sequence goes on from CADEHL010001055.1 coordinate 706,436, forward strand.
AAAAACACTTAAATCTCCTAAATTAACATTTGACATAATTTGTTGTGTACGCAACAATTTTAATATTGGAAACATTTTAATAGATGTTTTGTATTTTAAAATGAGCCTGTTGAAAATACGTCATTGACCCTTTTGCCTGAAAGAACACACCAGGCTGATCTGTGAGTAAAATATATCGAGGCTAATCTGACATGGAAGAAGGAAACCAGTAGCCTATATGATGATTATTCTGGGAGCAGAGACGAATGATAAGGATAGGGAAATGGAGTGAGAGGAGTGAGAGGCAGAGAAGCCTCTCATACTAATCTGACAGAGGAGATCTTTTATATACACTGACAGCCTCTTCTGCTTGGCTGGCTACACCAGTCTCTCCCTCTCCTCCTCTTCAACTCTCCCTCTCTCGCCCTACTCTCATCCTCAATTACTCTTTCATCTCTCTCACTCCTTTATTCTCTCTCACTCTTTTTCCAATCCATCTCAGGCCCATACACACTGTACAGTTATGAGTGGCGTGACTTGTGAGCAGAGTGATGAGTTAGTATGAAGTTGTGATTTATATGCTCAATTTGTAATTTACAGCCACTGTGCCACCATTTCACTTCAGTTTCTCCTCTTTCAACAAATCCTTTGAAATGGAATTTGAGATGCGCATAATGGGAAATGAGCCCCCCTTGCACTCAAACAACAACAAAAATGTGCTTTACCCCGTTTTGCCCAAATACTTTATTGAGTATGATAAGGACAAATAAAAAAATATATATATCTTTATAGAATTTGTTACAGACATATTTTGTTGTTACAGTTCAGCATTTTTTTTTCAAATAGTCAATATCCAGATTGTGCATGAACAAATAAGCGTGCAATGAGTTTATGAAACGTCTTTCAGGCAGGGGGGGGTTAATGCCTCAGGAGGGAACACAGATATGTTAGCCTCTGCAGACCATTTACATGCACTAAAACCTATAGAACACACTACAGGAGAGGCGAGGGTTAACCCAAAAAGCAGAATAGGGCCCCATCAAGTCCTATTCTGCAAGTATGTAGAAAGGAGCCATCAGCTCAGGTAGCACTCATGTGTTTCAGCAGCTCTACTAGGATGTGTTTTAAGTGTGTCTGTCCAGCCTTTACCGTGCTGCACTGAGCAGCGTTTCTCAGACAGCGTCCTGTTGCAGCTCAGCGCTCTGCATACATTACTCTCTCTCTCCCTCCCTCCCTCGTCTGCTCTCTCCATCATTTCTTCAAGTTGTGAATAAATTACTCCTCTCCCTCTCTCTGTCTGCACTTCCATTCATGTGGGTACAATAGGCTGTTCCCTGTACACTGGGAGCTTCTGGAGGGACTAATGTACTCAGGATTAAGTCCTTTCACACACGTTGTGTTCACATTACACACTCCTCACAACTCCATGTTCAGGACTGTTTCATACAACATGAAAAAGCACATATGTCTGATGGACATAAATAATGTCTGACCGTCAACATCGGTTTTTATAGGAGACTGGTGATTAAATCAGGGGATATCACTGACAATATCTGATCAGGGTCATTTAATTGAGGTATATTAAAATGTATTTCGGAGGTTATTTGATGATCTAGTGCAGGGGTTTTCAAAGTGTGGGAAGGTGAGCCTCCCCTCAGAGAACATAAGAACAGCCGCGCCCCCCCTCCCAATTATTATTGCTATTATTATTATTGTTGTTGTTGTTGCTATAATGCAGGAGTATTTTTTATCCAGTGGAAAGTCCTTAGGCCTAGTTAAATCAAAGTGGTTACTTTTGTTTGGCTGGGCAGTGAAGTTTTACACACCGTCTTATTTGACTTTCTCAGGACTTAAACCTGTTTTTTGGGGGGAAGACCCCAACAAAGAAAAACATATATTTACACATGTAAGCAGGGCCGGCCCTTGGCATAGGCAGTATAGGCGAATGCTAAGGGTGCATCAATCAATGGGGGGGGCGCCAGGAAAAAAGAAAAGAAAAGAAAAGTTAGAAATTTAAAAAAAAAAAAAAAAAATGTATTTCATAACAACACAATTTCCCGATTTTGGATCAACAAAGTACATCTTGTTATCTTATACCAGTGGTTTTCAAACTGTGGGGCGCGACCCCTGGTGGGTCGCGGAGGTACTGCAGGGGGGTCGCGGGAAGATTTTTTAATTTTATTATTTTCTCCTTTTAGCTTTGTGAAGCACCTTGAGATGACGTTGTTTTTAAAGTGCACCTATATAAATCAAATGTATTGTTATTATTATTCAATTGTAAACAAACACTGCTCGAAAATATCTCATTGGTCAGAGAGCTGTGGGCATAATGCTGCCTTTTGCAACATCCTACTTGTGTGAGATAGGCTTTTTCTGCTGTTGCTGCCATCAAAACGAAATACAGATCAAAGCTGAACATTGAGAATGAACTGAGAGTGGCAGTCTCAAAACAACAGCCCCGGTTTGAGAAGATCTGCAAGGGAAAGCAAGCACACACAAGTCACTGATAATACCCAAGGGGGTCCCGACTGAAAAAGTTTGGGAACCACTGTCTTATACTAACAGAACTACGCCTATATTGCGTACAGCGTCCATAAACTATGGCACACCCCCCCCCCCCAATACAAGTTGAACTGCCCCAGCCCCAGTAAAAACCAGAGGTTTATGTGAAATAGTTATTTTTTGGAAATAATGGTTTTAGTGTGCAATTATAGGTTTTAATTTTGTATTTGTGTTCATTTAAAATAAATCAAACTCCCAAAAAACATATACGGATTTTATTAACATAGGAATTTACTGTGTAAGCGGCCGCGGGGGGGGGGGGGAGAGCTTTAGAGAGCTCTCTCCTGAAAGACTGAGAGACTCTGATAACCTCAGCTCAGTGTGGTAAGGGCACACCTTTATATGATCATTATAGTTATAAACAAATAAGAGAATCGATTTTCATCTATTCTCTCATGGTATAAAATACTATATGAAGGTAAAAAAAAAACAGTTTAAAAGGGGAGTGATTTGTAAAATATCCATAAATAAAAAGAAAATCTGCTTACAGTTCTTTTTAATATGGGTGTTGAGAGATGTATCCATAGATCTCCTAATGTTGCTCTCAAAGTGCACCAGCTCTTCTCGGGGGAGCATGCCCCCGGACCCCCCTAGAGGAGGTTAGGTCCACCCCCCACTTAAATCATGTTCAAATGGATAGGATACTAAATACATTTGCACACATCTTGTGTCCATATCTTTCTGTTTTGGTGGTCATGCCACAACCGTGCACGTGCATGCATGCGCGAGTCATAGTGAGTGTCTGCATTTTGGGGGGGGGGGCAGCTAAAATCTTGCCTAGGGCAGCAAATTGGTCAGGTAACGTAAGGTCACCATCTTAACAGTTTTTTATGCTCATCAAGTCATCCGTGAGCAGAGCATCAAGTTGGCATGCCTATAACAGCTGACTGCGGCGATTACCATGTTGTTCAGCAAAACGCCTCACAAACGTATTAAGATCTACAGCTTTAGTGCGTTTTGATTCAATGCTGAGTACAGCCACACTTGACAGTCTCTTCTCTGTCATTGTAGACCGCAAATACCTCATTCCTTCTGTCTACTTGGGGTCCGAATGCTTCTCGCTTTGCGCCGTCCCGTTCAAATGAAATCGCCGCCAATCACATTTCCACGGTCATGCCAGGGCTGGGGGAGGGGTTACAAGGCTCGCGTCTTGTGCTGCATTCACTTGCACTCAGACATTAGGGATTTTCTCTCATAAATGTCCGATGAGCCACAACTTTTATTTCAAAACAAAGCTGCCAACTGGGGTGGTATTTTTAGGGTGGCAGTTTCCACCCCGGTAGATCCGCCCCTGCTAGACCGGTACTTGCTTTTGATCAAAGTCAATGCGGAAAAGCCGCACTCACACAGGTAGGTGGAGGTGAAGGGAATGAGCACTTTTACAGCCTTTTTGGCGAGGTGGGGGAACTCGGTCTCCACAGACAGCCAAAAGTGTGCAAGTGACGTTTTCTGCCAGACGCTGTCTCCTCTCTCACTTTAGGTAGCTTCACTAAAAATCGATCCATGTTGCCGCTCGCATAAAGTTAGCTGAACTTAACTAGCTGAAATTCTCGTAATTTTTTTCTCACGCTGCGCCTCTCCTGAAGCTCTTTGGTGCCCCCTGGGGAGGCGCGCCTCACACTTTGAAAACCGCTGATCTAGTGCATTTTTACTGGGCATATTTATAAGCATAATGTATTTAATTCTCTAAATATAAAATTGTAATAGCTGGTATTTTTAAAGCTCAGCGCACACCCCTTTTTTACTGGCGTCTACAATTTTATGTTTGAGTTAAAAAAGGTCATTTGAGAAATCTGGGCCGATGTGTACATGCTGTATGCTCTCCCAGCGGTGTCTCTTCTCTTGTGTCACTGTTAAACAGCACCCATACAGTAGCTGAGGGTCACATAATCTGAATACCTATCTGTCTGCCTCCTTTGTCCCTATTCTAAAGAACAGACCTTTTAAAAAGAGTGTGTGCTGCATTAAAACACACACAAACACCCTGACAGAAGGTACAGAGTGTATTTGATGAATGCCGGATGGACATGTTTCTCATTCCATTTCATCATTGTTCTCTCCATCAAATAATACTGTCTGATAGAGGGTGTGTGGTTGTGTGTGTGAGAGAGACAAATATAAACGGCAGGCAGTATGCATATGTATGTCTATTATCTACATTGTGTTCAACCCTTTACATGATGCCTCATAGCAGTATGTGGAATATGATAATAAAGCAGCACAGTGCAGGATTCATGTGAGTGATAACTGATTTGTGATTGGGCGTCCTCTTTGCTCAGACCAGGTAAAATGTTCACTACATGAAGCGCAGTAGCTTCTGTAAAAGGTTCACTGTATTAGCCTTTACAAAAGCGTTCAGACCTTTGTAATGCTCATGTCATGGTCCTGGAACTCAGACAATCCACAGGGTGAGCTGCTGAGTCACTATCAGACCTCTACTATACTGGACATGTTGCCCCACGTACAGGACAGAGACACAGTCACACATATGGACTCAAACACTGACACATATTTGTCTGAACCCTTGAAATACCACATGTAGGCTTTTCATCTACTTTCATTGTTTTCTTGACCTTGGTGATATAAATAAGGCTCTAGTTGAGTTGATTGGTGTAAAATATCAATAATAAGTCAAGTTGAATGTGATTTGTGAAACTGATGGAGATAGAGATAGAGAGAAGCTGTGTTGGAGAATTTGGGGCAACGGAAATATTCCCACACACACATTTTAAAAACAATTTTTGGCCAGTTTAGTGTTTATTATACAGTTTCAGTGTTAAAAGGTTGAGACAGAGGGGGTGACATACGTAAGGGACCGCAGGGCACATTTTAAGCCGGGTCGGCCGCACCCAGACTGAGCCCAGTACAAGGGCTGCCGGCTCCAACCAATGAGGTATGTGGAGCTCATTTTAGCCAATAAAATAATGGATAACACTGGTAAAATGAGTTACTGTTACTGTGGAAACTTTTGCCAACCTGCAGGTAGAACAGAGTCAATATGAGGTTGGGTCCCTTGAAAGGCGCTATATAAATTCAAGTTATTATTATTATATCTGAGCAGAAGTGGAAGAACTCAGATCTTGGTAAAAGTAAAAGTACCAGAGTAACATTTTGGATTTGTAATTTCTGTAAAACTAAGTGAGGTAAATAGCATATTAAAGAAATACTTTAATATGCTATTTACGTATAAAGAACAGTGATCTACTTATTTATGAGCGACTAAAAGGCCTTAGGCCTATTACAGCCGTATCCTATTGATTGATTGATGTCACTTAGTTTTACTTAAATTGCTGCATCACTTATCGGTCTTTATTCGTGATTCTATCTACTTTCTTTTTTATTATTGCTGGTAAAGGTGCAGCTAGTTTGACTGAATTTACTCCAGGTGGAACTAAAGTCTGATTTAACACTTGATTATATTTCACATTATTCATCCAGATCTGTAAATTAACTAAAGGTAAATACATATAGGGGAGTAAAAGTGGACCATTTGCCTCTGAACTGTAGTTAAGTAGAAGTACAAGTAGCAAAACATTGAAAAGTGTTCAGATGTAACTTAAATGTCACAATAGAGTGGTGCAGTGACGAGTCCTAAAACCAGGAAGTGAGTTAGCATTTTACTACCGGTTCCCTCGTCTAAGAGCCAATGGGATTTCTCCATAGGAATGTGGAAAATAGCTGGAAATAAGGTCTGTGTTTGACACAAATTGAAGAGACGGGTCACGTTTTGTTCTACGACATTAAATCCATCAGCAGTGACCCCGCTGGTGATTGTTGAAGAGTTTACGTGTCTGAAAAACGATGGTTGTTAACAAGTGGCTGAATAGGACTACAGAAGTTGTCCAGGCCGTTTTACGTCATTACACCGAACACGTAAAACACTGCTCCAAGTTTGTTTGCCCTGTTCTGCTTGAAATCAAGTACCTGCCTCCTGCAAACTGTTCAAACAAACACTGCAACTTGTACCATTTACAATCTGTAAGTTTGAATATGGATCTTAAGTTGGCGTGACGTTGAAGCAGCGACCCTGCTGTAGTTCCTTTATAGCATAACGTTAGCATTTTGCTTCTTGCGACTAGATTTATGCTTCGAACATTATAAAAGTAGGATAGACATGTGGATATTATGAACAAAACGTGCGTTTATCAAACAGGTTCGTTTTCCACACACCTTATTTCAAGCTATTTTCCAAAATCCTATGGAGAAATCCCATTGCTTTTTTGTCGAGGGAACCCGAGCGCAGCTTACTTCCGGGTAAATATGTCATCCCTGCACCACTCTATAACCAATTGGATACCGAGCTCTAAAAACGTGACGATAATGTTTTATTCAAAGTAGCACAGGTAGCAGGGATCAGGGCAAGTGCTTATGTAAGCTATAGAGAAGGTGGAGCAGCTGATTAATATGAGAGGTGGTGTCACCAGGATACAGCCAACGTGATCACTGTGTTTGAGTTAACTGTTATATAGTCATCTGTGTTGCCCATTGACATTGCTGTGTGTGTGTAAGTGTGTGTGTGTGTGTGTGTGTGTGTGTGTGTGTGTGTGTGTGTGTGTGTGTGTGTGTGTTTACCCAGGGCAGACGGTGTGTGTCGGGCATGTGTGTGTCCCTCCTCCAGTGCTGGGAGGGCTGGTTGGATTGCGTCACCTTGCTGAGAGGGTGGGGGGGCTGAGGCACACGAAACTGTGGGAAAAATCACAAAGACAGACAAAGGTTGATATGGACGCAGAGGCCAGGGAGGGGTCAGAGGTCACAGGAAGAGGAGCAAGGACAAAGAGAGAGGGGGGAGACACACACACACACACACACACACACTTTATAAATTGAGCTTTTGACACACAATACTAGGGAAACACTTTGAAAATATGATTATTTGGTATAGATTAAACAATCCAACATTATATTTAGGTAAATAAAACAATGAATGGGTTAACAGATAATTAATTTGTAGAAATGTTGCCATAACGTTTTTGGTTAAATAATATTTTTGTTCCAGCTTCATAAATGTGAAGATTTGCTGCTTTTGCTTTAAAATCTTTAATACATTTTTAGTTTTTCAGAAATGAGTAACTTAGGTACCATTCTCGATGCAGTTCTATTACTTGAAATTGAGTATTTTAACAGTGTGGTATTAGTACTTTTACTCAGGCAAAGAATTAGGATACTTTTTCCAGCAATGCTTTAAATGTTCCACCAACTAACTGCTACAACTAAACTGAGTTGAAATAAAAAGAGATTTAGAGAGTCGTTCAGAGGAGGAGAGAGATAAGAGACAGAGGCTGGAAATAAATTGCTGGTTCATTCCCTCCACAGCTAATCCCTGATAACAGCAGGTTACAACCAGCTGCAGTGAGGAAAGACAAACCCATCAAATATCATCAGCACTACACAACACCACACAAACAGGCGGGTTAGTTTGAGCAGTTCATGTTTTATATTAGTGTGTTTTCTATAGGAAACAACAAAATACATGTTTCCTATGGGTGGTGATCAGCATGTTCAGTTTTAACACCAGGATCCTACTAATGTGTTAATATGTATACAGTCACACCTGGAAGCCTCTCTCTACCACCATACACTGAGGAGCTGGCAGGCACCATATTGATTCAAGGAAATTGTCAATATTAGGGAAAAATGCTTATTAGCACTTGCCAAGAATGGAATGACAATATCAATACTACTCTCACATCTGTTCATTAGATATGAATCAGTAGCTGGTTAGCTTAGCATAAAGCCTGGAAAGAGGGCTATTTCCAGTCAACCAGCAGAGGCTCCAGGAAGTACCTGCAACAGGCCAGGAAATAGTCCCGCTATTCTGTACCATGGATGTAAATAGAGAACTGGATATATGAAAGCAGTGCTATGTCACTTCCTGCCAAAATGACAGCCCCGCCCTCTTTTCAGTGAAAACAAAGCATCAGCGAGAAGTGGAAAGATATAGTTTCATTATGTCTAAAAGCTGCTGTGCAGTGTTTTGCACATTTAACAACAGAAATGAATGTGTTCTTTACTTTCACTTAGAAAAAAGGACTGAAAAACAAACGTTCTAATTCTGAAATCAGAGTTTAAGTGTTAGCCTGCCACTCTGCGGACATCCATCCTCTACTGATTTAAATTAAACCATAAATCGACGCCGATCATTTAACTCCAATAACATTGTTTCATTGTTTGCCTGTCATATTTGGGCTCATTGTAGATAAAAAATAGGCCCGGTATTATACCTTTTTCGATGTATTAGGGGAAAACTTCAGAATCTGTATTTACCGCCGTTCAATTGACAGTGAGTGTTTCACCCCAAAAAGGGGTGTGGCCTTTCCATAGAGGGAAAGTACCCGGATGTGTTGCTCTCATCTATCCAGCGTTGGAGGCGGGGTCTTGTTCATTCCTATGAGAGTTGCTCAGTGGCGCATGAAGACAAAACGCCACAAAAGTATCCGTATCTGTCAAAATTACTCGTCATACTTGCTTCTCGAGAGCAAAAGTACCGGTATATGAGCTCATAGAGCAGTGACCACCAACTGGCGGCCCGCGGGCCACATCCGGCCCGCCAGACATTCTCATCCGGCCCGCAGACGGGGGTGACTGTGGCGTTGGCGGAGTGGTTACTGCGTTCGCCCCCCACCCATTTTTTTTTTACAACGTCTCGTGAGTAAGGTGCAGTACCGGAGTCCAACAGAGAGGCAGCAGCTGCGGGACAGTAGACTGCGTACTGCGAAACCTTCCCTTCCTTGAAGAAGAAAAAGTGAGCCTTCGTTGTGAAGAGTCTGCTTTGTGCGCTCCGCACCACAGCAGCAGCCCGGCAACAGAGAGGCAGGAGCTGCGGGACAGTAGCCTAGAAGCAGGGTTGGGTTGTAACGGAATATATGTAACGATGTTACGTAATCAGAATACAAAAATCAAGTAAGCTAACTGTATTCAGCTGGCGTTACATTTGAAAAACGAGTAATCTGATTACAGTTACTTTCACCTGAAGTGAATACATTTTGGAATACTTATTGGAATTATTGGTAGAAAAGTTTCCTCACAAAATGTAATATTCATTACCGGCAGAACTGTGTGCACACTGCACAGCCCTGCAGCTTGTCTGTGAGAGAGAGAGATGCAGCGTGTCTGTGAGGCCCCGCCCCCGCACGCAGATGAGAGAGAGAGATCTCTTTTAAAATATATTGAAAGTTAGAAACGGAGATGGTTAGATAAAATGTGTAAGATAACGTTGATGTAGCATTTCTTTATTGTCGAAATTATGACATTTATAATGGGATAAAATCAAAGTGAATGGCCTGCTGCTGCTGAATGCATGGGGCAAGTGACTGGAACAAGTTTTAAAAGTTATTACATCGTTTCAGATAATAATAATAATAATAATAATAAATAATAATGATAATTCATTCTATTTAGGGGCGCCTTTCAAAGCACCCAAGGACACCTTACAATTCATAACATATTCTAAGGAAAGGTTTACAGTAGGAGAATGCAGTCCGGGTGATGTTATGTGGGGTGCCAATGAGAGGGAGCTGTCCAGAATGACACCAAGATGTTGTGTTTGAGTTCTTGATAAGCCATTAAAACAGTAAAACAAGTGTCTCCTGTTTACCAAAACATACCCATCTGTTATGGAAAAAGAAAGTATTTCAAAAGTATTCTAAAAGTAACCTGAACACGTTACTGTAACTGTATTCTGATTACTTTCAGAGCATGTATTCATGCCCCCCCCCCCCCCGCTGGCCCGCGATAGTATCTATTGGATACATTTTGGCCCTTGGACAAATATAGTTGGTGATCCCTGTCATAGAGCATGCACACATCAGGTATCCCTTAAGCCCCTCCTCCTGTTAGTGCATTTTACTACTTTTAGACACTAATGCATTAAATAAAGGAAACAAAAGTGTTCCTGCTGGGTATTTAGCTAAGATTTGCAGATGTTTTTATTTGTTTAAATGGTCCTTTAATCTTTATTATTTTTATAATGTTTTATGTATTCCTTTATCTAATGGGTTTATATTTACATTATTTATTTTTGCAATGTTATTAGCAACATCTTCTTTTAAATTGGCCTTGAATCTTAATTGTTCTTACTTTTTTTAATTTGTATTATTATTATTGTTGTTAAGAAGAGAGACATCATGTTGCTGCAGAGAGGGTTAAACTGGTCTGAAATTGGTGACATTCATCACAACAACCCCTGACTTTATGAAAGAAATGGTATTTCAATAATAAAGCCATACATTCTTATTCCACACACCACTCCCCATCTTCTTATGGTACCATGAATAAAACATCAAATCATAGACTCCTATACAATATTTCCTAGATGGTAACCTATGAATAATGTATCTCTGATGGTGTTTCTTATTAATATGGGCCGTGCTGGCTGGTGAGGTAACTGTGCACTAACAAACACACACGTTCCTCTCCAGAGGCTTCACTAGGATTTAAAAGCAGTGACGCCAACAGCCATATAAAACAGTGTTTGCTGCATAGTGCTGTTCCAGGACTGTTGCTTAGTGATCTAAAAACAGCTGATCTTTAATACGTTGGTCATGGCACAGAGGTGACATAACACGACAGCTGTACATACACCATCAACTACCCTTAAAGCTCAATCTCACTTTGTGCACTGGACTCAGGGTTCTCCGGTGGAAATGTCCACCCGTGTATCCATCCTCTTCACTTCTTATCCTGTTACTGTGTCAGGGGTTGAATCAGCACTATTTTAGGACATTCTGGACAGTTATAAATTCATTAACCTAATACAAATATACTAAGACACTGACCAAAGCTCACCTTTTCAGATTGGCTTTCAATGTGTGCTAAATGTTGTTTTATAAACTCGAGTTTAATTATTTATTAATCATGGTTTCTTTTTTGATCTCTGTTAAGTGTCTTTGAGCACCTGATAGAGCGCTTGATAAATAAAATGTATTATTATTATTATTACACAATCTTTACTCATAATAAAAGTTACGCTGAAAATAATGATACTTTGATCATAGATTAATATTCAATCATACAGTTAACATTTGAATTTGAAACACAAACCAATGTATCATTCATATGCCGTGCTCAGCAAAAGTCAACCCAATTTTTTAAGTTTGAAGAATATTGTGTTAAGCTTGGCCCCTTCTGTACTCTACTGTATATGTTTAAAAATAAAGGCAAATACGGTCTATTAGTTAAGTTTTAAAAATCCCAATTTACAGTTTGGCTTATACAGATTTAGGACCTAAACATTGATGGAATAGTGAATGTATTTCTTTTAACTAAGCTGCAGTTTACATTAAGTCAGAATTAAAGCTGCAGAGGCTCTGGGTCATTTTTGATGTGACCAGGAATCAGATGATATTTATGTCTCCTTTTTGAATCATCTGTAGCAGTGAGGACAGCGGAGACAGCCCCTGGATGTATTCAGATATTCAGTCTGCTAACACTCTCTGTGAGGGCAGTGAAGGTAACATCTTGGTGGGATAGATGCAGTAACACTTTTTCAACATCTGCGTCCTGGGTTTTAATCATTCTTGAACGCTTCTTGGATGCATTTCCACTGAGCTGTGTGTAAATGAGGTCAGAGTCATTACAGTGAGGAAGAGTTATCGCCATGATTTCTGACTCATCGCTGCTCAGTGTGCAGTCCAGGATTAGTGTTCAGAGAAAGGATAAATAGTACTAATAAAAAAAACACCCAATATTTATGAATGATAAAGTTCCTCATCAAATAGACCACCATTGATTAAACTATACTGCTATACTGTAATTATTAGTTTTTTTCAGGGTTTTTATTTTTAATAACGTTTGCCTACTTTTTTATAGAATATGCAAGTATACTCTTTTTATGTAATCTGCACTCTTGCTATTGCAAGCTATTCCTAAATGTCCCAGTTGAGGGACAAATGAGGGAATTCTGATTCTGATAATAGCATCTTACCTTGCATTATTCAAAGGAAACAGTATTCCTGCTAACATGTCCAACATCAACACAGATTATAATGATATCCTTCAACACTTGATTATATTAAATAATAGTCAATCTTTTCTTTTTATATTATCAGTTAAATAAGCTAACTAAATCTATCGCAAAGCCCAAACAAAGAAACTACAATTGAATATATAACTACAACTAAGAACGAGAGTATTTCTCTTTTTGTGTAAGAAAAGAAAAAGCTTAGAGAGATAGAATCATGGAAATGCTTTCTGTGCCTCAGGTTCAGTTCACTCAGTGATATTGCTCTGTGGAACATATTGGTTTAAATCATCTGTAAATAACTGTAAAGACTGAGATAGCTAAAGGTGAGTTCAAAGACACAGTTGGGCATGACCCAATGATCATAAAGAAAACATCAACAACAATATTCTGTAAAAATAACAGTGGTGCAGAAATGAGTCCTTAAAGGTCACCTATCATGCTATTTTTAGCAATAGCATAGGTCTCAGATATATACAAACATGTCTATGAAGTGTTTTGCTCAAAACACCAAACAGATCACCCATTCTAGCCATGCCTCGAATCCCTCTATTTCACTTCCTGTTTCAATTCAGCTGATTTTGGGTGAAAAGCTTTATAAAGTAAACAAATAGATAAAAAAGAGGGCGGAGCTTATGCCTGCTCATGCGGGAGATGCTACCGGCAGATACTGCAGTGATGAAACGCCATATCATGGATTATCAAAGATTCTCTCTGAAACAGTCTGGAGCTCAAAGGCTTTCGCTCTTGCCGGTTATACCACAAGGTGAGTTCCTTTTTACTTCCTGCTTCTTCACACACATGCTCTCCAGTACAGGTTAGCCCTGAGTGTTAGCGATGCTAATGTAAACACCGACCATATTACGTCCAAAACAGCCGGGTATTGTTTCTGATAGCAACGTTTCTGATATGACGTCATATCGGACGCAAATCTGGATCAGCTCCGTTGTAGCCCCGTTTTTAGAGATTTGGGTACGGAGGAAAAGAGAGAGGGTTTTATTTTCTGACGCTGTGTGAGTTCCTTGACACACCGGGGACACATATTTATGTATAAAAGACATCAAAAAGTGCATTTTGCATGATAGGTCCCCTTTAAAGCCAGAAATGACTCAGCATTTTGTCACATGCACTGTTTTTTGTTAAAGCTTGAAGAACTGTGGTTAACGACATCAAATATGTCAGTAAATACCCAACTGGTGAATGTCCACAGCTTCTTTGTATCAAAAAATGAGACTACTAGGTGTCATCATGCCCAACATTAGCCTTTAGCTTAGCGATGGTGATGCGCAGCCATGTGATCAGGATCTAGTTTGTTTATAGAATTAGCTTGGGGACCATATAAAAGAGTTCACTGCAAAAATCATGTGAGTGTAAAAAATAATATTAATAATAATACATGGGATTTTTATAGCGCTTTTCCTAATGCTCAAAGACGTTTAATTTGACATGCTTGCACAATTGTTATCATTGCACATCAAAAAAGTATGTATTTATTTGCAGAAGTGCAATGTATTTGTTTGCAGCAAATTGGTTCACATTAACACCTTAGTGATTCCACTTGTGTGGAGTGTTTTGACAACATACAGAACAACCAATTGTGTTGAGGAATGTTACAACACTTTCACAAGTAATTAGTTCCCTCAATGAAATTAGAACCTGGGAAATGTCAGAGGAAAGGCTTCCGAGGGCCCTCACTCAGGCTCTGTCTCACACACGCAGACACACACACATAAACACTAACCTGATTGGTTGAGGCAAAGTCATGGCCGGCTTCTGGCATACCCAGGAACATGGTGTCCCCATCCAGCTGAGGAGAACAAAAAGACAGGGCAACAATGTCAACAAACTAAAATCAAACATAGCAAAGTCAGAGAGTCAGAGAGACAAGAAGTTCATGGAGGTGGAGGGAACAGATCGGAGCACCAATGAGGAGAACGCCTCCGTGTCTCCTTCACACATGGACATCCTGCTAGAGGCCTGAGGGAGGAAAAGGTCCGGGCTCTATTTACCACCAACTGAGGTTTGGGTAGAATTGTCCAAAAAAAAGGGGCTTTTTGAACGTGGACAACAGGGAAACTATTTTCTATTACCAAGGTTACAATTGAAATAAAAAAGTAAAGTGGAACTTATGGTTGCTTCCACACACCCTTCTGTCCGCATGTATTTATTCACATGAATCCAAATATGTATGGTATGAACATATTTGAAAATAAAATAAAATGGTGCAACATCTGCATAACTTGTTAGGCCTACCTAGACATCTATCATTGTGTTTATCACCATTCATACATGTCTTAAAACGTTTAAGAAACCCCAGATAACTCAGATACACTGTGAAGTGTTGATCGTTAACAGTAATAAAGTAACGTTCATATGTCGCCTTCTGATTATTATAGTGTTGTACGTTCAGAACAAAGTACTTTTACTTTTAAAGTACTTGATACAATTCAATATGGTACGACAGAGGATTTAGTTGTATTCCTCATATGCAGCAAATGATAAATTAACAAAAAAGTGCTTCACATATTTGGTTCTCTCTACTAGTACTGTGCATCCCATCATGCTGTTTCTTTTTTAGCTTAAATAAAAAAGCACTTGGACCTTTCACAAGTTGGCCTTTTCACAAGGGTAGTAGTGTCCTCTGTCTCCAGAGTACACTTCAATGTTATAACACCTCACAGTTAAACAATGTAAGGATGCATTGCCCAGGATTAACAATGTGCAAATAACAGCGACCATAGTGCCATGCCCATACAGCTGCTGACTGATGTGCTCAACACTCATCCAGAGGCTAACTCACCAGTGAGCAGAAAGCAGTGGTTTCTATGGGAACAATAAAGAATACAAAGAACCTTTCTCAAACAGCTCTTTCATAACGGCTTACAGTAAGGAAGACATTTAAACTGTTATTGGCCGTCACAGGCTGCTGTAAACTAAACACCACTCTCTCTGACAGAACACCTCACTGAGTGATTTCACTCATATGTCTAACTTTCAGGTTTCTCTTTTCAGACGCAGACCCCATGTCATACTAGCCTAATTTTTAAGTTGTCCGTCTTTCTTGAAAAATCTGGCCTCCGTAGTGGCGAAGCAAAGATCAACAGGATTAGAGGATATTATATGAATTAATCGTTTTTTTACCGATGCAAAGACGCTACAATCGATGCATCGCAAGTTCAAGCCAAACCGTAGCCGATGTGCACTCTTTCAACCGGTGCACTCGCATCTTGAACCTTTATGCAGGTGCACCAATGTGAGTCGGTGAATCTTAACATCCCTAGTTGAAAAAGATCGTATCGCCCCGAATCGCATAATGTTGAATCAAATCATATCGAACTTTATCGCAACAGGGGTGAATCGTATCGTATCGCATCGCCTGGTGCTTCAAATGTATCGTATCGTTGGCAACCTATCGAGATGCGCATCACATCGGCCTCAGTGATGGAGATGCACATCCCTAATATACTAAAAGGTGAACATTTGTGCCGAAAATGTCATTTCTAGAAAGCAGGTTTTGAGTTTGTTCACGGAGTGAAAAGTGCCACAATCAAAAACACAAACATTTTTCATAATGTAATGAATGTTAGATCATAGTGTAAAATGTCCATTTTAGTTTCTCTAAGTCCAAGGGGATGTCTTTAAATTGATTTTTTGGTCTGATAATCAAGTTAATACAAGTTAAACCACATTGCATATTACTTACTCGCACCAATATTATTTTGGCAGAAATCTCTAAAGCTTTGCCATTTATTTTGGCAGTGTTCTCTTTCAAATAATTTTGAAATGAAGGCGAATTCATCACAAGAACACAGCTATTCTCCTCTTTTCCCGGTGTAACATGAAGATTGAACCATTGTCAGCTGCCCTTCTGATAATGCAGCCCACAGCACAGTGCTGCAACACCCAGATCATGATGTGTTTAGGGCCGCAACTCATCATTATTCAATTTATTTTCTAATTATTCTCTCAATGTATCTATATCTATCTTAATTGCCTGCGTGGCGTGCTACAAACGGCCTCTCTAAGGATGATAAGGTATGCTTAACTTTGATAACTGAATGGTTATTTAAATGTAAGGTTTGTAACACCGGCACTGCTATTAGTAGCTTCAGTCTGAAAACTGTAGTATCTTATAAAGTTACCATTACTGGTGACAACTACTTCGTACACCTGGACAACCAAACAACAAACATATTCAAACATTTCCTCATTACAGGTTCATTGTCCTGGTAGGCAAACACATACAGAACAATGTTTGAACAGGTGGGTTGAAGTAAAGCACGCACGCACGCACGCACGCACGCACGCACGCACGCACGCACGCACGCACGCACGCACGCACACACGCACACACACACACACGCACACACACACACACACACACAGGTGAACAGACAGGTGTAACTGCCCTTTCCGTTGGCCAGCTGTTGGCTTTAATGCAAATGAGGTGTCAGTTTACAGAGTCAACAGAAAACTAAAACACACAGCTGTGGAGTACTGAAGCAGCAGCTATTTGTAATGCTTCACGTGGAACCACCACAGAAATATGAAGAATAACATTGGTGAATGGTGAGAAAGGTGATAAACACCTGATCTTCAATCTTCTTTCTTGGAACAATCAAAGTTTGTCTGACTTCACTGTCAATCAGCTTTTTCCATTTAACTCTGATGAGACATGAGATACTTCATGGACAGAGGTGGGAAGTTACTAAGTACATTTACTCAAGTATTGTACTTAAAGGGGACCTATCATGCAAAATGCACTTTTGTACGTCTTTTATACATGAATATGTGTCCTAGGTGTGTCAGGGAACTCACCAAGTGTCAGAAAACACAACCCTCTCTCTTTTCCTCCATACCCAAATCTCTGAAAACGGGGCTGCAACGGATCTGATACAGATTTGAAAATTCTCTGACATCAGGAACGAGGAGCTCCGCCTATATGGGCAACTCTCCACCTATCAGGAGGAAACAGCCATGGCCATTGCCGTTCGAAAGCGCTGGAGATGCTGTAGTACATATGCCAAGCCTGTAGGTGGCGCTGTAGTCTGCCACAAAAGCAGCGAAGAAGACTTTCAGATTCAGCCCTTGCAAAAACAGGGCTAAAATAGAGCAAATAGAGCGAAATGAGGCAAATAGAGCGAAATGAGGCAAGGCTAAAATGCATGATCTGTTTGGTATTTTGACAAAATATATTATTCAAATATAGCATGATAGGTCCACTTTAAGTAACATTTTAAGGGTATTTTACTTATTTCCATGTAATGCAACTTTACACTTCTACTCCACTACAATTAAAAGGGAAACACTCTCATTTTACTCCACTTTATTTAAAAGCTGTAGTTACTTTTAACAAAGTATATCTTTTGTTTAAAAAAATGTAATCAGTGGACTTTAAGTCACAAAAGAGTCAAATCATTTAAAAACATTAATACAAGACAATCAGAACTTTGTCAGTAAAATGCTACTTGATGCAACTATATTATCTAGAAATGTCACATGTATAAATATAATTATATACACACATAAAGTCTATTGTTCTGCACAATGAGTACTCTTACTTTTTATACTTTAATTACATTTTGCTGATAATACTTTTGTACTTTTACTTAAGTTAGATTTTGAATGCAGGACTTTTACTTGTAGTATTTTGACAATAATGTAATGGTACTTTTACTCAAGTAAAGCATCTGAATACTTGTTCCACCACTGCACATGGATCACACACAGACACACTCATAGCCTACATGCAGCCAGGGAAGGGGAGGCACACAGTTAGCTCCATTTAACAATGGTTACAAAAGAAAAAGACGGCATGAACTTCAAAGTTATAACTCATAAAAGTGTAATTAAAAAAGTATGTGTGTGTGTGAAACTTGGGACTGACCCACACTGAATCTTTTTCATGTGAAGTGTATGTTTTCGGCTTTCATGGAATCAAAGCCAGTTCCTGATACTATTCATGGTGTGCATATTTGAGGTGATAACGTTGGGTTACGTATTATAACCCTTGTTATATTAGCACAGGCGGAGCCCTCTACTGGACTCTACGGGTACTACCTTATCCTGCGTGCATTCCCCCACTGAGACCTCTATAGACGTAGCCAGCCTAGGGCGGGCCTACCTGAATGCGCGCGCATCACACCGTATGTAAGGAGGCCTCGCCTCCTGCCCATCATCCTACACCTCTCTTAAGCGAGCGGAATAGGACAGACAGTGCCCTGAGTAGAGGGCTCCGCCTGTGCTAATATAACAAGGGTTACAATACATAACCCAACGTTATATCACTCACAGGCTCCGCCCTCTACTGGACTCTATGGGTACAGTGGGTGGAGCCCCGATGTATGTACGCACTGTCGTACAACACCATTCCACCCTACTGCCCCTGACCGGCTTTCCTGGTCAGCAGCTGCTGCCCCACATTCTCCCTTAACCCGGTTGTGACCGAGGAGAAATCTGTGCTGTGGCTGACAGAGCAAACCCTGCCCACCTCGCAGAAAGTGTGCTCAAAAAATAGTGCCGGGGGGCCCCGGCCCCGAATGGGCTTACTACACGCCTGCCTCCCTGAATCGCTAAGGATAACAGGGAGAGCGCCAGAGCCCATGTCTCACACTCAAGCACTGACCCCGTGCAGAGTGTGAGAGGACTAAAAATGTGGGGGGGTAGCCTCCGCCCGTAACGGGCCAGGGCGCCCCTTGCTATTCCCGGGACCCTCAGAGGGGCCGGGAAAGGCGAAGGCACATCACGTCCGGTGTTGCCCCAGCAAGCACAGATGAGGAGAAAGAGCCAGACATGTCCAAGAGATAAAACCTTATGAAGGAGCCTGGCGTCGACCAAGACGCCGCTGTGTATATATCCTCCACACTCACACCGTTGAATAAGGCTGTCGACACGAGCGCACGAGCCCCTGTGGGGCAGGCTCTCCCTGCCTGTTCGTAGACATGTGCAATGCACTCGCAGAGCCAGCCTGCCAGGTGTTTCTTGGACAGAGCTTTCCCGATCACCCCGCCCCCGAAGCACACGAACAGCTGTTCGGTGCGTCTAAGGGCAGCCGTGCGCTCCACAGAACATGCTAGCGCATGCACCGGGCAGAAGAGGTGCAGTTTAGCTTCCCTGTTCCCACCATGGGGGGGCACCGACAGAGCGGTTAACTCGGACACTTTTTTGGCTGACGTTAAGGCAAGAAGCAAAGCTGTCTTCCACAACAGTGCTTTTAGGGAGGAGAGCTCCAGAGACTCAAATGGTTCTGAGACCAGAGCCTCGAGCACTAGGGGCAGGTCCCACTGCGGGGTGGAGGCGTGCCCTACTGGGCGCAGCCTCCTGACCACCTGTAAAAACCGCGACATCAGTGGTTGACTAAAGGCTGACCTGCCGCCAAATCCCTCATGGCAGGACGAGATGGCTGCTGCATACACTTTCACTGTTGAATGCGCAAGCCCTCTGTCCACCAGTAACTGTAAGAAGGATAAAATAGAGCCTAACTCACAAGATAGGGGCTCTATTCTCCGCTCCTCACACCATTGCTGAAATCCCAGCCACTTTGGCCTGTAACAGGCTGTGGTGGATCCCGCTCTAGCTGCCTGGATAGACTGAATAACGCTATCAGACAATCCACCCTGTCTCAGCCTGTCCCTCTCAGGAGCCAAACCTGGAGAGGACGGCCCAGAGTGGGTAACGCCCCGATTGCAACTGCCTCTTGAGACATCGCCCCCCAGAACTGGCGAACCGCCCAGGGCTGGCCCACCTTCATCTGTGTCATCTCTGAGTACCACGGCGCCCCGACGAGATCCGGAGCCACTAGGATGACTGACAGACGTTCTCGCCTCACTCTCCCCAGGAGAGGGAGAATGAGACGCAGCGGTGCAAAGGCATATAGCAGCTTCCTTGGCCATGGCTCGTGTGCAAACGCGTCCACCCCCAAGAGCGGGTCGTCGCTCAGGGCCATGGAGAACCACAGGGCACAGTGGTTGTTGCACCGGCTGGCAAACAGATCCACTTCCGCTCTCCCGAACTGGGCCCAGATCTGCTTCACCACCTCTGGGTGAAGCGTCCATTCGCCTGGCAGGGGGCCGCCCCTCGACATGAGGTCGGCCCCCCTGTTCTCCAGTCCCGGGATATGGAGGGCTCTCAGAGATAACACCACCTCTGAAGCCCATAACCACAGCCTCTCCGCTGTGGCCAACAAGGCGGCGGAGCGGACTCCGCCCTGCCTGTTGATATAAGCCACTGTGGTGCTGTTGTCGCTCCTGACCAATACATGTCTCCCTTGAATTAGGGGCATGAAATGCTGGAGGACTAACACTACCGCCCATAGCTCTAGGAGGTTGCTGTGTCGAGACTCTGTTAGAGCCCAGCGCCCACCTATAGCCCTCTTCAGGCAGGTCCCTCCCCATCCTGTTCTGGATGCGTCCGTGAACACTGTGATGTAGGAGGTCATCCGTCCCAGTGGAGATCCCCTCCGGAGGTGATCCGGGGACCCCCAAAACCGGAGGATGCCCTCCACTGAGGGGGGGGATGGTCACCAGCTGCCGTTTATGCCTCTTGGGATCGCAGGCTGGAGAACCACCTCTGCAGGCGACGCATATGCAGTAACCCCAGCGGGACCACAATGTGAGCAGCCGCCATGAGACTCAAAGTCTGCATGACAGTTAAAGCTGTCATTACATTACATTACATTGCATTTAGCTGACGCTTTTATCCAAAGCGACTTACAATAAGTACATTCGACCAGGAAGACACAACCTTGAAGAAAACAGAATCATATAAGTACATCAGGTTTCATAGAGCCAAACATTTCAAGTGCTACTCAACTGGCTTTAGATAAGCCAGTCCTTTATTAGTATATCATTTGCTCTGTTAGCAGTTCTTTGTTAGTAATTCTATCTCTCGAAGTGGAGTCGAAAGAGATGAGTTTTCAGTCTGCGCCGGAAGATGTGCAGGCTTTCTGTTGTCCTGATGTCAATGGGGAGCTCATTCCACCATTTTGGAGCCAGGATAGCAAACCCACGTATTTTTGCTGATGGGAACTTGGGTCCCCCTCGCAGCGAGGGTGCAGCGAGTCGTTTGGCTGATGCAGAGCGTAGTGCACGCGCTGGGGTGTACCGTTTAACCATGTCCTGGATGTAGGAAGGGCCAGATCCATTCGCAGCATGGTATGCAAGTACCAGTGTCTTGAAGTGGTTTCTAGCAGTTACCGGAAGCCAGTGGAGGGAACGGAGGAGCGGAGTGGTGTGGGAAAATTTAGGAAGGTTGAAGACCAGACGAGCCGCTGCATTCTGGATGAGCTGCAGAGGTCGGATGGCACATGCAGGTAGACTAGCCAGGAGGGAGTTGCAGTAGTCTAGGCGTGAGGTGACGAGAGCCTGGACCAGAACTGTCGCCCCCTGTCGCAGCCTGTGAACCGGCCGGAGAAGGGAAGCACTTCTGCTCTCTGACAGGGTGGCGCGTAGTGCGCCTGCATCAAGCACCACTCCCAACTACAACGCCTGTTGGTGAAGTATGGGGGTGCTCTTTTTTCAATTGATCGCAAAGCCTAATTTGGTTAGGTGTGTGATCAATTGTGCTGTGCAAAACATTGCCTGTTCCCTGGACCCAGCCATGACTATGAGGTCGTCTAGTAAAAGAAAACGCTCATGCCGTGGGCGCATAGCGGTTGAAGCGCTGTGGCCACACATTTGCTGAACGTGCGTGGGGATAGGGAATAGCCGAACGGCAGCCTGTTGTACTCGTAGGCTAACCCCTGGAAGGCAAAACGCAGATACTTTCGGTGCTCTGGAGCGATTTCTACATGACAGTACGCATCTTTCAGGTCGATGGTGGTGAACCAATCGCCTGGCTGCACAAGCCCCAGTAACTGTTTCATATTAACATGCGGAATTTGAACATGAAGAGATCTTCTCCCCCCGCCAGTCAGATCCGTAAAGACGGGCAGCCCGTCCCTGTGAGTGCCAGCATGCCGGTTCCACGGGGTGGGCCCGAAGAGGTGGAGGGCGCAGCGGGCACGGAATCTCCGTCCCGGCACCTCTCCCTTCGTCTCACCGTCGCGCCGCGCTCCCTCGTCTGCAGGAAAGCCTGTGGAGCAGCACGCGCTGTGGTGACTCTTCTCTCTACTGAGGTATTTGAACGCACCACGGCCCGCCCTCGGGGGAGGGGGGGCCGCGCGCACCGTCACAATGCTGTCTCTTTGAAATGGACATTATGGGGAAAAGTGGAATTGTGGAGAGAGATGACTCTTACTCTGGGATAAATTCAATCATTTTTACTGAATGCATTTTCCCACACACACACACACACACACACACACACACACACACACACACACACACACACACACACACACACACACACACACACACACACACACACACACACACCACACACACACACACACACACACACACACACACACACACACACACACACACACACACACACACACACACACACACACACACTCTAGAACTAGAGTTTACAAACGTAAACCACCGTTCTCCTGCGGAGGTCCCTGAACGCACCGCGGCCACTCCTCACGAGGGCCGCGCACCCACGCATTTACGCTGCATTTCCCATTCAACGGTGAAATGCATTAATCGGAGCTATTATACCAGGCAAGGTGTGTTCTCTGACAACAGCACACCGGCAATAGCGTCTCTTGAACCCGCAGTGCTTTGACAGCACACGGTTTATTCCACTCACGTGCACACGCCCACCTGCTGGCTCCCTATACTGGGGTTTACAGCGGGGGCGGGGAGTGTAGGACAGTGTTTCTTCCTCTGGGGATGGGCAAGAATCAGCCACGCTGCGATTACTCCTTATCCCGTGAGCAAGGAGATCGATCCAAAGAGCCCTTCCGAAAACACGGGGGCTCCCAGGAGATCAACACAGTCCTCTTTGGAAAGTGCCACGCGGCGTGATATCCCAGGGACATCACACGGCGGGCAGCGGCGGTGGCCTGTGATGAAGTAGGGTCGACCCTATATCATGTGAATCCACGAGCACCATTCCCTGGGGGAACCGGGCCTGGGGCAAGGCCCGTGGACCAAGCTACTTATTCGGCCTTGTGGCCCAATAATCGCTCTGACCTGGTGAGGCGGGGGCATCTCTAGCAATGAGTGAGTAGCCCACACACCCGCCGCCATGATCATCATCCAGGGAGAGTACAGCCCTGGGCGGTGGATTTCCATAGACACCGGACCCGGAAGTAATGGCGAACGTGAATGGCACCGCCTCGGCCATATCCAGGTCCCCCAAACACTCGAAGCAAAGGTGGTGGGGATCGGCACCCGCTATTTCAGCCAGGGCATGAAGGACAGGCCCGGGTCTCTAGCAGTGGCGACTCCCTGGAGGTATGATACCTCTTTCTTCTTCTTTCAAACGTCTCAGTCTCTCGTGGAATCACTTCCGCTGCTGAAGAGAAAAGGATGATGGGCAGGAGGCGAGGCCTCCTTATATACGGTGTGATGCGTGCGCATTCAGGTAGGCCCGCCATAGGCCGGCTACGTCTATAGAAGTCTCAGTGGGGGAATGCACGCAGGATAAGGTAGTACCCATAAAGTCCAGTAGAGGGCAGAGCCTGTGAGTGATATAACCACTGTGCATTCTATAATCACTATACTGCTGCTTCACATTACATAATTCAACCCTCCAGCTGTTCAAGTCCTCGGAGAGATGACCAAAAACTAACTAGATTAATTCAAGTTCTGAGCTTAAGTACAATTTGAAAGTATTTGTACTTTACTCGAGTATTTTAATTTAATGCTACTTTATACTACTCCACTATATCTCATAACTAAGAATCAGATTACTTATTTCACCACTGCTCATGGCAGGATGGAGAAATACCATTACTGCCTGACCTCTTCATTAAAACATTGTGAATTCTGGTAGCTGTAGTACTACACCAGGGTTTCCTACACAAAGACTATACTTGGGCGGGCCGCCCAGGTATATTAACGGCCGCCCAAGTATATTTCGCGACCCATTTAGTTTTAGTTTTTTTCCGCGATCACGACGCCATCTGCGATTGATTTACTTGTGGACAATGATCCCTTGCTCTTCACCTCCTGTACCCAGTCCCGGACTGGCCATCGGGAGGACCGGGGGGTTTCCCGATGGCCTAAAGTTGTCTGCCTCACACAGGGTGACTGGCTGTCTACATGATGTGGCCTGCCGACATGGCCACTGTCATACAGATCATAAATCAAAGCCCTTGATTGGTCTCTGTGTGTCATTCAAGCTCGGCATTTCCTCAGCTCAGGTGAGGTAAAGGATTGAGTGTTTAGATAGTTAACTTAGTCTAAGTTCTCAGTGGGTCTCAAACGGGTTGGTCACCATTTATGTAAACACATATTTCCATTTGAGTGATTAGTAAAATATGCATGAATAAAAAATAAAAAAGTTAACTCGGTGAAAAAAACTTGTTGAGGGCTAAAACTAGTCTTTGCTGCTGCCTCAAAGAGGAGCAGGAGGGAGACAGGAGAGGCTGGTTCAGGAGCACAGACACACTCACAACTATAAATGAACTAAAAATAAATAAATAAACAAGTTTCAGTGTTTTTTCATATTGGAAATGGTATGTTATTGGTTATAGGGCTGTGCAATTTAATCGATCCTGCGATATATATCGATATTTAGTTTTCCGAGAAAGTATCGATATTTCAGCCGCGGGTATCGATACATTAAGTCTGATAACTGTGTTCGTTATTCTCGCGTCCAGGAAAAAAGCTTTAAAAAGGAGACTAATTGAGTCTCTGAGAAGGTTCAAATGTATACTTTAATTAATAAAAAGCGCGGTAATGTTCTGGCTCTCGTGAGCGAAGGGAAGAGAGGAGCTCCACCTTTCCAGCTGTTAAATATCCTCTGCTGGCTCATCCCTGTGTGCCGGTTGGCGCTGCTGGGGGCCGGCCCTCCACGTCTCCAATGTTCGTTGTTGCGCATTACAGAGGATTCAGACATTGTACATTAAATATATAACTAAACACGCCTTTTCTCCTCCTTATCTCTTTCATGACTTTTCATTTAATACATTTTAAACGCTGTAATCAATACTCCAAAAATACCTGACGGCTGGTATCATTTCCGGTAGTTCCGGATGTTGTCTCATGCTACCCACGTCTGTAAACAAACGTATTCAAATAAACTGTACCTTCATTTAATATTCAGCAATAATAATATCTCGACGTCTATAGTTGTAGTGTTGAAATCAGTAGGTTTCGGTGTTTCATATCGCTACTAAATTCACCTCTATAGTAAATGGTATATTAGCCACATGCTAAATGCTAACCGGAGATGAAGGATTTTCAGAATAAAAGCTTAACAACTGGTTGTGCACAAGAACTTCTGGTTTTTCAGTATAAAACAGCATTTAAACTGACGGTATGTTTAAGGTACTTTATGCCATCAAAACATTGATTTTAATTTCTAACAAGTCCCATTCAAATCCCCCGTGTTCCGCCACCTGCTGCACCTTTTAATTGTCCATTGTGATACTGCACTTTATGTACTTACGTTTCAAAGGCTTGTAAGCTACAGTTTGCACTGTTTCAATAAATGAAACAAATTTTCTCACCACATCTTTTGATTCATTTTGTCCAGCATTTGCAAGCTGTAGACTCTCTGTCAGAGCCATATATTGTATAATTGATGCTTTCAGTTTTCAGTTGAATTAATTCAATCCAAGTCAATGGAACACTCACAAGATGTCACCAAAATCACACTGTCCCTTTAAAATCTTTCAGAAAATGATAAGTGTATCGAATTATATCGAATCGTATTGAATCGTATCGTTGGCTGAATATCGTGATATATATCGTATTGTGAGCTGAATATCGTGTATCGTATCGTGAGATTAGTGTATCGCTACAGCCCTAATTGGTTATGGCCATGATTTTATGATTATTGAAATGTATACAGTTATGTTTCATATAGGTGTTCCCATAGATCTAGTTTCTTTATTTTCCCCTCAAAATGCACCAGATTGATGCATTTAACTCCAACTTTAAAAAATATATATATCTTACCGGGGGAGCATGCCCCCGGACCCCCATAGAGGATTTGAGGTCCACCCCCACTTAAAATCACATGGATATGTTCCTAAATACAGTTACAATTCTTTTAAGTAGTAACCCATATCCATATGTTTATTTGTGGGTAGTAGATTTAAACTATAGTAATAAACCAAATATGAACAATTGAGTAAAATGAGGAAGAACTGATTGGTCAAATGTTGTAGTACAAGTAGTAATGTAGTTAGTGCATAAATTAGGCTACTATTGCAACAAATGTGTTCATTTTCTTCATTATTAGTCGATTTTTTTTTTGGTGGACGAATGCTCCGGGCCAGTGGTTATAATGGTGGGGCCAGTGATAATACAAGTCCACCGGCACGGAGGCATTTTACCCTTAATGTCTACCCCTGTAATGCACCAAATCATAACTGATCCTCAACTCAATGTGTCACCACCTCTTCACGCTACCTGTCGCACTAATGCAACACCTCAGTCAGTGTGCAGAAAGATAGATCATCAAGCTCTCCATGTTTTTATGCAACTAAATATTCTGGTGCAATCCATTCATTTGGCGTTTTTGCAGTCAGATATAATGTACACCTGTTTCTGATGAAACAAAAACATGTTTTGCTTCTTATCATAATATCTTCTGAAAACAAATGCCCACACATACACACAGACACACACACAAACATACACACACACACACGCCCTGGCGACCGGACATCTTCTTCATAAAACTAATAATATGGCGTAATAATCGGGCAGTTCGATGTGTCTAACCATAAGAAAGTATCTCGTGTGCACGAGAAAGTATATCGCGTGCACAAATTAATCAAATGTGGCCTCGTTTTATTTATTTTTTTCTTTATGAACCCTCCAGGGCTCCCTACTAATCCATTAGTTGATTGACAATTATAATCAGCTCATTGGTCATTTATCAAGCAAGATATTCTGTGGTGCCCGCTTCCTAATGTGAAGATCTGCCGATTTTAGTTGTCATAAATGATAGTAAATGGAATGTTTTTATTTGTTTCTAAATCCGTTTATAAAGAAGGCAATTAGCAGAATAATTAAGGTTGAAAATACTCTGGAGAAAGAGTATCTAGAGTGCTACCGCCTCTGTACTTACAGTATACGAGTCGAGTGTGTGTATGTGAGTGTTTGTGTGAGTGTACTGTAAACCTTACAGTGAGCGAAATACAGAGGATAGCCTCTCACTCATCTCTGGTGCTGTGTGTGTGTGTGTGTGTGTGTGTGTGTGTGTGTGGTGTGTGGTGTGTTGTGTGTGTGTGTGTGTGTGTGTGTGTGTGTGTGTGTGTGTGTGTGTGTGTGTGTGTGTGTGTGTGTGTGTGTGTGTGTGTGTGTGGTGTGTGTGTGTGTGTAAAGCAATGGTTTGAATAACAAGCAGCCAGCTAAGTGGGTCAGGGTCGGAGGAAGGGGGGGAGAAAGGGGGAGAGAGACTATTAGGATGACAGACAAGGACAAAGGAAAAGAGAGGAATACAGTGTATCAAGGAAAAAAGGGAGCAGCATGAGGAAGAGGAAGAGAAGTTCTGAGAAATTAAATGTAATTAAGATAAGATTAGGAGGAAGAGGTAGAGAGAGAATATTATGGGGGGGGGGGGGGTACATTGGATGAGTGAGATTTCACACCCTTTCCTTCAGACCTTAAATTCAGCTAATAATATCCTCTTCAACTAAATTGGAAATATTAATTCCTGCTTTAAAAGTGATGATACAGAAAGCAAATCATTGTACAATAAGAACAGCTTTGAAGTGGAAGCATTGAGAAAAGAGATGAAACTGTCCTGGAAAAAAAGATCTAAACCATAATATGGTGAATCTGATTGAATTGAACAGAACGCAGCATTGCTACAGATGTTTTTTGGATCATTTCGATAAGGGGTTTGTGATGTTATCTTTGTTCAAATGTGTAAAAATCACAGTTTTATCAGCGGTGGGTTTGGGAGGCGTGTGAAACTATGTGGCTGGACGGTACTGAGTGGATTTCAGTTGACTCTAAACTGCAGCGAGGGACATAAATCAAGTGTGTACAGTGAGAGATAGATGGAGAAAGAGAGGGGGAGAGTAATGGGTGACTCGTGTGTGTTTGTGTGAGAGAGAGAGGGAGATTCACACAGCTGTGGTAGTTTAGCTCAGCTATTGTTTATCTGTCTTATCTCTGTCACCATGACAGCAAAATAAACCAAGTTGTATTGGCTAAACTGTGTTCACTCCGACTGTACGTCTAGATTTAGTGTTACTTTAGTGTGTATCTCTTACGAGTGTGTTAGAATGATTTCAGTAAAGACAGAGAGGGTTTTATTCATTCTTTGGTGAATTATACCTGACTAAATTATACAGTCCAGTGTTTCCCCTAGGATGGAGTCATAGCAGCGGTGCTAAGGCACGTGGGCCCAGCATAATGTGAGCGCGGAGCGCGTGGATTTTTTAGTGTGTGCGCGTGCGAAGTGCGCCCCGCCAATTTGTTTCTATGTGTCTGCCAGCACAAGAAAGGCTCTTGAGGCCTAGTGCCAGGACCGGTTCTAGCCAATTTGCTGCCCTAGGCAATATTTTATATATAAAGAATAAATGAAAAATCTCTACAAAAGACAAATACACTACAAAAACAGAAACGTATTGATATAGGTAATAGACGTCAAAATGGCTTCAAATGTATTCAGTATTGTATCAACATGTTTTAATTGGGGGGTGGACGTCACATCCTCTAGGGGGGTCCGCGGGTATGCCCCCCCGGGAAGCATGAACATTTTAAAGTAAAATGCTTCAATCTGGTGCACTTTGAGCACACAATTACTAGAGACCTGATCTAGGGGGTACAACTCTAAAACACCCATATGAAAAAGAACATTTACATTTTAATAATCAATAAATATGTGCACATAACCAATAACATACCATAGCCAATAACTAGGGATGCTCCGATCGATCAGTCACCGATCGAGATCGGCCGATACTCACTCTCTACCGATCGATCGGTGCTCTCTAAACATGCCGATCGCGAGAGCCGATCGCATGACGTAAAATACATGACACTTTTCTCTGTGTGCGGCCAAACAAGCTCACCAAAATGGCTTCACCGGTCTGGCATTATTTTAAGGTGTCCGAAAAAGACAGTAAAATATCGGTATGCAACGTGTGTGAAGCAGAAATCCTGCAGCTCCGCCCGCCGGACCGGTAAGCGGAGAGAAACACACAGTTAGACCTAACACACTTAGCTATTTTATCTACCTCTGGAACAAGCTAAACTAGTCATTATAAATATATGTATTCTTCACTGTCGGGTCACTCATTACTGGATCAGTGAGCTGCATGAGATACTGGCAGGCTGTCAGGAGAGAGAGAGGGGGAGAGAGAGGGGGGAGAGAGAGAGGGAGAGAGGAAAAGAGAGCGCTTCCGCTAATTTCTCCCGTGTTATTCTCCAAAGTGAATGTAAACTTGAATAATGTACATCATTTGAATGTAATAATTAAGTTGATTGTTGTTTGTGGAAGCTCCAGTGAATGAGCCCCTGAGTTTTAAACATCACTTTAAATGGAAGATTTAAAGTGATGTTTAAATCTTCCATTTAGGCCCCGCCCACTCGATCGGATCGGCAATCGGTATCGGCCGATACCGGCGATCGGCCCTGAAATTGGCGATCGGAGCATCCCTACCAATAACAAATAAATGTAACTTGTTTTATTTTTGTTGTTCATTCATATCTTATTTGACCTAGTTAACATTTATTTATTCATGCATATTTTTGTATCTCTCCAACTTTAAACTATATTTTTGGTTTGCTGTCCTATAGTATACATTGGAATGATTTCAAACCTGTTTTTATTTATCCTAATAATTATAAAGGAGTGCCTTGGAAATATGTGTTTACATAATTTGTAAACACATATTTGTTTGAGACCCACTGAGATAACTTAGACTAAAATGAACTATCTGAACACTCAGAGAGTCCTTTACCTCACTGAGCCTCTCAGTCTGACAGGAGAGCTCTCCTCCACCCTGGTTGTAGAAACATCTACTTCTTATATCCGTTAGTGCAGCTAGCACCAGATTCTAATAACAACAGCGCCGGTACCGGTGCGCCCTCTCTCTCTCTCCCTCGCTCGCTCTCTCGCTCCCACGCTCGCACGTTGGCTGTGAGCTGCGGGTGCCTGATAAGCCAACATCCCCCACTTTCATCACTTACAGCGCCCATTGTACAGGGCAAATGAAACGTGTAACCGGGGTGAAAAGGCTGTTACATTTACTTAATTATGAATGTCGGCCCTGCCAGTGGCAATGTCTCAAGATTTAGCAAAAATACACCTTTATTGAACATACAGTAACACAAATACTACAAATCCACATAGCAAACAATCAAAAAGGAAAAAGGGTATATAGGAGAAACACTGCAGTCTGAATCTGTAAAAAACTGTCTTTGGAGCTTCTGAAATTCCTTCGTAATGAAGTGATTCTCTGCAGGATCTGCTTTCTTTTCTTGTGTGTTAAAAAAGCCTTACACTCAGATCGGTCTACTCTTTGTTTTCTTTGCTACTGATCAAATGTTTAAATATTTCTGAAGAATGCATTCGGCCGTCAGAGGGGGGGTGATGTGATCAAGGTTAATATGGAGACAACAGTTCGGGCAGTCCCTGCTGAAAGACCTTCAAAGTGACAGACAGTTGAGTTGCACTTAGTTGTGGAATTACAATTAAACAGATCACTTAAAACCCCGCTTCACCTCCACACAGCTGGCCATTCAGTGCGTGAAGTGGTTTTGAATTTTGGATTGTTCGCTTCGGACAGTTACAGTATTGTTAGAAAGCCTTCCCCGAATTCTTACATGTGAAAGGTGTGGGGGGGGGTTTCCGAAGCACCTCTGATCGTGCTTATAACTTCATGAAAAGCCTTTTCCTCTTGTCACAGAATGCTCTACCCTTATGATTCATCATAAAGTGGTGCGTCGGTGACGTATGTAGGCTGATCAGGAAGTTAGCATATCAAGAGCTCCCTCAACTAAAGCAATGACATGTTCCATTGAATTTAGGAATATTGCAGAAGGTGTCTGGCAAACACACATTTATGACCTGTTGTTTAAGAGGATAATGTCCACATATTACCATTTTATAATAGTTGAAGCGTAAATGCAATAGCCAGAACTAAATAGTTAAGGTAATGCTCTAAACTAACAACATAACGGTCTCATGACTCCACGTCACCACTGCTGAGCTAAAGGCGGCTAATGTTCGGTTGACGGTTAGTAGTCTTATTTAGTCACTTGTTAGCAACTGCTGTTTTTCAGAGGTTCATCACTGGGGTTTTTACTGACATATTTTATGTTGATGGGCAAAATGTAAACATCTCATAAACTTGTATTAACCACAGACCTTATTTTGGGAGCCTAACCAAAAAAATATTTTTAAAAACAGACTTTGTGACGAGGGAGATAAAATCTTAGGGGCTAAAATCTTAATTTTCGAGTTTAGGACTCCAACACTCGGATTTATTCATTTTTTTTAAATACTACTGCTGACACTCCTAAGCTAATGTTTGCCCTGCAGTGCCAAGCTCTTCTTTTTGCTTTGGGGTAACGCTTTCTGTTACTGAAACTTGCCCTGAAACATTGTAAATGTAGATTACAAAAATCTGGAGCTGTAACTTAAGCTAATGATCATATGTAGACATATTTCGTATATCCACTGCATCTATTCCACTGAACAGGAGTAGATTAGCAGTATGATTTCAAGTTTTTGATACTACAAAAAACCAGGGTCAAAACAGTTATGGCATTAAACATTTAACATTTGATTTATCGATACTAATTATCACTACATATGATAATTCCTCAGGAACTGATCCAATCTCTGTCACAAAGTGAATTGATCCAAGTTATTGTCACTAATACAGTGCACTACAGACAGAACAATGCAGCAGTGATTGCAATATGTGATTTGATTGCAATATGTTTGTTTTGGAAACTAAATCTTGATAATTAGTCTCTTCTGGCAGCGTTCTATCTCCGCCCATCTGTTCCATTTGGCATCCCTCCACCAACCAGGAGTCCCTCATCGCTGTTTCCCCACCATCCGACCAACTGAGATGCGTTCAGAGCCGCCGAAACAAAAGCAACGCTGCTATAAGTCACCCAATCATCAGCAAGCTTAAAAGGAGGGGGAGGGAGAGGTGGACTGGCAAATTGTTCAGTGGAAGGAGTGACAGCCAAAACAGACAGACGGACGGACAGATTGGCTGCTTGTGTTCTGATAGATAATTAGATGAGATGCCGACACTGTGGCTGCTCGGAAAACTGTAGGAAGAGACAATGGGAGTGTGAAACTGAAAAAAAAAATACTGGGAACAGGCCATAAAATAAGATAAGAGACCAAATACATCCTAAAATGGTTGCAAAGAGTCTGAAAAATGACGGGAACGTTTCCAAAGCAAGTTAAGCTCAAGTATATGCAGATTATTGAACAATTTTCAAGATCTGCAGTCAGTTTGGGGCAGGAGTCAGGCTGTTCCTCAATCATTCTTTAATAGTTCTTAAAGGTCCCATGTCATGGCCATTTCCACTGATCATAATTCCATTGTTGAGGTCTACTAGAATAGATTTATACTGTGCAATTTTCCAACTCACATTGGTTTGGCATACAGCATCTCTGTACAGTATGTGTATTCAGCAGTATTCACTCTCTCCACTAAACGCCTCGTTGCAGCTTTTGGCCCCCCCCCTCCCTGTGAGCCCAGTGTGCTCCGATTGGTCGGGACCAGTCGGGACGTTGTGAATCGCGCTGAGCTCCGTGGAGGTGTGGTTTCCTTGTTTAGCGATACACATCGAAACACAGCCAAACTCATCCTGAGCACACACAAAGTCACAGCCGAAGTAAAAACAATAAGTGTGGCTTGATATTGAGTAAGAAAAAGGTTGATAAACGCTGAGAGAATGGGTCTGCAGAGAGAATGGGTCTGCAGAGAGAATTTCGCCGCGATCCCAACCGTTTTTTTATCAGCCTGCAGCCAGGGAAGAGAAATCAGCAGAGCTGCTTGCACTGAGTGTGTGTATGAGGAAGTCCGTGGATTGGTCAATTTGGACCAATCAGCGGGGGCTTAACGTAACGGCTCCGCGGACGTAACGTAACTGCTCCATGGATTGGTCCATTTCGTTCCGGGGACGACATGACATTATGATGTACCCGGAAGAATCAATTGGACAGTGGATCTCCAACGAGGCGTTTTGGGGAGGTATTTTCTGTGTTAGAGTTTACTCGCTACATGGGTGTACTTTGAGGGTTTTGACTCTGCACACCATTTACATGCATAAAAACCTTCATAACACACAAGGGGACGGGTAATAACCGGAAAAGCATGACATGGGACCTTTAAGACATTAGCGCCAAGACAAATAAAGTGAAAAGTCCCAGGTTAGTAAATAACATGTATAGCTGGAATGCAGTATGCAATAAGCACAGATACTAGGGATGTAAAGGTATACGTGCCCGTACCGAAATTATTCGGTACGGGCACGTATACCGTTACATCCCTTCGGTGTACCGAACGAATATAACGTTAAACGTAAAAAATTGAGAACGTGAACAACTTCTTGGAAGTAATCTCAGGTGCTGCATCGCAGCATTCAGAGTAATTTGCTCACATTGGGTTCAACGCGTCATAGAGCGACCAAGTCATTTCATTGGACGAGAGGCATACTATGAGAGCTGGTCAGAGGGATGCGTTCAAATTTAGTCAGTCATTTGAGGAACTGTCGAAATGGCAAACGCAGATAAAGTTGAGCTCGAAAATCCTCCAGCATCATTGAAGTCTCCAGTTTGCGAACATTTTGGTTTCGCAGTAACGTACAAGGATGACGGACAAAGACAGGTGGACCGAACCAAAGCTGTTTGTCGGCATTGTTCAACCAAAAAATAGTTACGCGGCGGCTGGAAATACATCAAACTTGCACACTCATTTGAAAAGGCATCACCCGAACGTGAATATCACCAGTACCAAAAGAAAAAAGACTGAAGTGCAAACCCAACTCCCGCTAGCATTTAAGCCTCCAGCACTCGAACAAGTTCAGACCGAGCCAAAGCTATTACAAACGCCAAATATCCTTATGTTGCCATGTTAGCAAAGCGCTACCTGGCTGTATCTGCTACCTCTGTCCCTAGAGAGGGTGTTCTCCAAAGCAGCAGACATTGTTAGTGCCAGCAGATCTGCCCTTTCGGCAAGCAATGTGGACAAGTTCATTTTTCTTTAAAAAAATTACAAGCAAGTCCTAATGTCAAACTGGCTGCTTACGTACTAGTACAGTACTGTTCAAATACAGATTATTTCAGTTCATTGAAATGCTGCACCTTAATGTTTATTTTATTATATTTTGTATTTATTTGAGTGAATACATTATTCACAGTTTAATAATAATTAAAAAAACGCAAAAAATATGTTATGTTTTGAGATCATTTTTTCTGCTGTACCGAAAACGTACCGAACCGAACCGTGACCTAAAAGCCGAGGTACGTACCGAACCTAAATGTTTGTGAACCGTTACACCCCTAACAGATACGTTTTGAAAAAGCACGGCAGGCACCCGTTGAGTGTGCGTTCCCATCACATGCTAAACCGGAAGTCAATTTTGGTAAATGTAAATATAAAATTCAATATTTTAATTGGGAATTTTATTCTGGGTGAAATAAAAACATGGAAAAGCTAAACTATGTCTAATGGAATATTTTTGTGAAATGTGATCATGCACTAAATCAGTGACCACCAACTGGCGGCCCGCGGGCCACATCCGGCCCGCCAGACATTCTCATCCGGCCCGCACGACGGGGTGACTGTGGCGTTGGCGGAGTGGTTACTGCGTTCGCCCCCCACCCATTTTTATTTTTACAACGTCTCGTGAGTAAGGTGCAGTACCGGAGTCCAACAGAGAGGCAGCAGCTGCGGGACTGGAGACTGCGTACTGCGAAACCTTCCCTTCCTTGAAGAAGAAGAAGTGATCCTTCGTTGTGAAGAGTCTGCTTTGTGTACTCCGCACCACAGCAGCAGCCCGGCTGCGACAGAGTCCAACAGAGAGGCAGGAGCTGCGGGACAGTAGCCTAGAAGCAGGGTTGGGTTGTAACGGAATATATGTAACGGCGTTACGTAATCAGAATACAAAAATCAAGTAGGCTAACTGTATTCAGCTGGCGTTACATTTGAAAAAACGAGTAATCTGATTACAGTTACTTTCGTAAACCTGAAGTGAATACATTTTGGAATACTTATTGGAATTATTGGTGGAAAAGTTTCCTCACAAAATGTAATATTCATTACCGGCAGAACTGTGTGCACACTGCACAGCGCTGCAGCGTGTCTGTGAGCGAGAGAGAGAGATGCAGCGTGTCTGTGAGGCCCCGCCCCCGCACGCAGATGAGAGAGATCTCTTTTCAAATATATTGAAAGTTAGAAACGGAGATGGTTAGATAAAATGTGCAAGATAACGTTGATGTAGCATTTCTTTATTGTCGAAATTATGACATTTATAACGGGATAAAATCAAAGTGAATGGCCTGCTGCTGCTGAATGCATGGGGCAAGTGACTGGAACAAGTTTTAAAAGTTATTACATCGTTTCAGAATAATAATAATAATGATAATTCATTCTATTTAGGGGCGCCTTTCAAAGCACCCAAGGACACCTTACAATTCATAACATATTCTAAGGAAAGGTTTACAGCAGGAGAATGCAGTCCGGGTGATGTTTTTTATGTGGGGTGCCAATGAGAGGGAGCTGTCCAGAATGACACCAAGATGTTGTGTTTGAGTTCTTGATAAGCCATTAAAACAGTAAAACAAGTGTCTCCTGTTTGACAAAACATACCCATCTGTTATGGAAAAAGAAAGTATTCTACAAGTAACCTGAACACGTTACTTTTTTAAGACACGTAACTGTAACTGTATTCCGATTACTTTCAGAGCATGTATTCAGTAATCAGTAACTGATTACATTTACAAAGTAACCCTCCCAACCCTGCCTAGAAGTGATCCTTCGTTAGCGTGAAGAGTTCCCCCCCCCCCCCCCCCCCCCCCGCTGGCCCGCGATAGTGTCTATTGGATACATTTTGGCCCTTGGACAAATGTAGTTGGTGATCCCTGCACTAAATAATGAGTGCTCACTAATGTCAATGTTGTAATGTTGATTTGATTACTGGAGTGAATATATTTCATATTGTGTAACTGATGTTCCAGTTAACCAGGCAGAGTAGTAAGCACACAGACTATAACCAGTAACACCTTCTGATTGCTTATTTTGCTAGCTAACAGTTACCTTGTAGCATGTAGCTTAATTAAGATAATTGAAGAAGCTATTATATATTTCATTTAATACATTTCATTCTGTTTTGTAAATATTTTTTTTATTAAATTGGTTGTTAACTTTAATGCCGAGCACCAGTGTTTCCGCCAGACCAGGGCTGAGAGGGCGTCCACCCCGAGAGCAGGGGGGATCACGTCGTGTCACTTGACTTGAATTTTGAATTGAGCCGTCCCTTATAGATATTATCTCTTTACATATGCACACACACACAATTTTGAATTGAGCCATCCCTTATAGATACTATCTCTTAACGCATGCACACACACAATGTTGAATTGCGCCATCCCTTATCCTATCTCTTAACGTCTCCCTGCCGACAGGGACACCCCTCCTATCCTGGCATGGTCCTTGGAAGATGCGGCGGTGTTTTGTTTTTTTCCGTCACAGGAACGGCGAAAATAATCCCACCAGACTCCTTTGCCCCTCCAACAGAGGGATGTCCTTGTCCTTTTTCCTTTTCGTCATTTCAAGCGATAAAAACTCTCGATCTTCTCTCAAATTATTTATTTTTTTGGACGCCCTCGGCTCGAGTTTAGGGCGTTCCGAGATGAATAAGAGCGTCAAATGACAGCAAGACGCCCCCTGGCGGAAACGCTGCCGAACGGCTCCCCCTCTCTATGACGAACAAAGTAGTTAGTTTGAGAGCTAGCTAACTTGCCACATGGAACATTACAGTGTATGTTATTGACAAATTATTCGATTAATTTAGTACATTTGTGGATTATTACGGTTTATGATATGTTAAAAACATGTGTTCCTATATGTTAATGACATAGTAAATACATTCTGAACAACAACAAAAATACATTTGAATGTATTTACATTACTTTCTGGTAATTCCCATTGAAAATATTTCCACCTTGAACAATTTTGGCATTTGGCAATCCTTCTGCTGCTATATCACAACAAGTATTCATGCACACAAGCTGATTATTTAACTGTAGATTATGACAGACCATTTCACATTTACTGACAAATCCATTTTAATTAATTTTTCTAATCTTGACTGACAAGAATTGTTGGTATGAAATAGAAGCATTGCCTGGAGGGTTTGTTGTGGAGAGGATCATCCTGTTTAGGCCATGGCGGCCTGCCAGTGATCATCACATACAGTAAGTTCAGTCTGCCTACTGACAGTGTACA
This sequence comes from Harpagifer antarcticus, assembly GCA_902827135.1. Taxonomy (NCBI): domain Eukaryota; kingdom Metazoa; phylum Chordata; class Actinopteri; order Perciformes; family Harpagiferidae; genus Harpagifer; species Harpagifer antarcticus. The sequence goes on from CADEHL010001055.1 coordinate 744,442, forward strand.
GCAGATGTATTATTATGTTATGAGTTTACCCTACAGGTAAACACCAAGTCCCAAGTGTGACGGTAATAAATTGTAGCGCAGGATTCTCAGAGGGTGTTTCTCAATCTCGAGTACGCTTGCTTGGTAGCACATGTCTTCCGAGCGTCTTGCTTCAGAAGCGAGGCAAGAATACTTCCTGGCATTCGGAAAACAAAGAGTGGAACAGGCTAGCAAGTGTGCAGGTGTGCTTCATATGAGAGGCCCCGCCTTACATTTTCCACCACAGATTTGTGGAAATTGGTCCGTGCGCAAAGCATTGTGGGGATTTTAAGACCGTGGAGTCTACACATGTGCAGCCTCGACATTTCTCCAAATGAAGTACGCTGGGCTCGGTAGACTTCCAAGTATGCTGGACATTGGAACAGTACTTCGGCGGCACTCGATGACGTAGTATGCTTGAAATAGTGGCTCTGAGCAGCTTTACTCGACATTGAGAAACAGCCATTATCAGAGCCTACAGGTGGATGCTAGGGTGGAGGCAGGGTTTATGAAATGCTATGAGCAGCAGCAGTGTATTCAAATGAGCTGTAGCAGGGAGTGATCTGACAGAACATACTGTATGTTTGTAAGGTGGTTATATGTTGCATGTGCACTGATTCCAGGATTTCATTCATGAGTACAGCTAGGCTAAGTTACCTAGCACCAACATTAGCAGGACTGAACCTGAAGCAGCAGTTTCTTTCAAATTCTCACTTTTTTTCACATTGCTAAGCAGTCCTGCATCGCCCCTCCCCCATAACATATTGCCAGGCAATTCACTGGCAACCATTGATAATGACCTTGTGTAACATGTAAAAAAACAGCGTCCTTTTAGAGTGTTGATACAGATGAGGATACAACACTAAATGCAAATATCTGAGTGTAGTTTAACAGCAACAAACAATATCTTTGGATCATGTTCTGTGCAATTTGAGAGTCAATAAATACACATCCATGCAATTGGGCTCAACCTTAATTCACTGAAGAGTGTTTAGATATTATTATTTACGTAAATTAAGAAATAATTATAAAGGCTAATGCTAGCAGGTAGGCTATATAGAATAACTTCAGGAAGCCTTATGACAACAGTCTCGCCTCCCTATGATCATAAATCAGCTATTGCTGATATGTATAATATAATGACATCTATAGTTATGGTTATTGGTGTGGAAATCCCTTTATAGTTCTATCTGCACTTGATGGCTTTTTCTCATCCGTCCACTATTCAATATAACTGTTCCTCTGAGCTTCTCTACATTTCTCAAAATCTCATCATGCTCCCTGACTTTTTGCTGTTCTCCTATATTCTCCTCTTCTTCACTGAAGCCATCTTTGTTCCTGCCTGTTCTCTCTTCCTCTCTATTTGCTTTAGAAATACCTCACCAAGCTTTCACAATCATCATGTTTACATTAGCCCTCTCTCTCTGCCTCTCTCTCTCACCCTTCCTCTAAAGCTCCTTACACACCAAGTCGATTTTCGGCGTCGATAGATGTTGGGCCGTCAATGAGCGTCGTGTCACCCAACTCACATTGGTGTGTCCCGCACCGTTGTGTCTTTTCGGCCGTGCCGACACCTTCCGCCGCCAATTCGACATGCCGTCGGCCAAAGAAATCACTCTGATGAGCTGTTCAGCTAGCCAATCAGTGCATGAGAAGCGAAACGGAAGTGAGGGACCCAAACAAACTATTAAGAAGGTAAATCTGAGATTTCATTTAACTCCAGATCTCGACACAGGTTCGGGAAAGCCCCATGAGCTTCTCGCTGTAGAGTGAAAATGGAACGCACGCTATTTGCTGTTTGTTTATATCACGCAGTCTGTTCTTCTTCTCTCGGTTATCACGCAGTCTGTCTGCTGGTTGCCTCTTTTGAATGACGAATACACACTACCACCGCCTGCTGGTAAGAAGAGTTATTGCCACTCACGCATGCGCAGTTTGTACGTGCTACTTGTCCGTCTGCTGAAGTCTTTGCGGTGTGTTCCAGTGCGAAACATGGCCAAGACGCAGAGACGTGAGGCGACGTGAGGCGACGTTTCGCCGGGACGTGTTCTTTGGTGTTCTTTGGTGTCAGTTTGGTGTGAAAGAGGCTTTACACCCATGGTTCATCCCATCTCTCTCTTCTCCTTTTCTAATGTCCTTTCTTTCACAAGGTTTAATTCAATAGTTTCCTTTTCCACCAGATATCTGTGTGATTTTAAACAGATGCTTAAGTTCCCTCATGATATTGCAAAGTTTCAATTAATTAATATGTCTGTGTCATTCTGAGCCCTGTCATCCAATCAGAGCTCAGCGTGGTTCACTCATTCTGTTCATCCAACCAGCCTCCAGTCTGACACTACTTTATGATTGTATGATTACATGTATGCTAAAATATCACTGAGTGATTTATCAGGGCAATAGAAAGACATGTATAGAGTAAAACTTCATATGTTTTCAATAACCAATAGAAGAGTGGTTAAAATGTGAAGATTTACACAGCATGTGTTTGCCTGACATAATTGCCACCATGTTCAACAACATTTTCAGACTATGACTGAACTTTTTTAAACTGACGTTGTCCACATAGACGTTCCTCTGAGCTTTCACTCAAATCCTGTCAGTATTGTTGCAGATTCCGATGAGGCTTCACTGATATTCTTCATATATTTTGTATTAAATTCCAGTGGAGGGAGAGCTAAATGTAAAAGCAGTGACATTGGGTACAGCTCTATAGTTTACTCACAGTTGAACTTGTTTCCCTTAAACCTGAACACATTCCACTACACATCACCTCACACAGCATCAGAGATTCCTTTTTATAATGAGACAAAGAGCCGATTTGTAACTTCTGTATTATAAAGAAAAAATTGTATTATAGCGAGGCAATGTGATATACAGGATGTCAATTATGACTACTGAGGTTTTACCTCATTTCAGATCAAATATTGATTTGTAATAATGACACACACAATTATTTTTTTTGCTCAGCCTCACTTTGCTCTCTTTGTTTTTTCTCTCATTTTGTTTCTATGCTTCCTACTTTCCTCTCCTACTTCCTGTTTCTCTCTCTCTCTCTCTCTAAAAAGCCTGTGACTCTCTCCATTTCTGTTCCCCCACACAGTAATATGATCTCTTGTATCAGGCAGCCGTGAATCAAACACACAGAGAGAGAAATATAGTAGAAACCTTAGTGGCCCCACCTCTCTCTCTCTCTCCTTCTCTCTCCTTCTCTCCCTTTCTCTCTCTCCCTCTCTCTCTCTCATCTACAACATCCCTACCCCCACCCTCCCCCTTCTCTCTCCCTCTCTACAGTCCCTACCCCCAACCACAGCACACAGCTCTCTCCACATCCCCACTCTGTGTTCCATCTCTCCCTCTTTCTGAAACAAATACACTCTCTGACAAACACAATGCACTGCTGTGTGTTTCTTCACAGCATGTTGGACCTGAAAGAATTGCTGGTGATATACAACATTGTACATACAACATTATTATGATTTAGATCTTACAGATATTGGTGAGATATTCTGTTAATTCCCAATCAGCCCTTATTGAGGTCAGAGGTCACAGTCAGCTACAAAGCTGATGCTGGGCCCTTATAACTACACAATTATTGCTTAAAGTACGATACAACACATCATTAGGTCTGCGTCAGGCATCAGTTAAATGGTATCGTCAGAATGACACTGGTTCATCTGTAAATCACAATTAAAACAGCTAAATGTGTCTCCAAATATCTATTTTGTGTTTTCAAGATATTTGAAAAAGAAAATCACACAGAAGCACTACTTCAAATCAGAGATGTGCCATAATGAAAAACCAACCAACCAATTACTCGACTAAGAAGGGGTCGAGTAAAAGTTTGTGTAACCAGCACATCTGGCTGTTGTTGCTGAGAGTAACACACAGTAACAGAAGCCTCAGTGATGCTTTCAGTTTATACTGAAGGCAGAATCACACTGTTAATAATCCGCCAATCATTCAATTGTACACAAGCCACTCACTGTCAATGACAGTGTACTCTGGCAGAGGTAGATTCCTTGAAGCAGCCAGCAAAAGAGAAGAAAGCGGTCCACAAAGTACTGGAAGTTTGAATGAGCCTCAGGTTAGCACTGATTATTAATAACAATTGGCTCAGTGTGGGTCCCACTGTGGGACAGTTATGTTAAATACAAACGTCAATGTAGAGTTAGCAATGCTTTTTACTTGGATATCACATGATGGGTTTAGGATAGCTTTTTGGTTTTAAATATCTTCTTTATTCATGTACTCTGCTCTGATGTGAATTCTGATCAATTCCTCCAGTTGTATGACTGTAGCTTTCCACAATTGTACAGGTAAAACAAGTGGGTTACAAAATACATTATTAGTGATAAAGTATATTTAAAGTGTGTTTGTACTTATCATAGACTTTGATGTATCCATCTATATTAATTACTGAGGGGGAAATGGTTTTAATTGTATTTTCCAACCGGTCAACAACATGAATGCATTTTATAATTCTATGATTGAAGAGTAGTTAATAATGTGTCATTTAGCCTAATAGCTGCACTCATCAGTTGCACCTAGTTAAATAATTAAGCAATTCATCACTGTCAAATGAGTATGGTCCCACTGCTCAAGTGTGTCCAAGGTACCCAAAGACACCTCTGAAAAATCTCTTTGCAGACATAGACAGGGTAGATAGATAGATACTCCAATTAACTTAATTAGCACCAAAAAGATACAAGAGTCCAGTAAATAAATATATATATTCTGATAATACCAAAAGATAACAATGCATGTTCCTCCCATTATTACTTGTTATTCCAACCATGTGCTTGTGCATGTGATTCTGTGCATATGTAATTAACTTTAATTACCAATGAAGTTTTAATTAAAGGTGTAAATACAGCCCGTGTATCATCCAGTGAGTGGATGTGATCCAAATAAAAATACTGGTACTTTCAGTACCTTCGTTAATAAGTGGAGCCTAATAAAGCAATTCATTACCACTTAATTGGCATAAGCAAGACAGACGAATACAGAGAGATGAGATAGCTAAGGTAATTAAAATAAATCTTTCAGCTCCAGACAATGGGAAACACAAGTAGCCTGTGCAATTCCTTCATTTTGTGCTTACCTTGTTGGTCCCAAAGGCCGGGTCAGGGTAGGATTGTTGCCCCATCCTGGTGTGGTCTTTCGCTGACAGAGACTGAGGAGGAGGCGGGTAAACGGTTACATCCATGGCTCAAAATACATCCACTTCTCCCGTCTGTGCTCCCTTCGGTTCTCTCTCTTCTTTTATCTATGTGAATGCCTGAACACCTTGACGTTGTTTTGTTTTTTTAACAAAGTTAGATATTTTCTGCGTGTCCCTGAGCGGAAAAAATGTAAAGAAACACGGTTGTTGTGTTAAATACAAGCAGTTTTCAAGTAGATACGTTAGCCTGAACCGAGCATATGGAGTCAGTGGAGTTCAGACAGATGCTGCTGCTGCTGCTGCGATGAGAAAACTTCCCAGTAAAGCCACTTCTTCAATACCTGGCTTTAAAAACAAACTTCGTCGTCGTTTTCCCTTCTTCTATTGTAGCATGTATCCAGTGTCGTTGTTTGTTTTCGGACAGGGGACGTTGTTGGACCCTGTCTGTCCCGGTTTGGGACTCTCGTTTTCTGATGTTCCTCCGCTGCTGCTGCTGCTGCTGCTGCCGCGCGTGTGCTTGGTGCCGAGGTGCCTCGCGGACCAGTCATACAAAGAGCTGCTGCGTCAAGCTAGCAGGAGTAAGCTACAACAAACCCGGAACTACATCTCCTTAAAAAATAAAAGCCCGAGTCTTTAGGCCGGGTATAGAAACGAGAAATATGGGCAAAGGACAAAGTGAATGAAACAAAGTTAATGAAACGTTGACTTCTCCTTTCATTAACTAAAAGTACACATTCAGCGTGTGTTGTTTAAATAACACTTTGCAGCATCATCTTTGGCAAGCGATATTATTTTTAGAGTAATCGACATATCCGTTTTGCTCATCTAGAGCAGTGTTTCTCAAACTTTTTCATACCAAGGACCACTTAATCAATACAAAAACACTCGCGGACCACCTAACTCCACAAATATCTAAAAACACATCGTTTTTTACAAATCGTCTGAAAATGGTACAAACAATTGGCCACATGTGTGATGAAGGTGTTTATCTGGGCTATATCATGCAATCGAATGTGAAACTTAACCTCGCTCCATTGCGGAGATATTCCCGCGAGAGTGCGGAAAACTTAAATTAATTAATTTATTTCAAATGTGAAATTTTAGCATTGTGGGGATTTTATGACCGCGGAGTCTACACATGTGCAGCCTCGAAATGTCTCCAAACGAAGTACGCCAGGCTCTGCAGAATTCCAAGTATGCTGGACATTGGAACAGTACTTTGGCGGCACTCGATGACGTAGTATGCTTGAATAGTGGCTCTGGAGCAGCCTTACTCAAGATTGAGAAACACCCACAAACAGGGGCGGACTGGTACCGAATTGGGCCGGTCGGACAATTCACTAGCACCCCCAACCCCCCCCCCCCCCCCCATTGAAATGCCTCCATTGGACTCCTCTGTTTACTTCCTGAACATCACTTTGTAAAACTCGCGCTTCTATTGGCTAGCGCTCCAACACATTGTACTTGATTGGCTATCACACCAGAGCTAGCTAACCAATCAGAGCAGACTGGCCTCTGGTTTCAGACAGAGGGTGAAAAGAGGTGTTGCAGCACAGGCAGTACGAGAAAAATAAAGAGCTTTTTGTCACAGCAGAGGCACTTAATACTAATATGAACCTGAAAATGAGCAGAATATGTCCTCTTTCTGTGTGGTTACTGCAGCATCTCCTCTCAAGAAAAGCTCTCAGTTGATTTATTGTGTGGGACCCTTTAACCCAATGAAACAACTTATTGGAACCATTAACAGATTTTTTATTGATATATTTGAGTTACAGCATTATTTATTATTGGTTGTTTTTTTTAGAACTGTTAACTTATGTATGTTATCTTATCTTTAATAATTATGTTTAGATGAACACAAATGAATCACAAAAGTGACATTTGGATTTGGATTCATCAATTTTTTCCCGGAAGTCAACCGGAGGTTATTGATTAATAAATCAAAAATGTTCAAGTGGAACCAAACAGCATCTCTGCATGCTTTTTGTGAATGTGTGTCTGACACCATCATGTGGCTTCAGAACGTTTAGAAGCCAGGATTAGCCACTTCATCGTCGGAAAAATGTTGACAAACGTTGATACTTTAGAAAAGATAAAGGAAGGACGGACAGTTGGGTCTTTTGTGATTACCTTGATGTCCATGTATCTACCACAAAGCTAGTGTAGAGGTGCTCAAGCCAATACCTTTCTCTGGTCCCTCTGATTGATTGACACCTGGTGCACTCTGATCTCCACGTCTGGACTCTCTCTGTGCACAGCTCAGTAATTGAGGGAATTAAAAGCCCTACCAGCAGTTTGTCCCTCTATGCCTGCAGGGGACATTCTTGTTCAGGACTTTATCGGGTTGTTCAGGAAGTCAACGAGTTGCTGTTCTGCACTTAAGCTGTCAATTTGCTTCAACCCCCGCACAACTTTCTGATGGCAGAATAGGGGAGGGCCATGTCTGTAACTCATGCGTTCCAGTTGTATTAGGAAGTGGGAGTCTCGAGCACCCAGTCAGACATTTCAACTGGAACGCACCCCGAGGTTGGACTTCCTGCTTGAAACTCGGAGATACCTCTCCATGCCCGAGATCAACATTGAAAATGGAATCTCCGCATTTGAACATTGAGAACACTTTGATAAAGTAACATGTTTAGCTATTCTGTATAATGTGTGTCACACTAAATCAACTGTACATGTGGTACTGCTCATCTTCTATCTGTAGATATCATTCTGTGATGTTTGTATTCACAAAATAAATCAACCGGTATTGCTTACAATGGCTAACCCGAGGTGACTGCTACAGCTGTAAAAAAAGGCGAGCAACTTTCCAGCAGGTGGCCATCTTCTGCCCACTTGTGCCACTGGAACGCTGTCAAATCGGATGTGATGTAACGCCCAGCTCCGACCGCCAATGTAAATTAAACGCAGCATTAATCCCAATCCTTCATCATGACGTCAATGTGTAGCTGTGCAGAGGTGTAAAAGAAGACAGGGTTTGATCTTCTATTCCTCTGAACTTATCTGTCCCCTGCCACGTGGACATTCAAGTTGAACACTAACATCTGATCTGACAGGAAAGTCTGAAAATGTATGTTTTGATTTTATCAATATCGTTTCTCCCTGCTTACTATGATTGCCGGGTTTACGCTCAACCTTCCAGTGTTGCTGTTCAGAACAAATGCGCCTTTGAAAAGGTCAGACTACATGTATGTAATATTTGTTTTGGCCCCAAACCTTTACTGTCAATATTGCCTTTGAGAGGCGCTCCAAGCACATGTTTTTGTATCACTTTTTTTTAACATAATCATATACAGTGGGGCAAAAAAGTATTTAGTCAGCCACCAATTGTGCAAGTTCTCCCACTTAAAAAGATGAGAGAGGCCTGTAATTTTCATCCTAGGTACACTTCAACTATGAGAGACAGAATGGGGGGAAAGAATACAGGAAATCACATTGTAGGATTTTTAATGAATTAATTGGTAAATTCCTCGGTAAAATAAGTATTTGGTCAAGAGCCTCCTCTGTCCTCCACTTGTTAACTGTATTAATGGCACCTGTTTGAACTCGTTATCAGTATAAAAGACACCTGTCCACAACCTCAAACAGTCACACTCCAAACTCCACTATGGCCAAGACCAAAGAACTGTCAAAGGACACCAGAAACAAAATTGTAGACCTGCACCACGCTGGGAAGACTGAATCTGCAATAGGTAAGCAGCTTGGTGTGAAGAAATCAACTGTGGGAGCAATTATTAGAAAATGGAAGACATACAAGACCACTGATAATCTCCCTCGATCTGGGGCTCCACGCAAGATCTCACCCCGTGGGGTCAAAATGATCACAAGAACGGTGAGCAAAAATCCCAGAACCACACGGAGGGACCTAGTCAATGACCTGCAGAGAGCTGGGACCAAAGTAACAAAGGCTACCATCAGTAACACACTACGCCGCCAGGGAGTCAAATCCTGCCAGACGTGTCCCCCTGCTTAAGCCAGTACATGTCCAGGCCCGTCTGAAGTTTGCTAGAGAGCATTTAGATGATCCAGAAGAGGATTGGGAGAATGTCATATGGTCAGATGAAACCAAAATAGACCTTTTTGGTAAAAACTCAACTAGACGTGTTTGGAGGAGAAAGAATGCTGAGTTGCATCCAAAGAACACCATACCTACTGTGAAACATGGGGGTGGAAACATCATGCTTTGGGGCTGTTTTTCTGCAAAGGGACCAGGACGACTGATCCGTGTAAAGGAAAGAATGAATGGGGCCATGTATCGTGAGATTTTGAGTGACAACCTCCTTCCATCAGCAAGGGCATTGAAGATGAAACGTGGCTGGGTCTTTCAGCATGACAATGATCCCAAACACACCACCCGGGCAACGAAGGAGTGGCTTCGTAAGAAGCATTTCAAGGTCCTGGAGTGGCCTAGCCAGTCTCCAGATCTCAACCCCATAGAAAATCTTTGGAGGCAGTTGAAAGTCCGTGTTGCCCAGCGACAGCCCCAAAACATCACTGCTCTAGAGGAGATCTGCATTGAGGAATGGGCCAAAATACCAGCAACAGTGTGTGAAAACCTTGTGAAGACTTACAGAAAACGTTTGACCTCTGTCATTGCCAACAAAGGGTATATAACAAAGTATTGAGATGAACTTTTGTTATTGACCAAATACTTATTTTCCACCATAATTTGCAAATAAATTCTTTAAAGATCAGACAATGTGATTTTCTGGATTTTTTTTTCTCATCCTGTCTCTCATAGTTGAGGTATACCTAGGATGAAAATTACAGGCCTCTCTCATCTTTTTAAGTGGGAGAACTTGCACAATTGGTGGCTGACTAAATACTTTTTTGCCCCACTGTATATTCATAGACAAAGCTGATTTGCTTTCGACAAGCTTCATAGCAAAAATGCTTTTTTCCGATGAAATAATGAGACATATTGTGTGTGTTTGAGAAACAGACACCACTGAAGTACAATGCATGTTGTTCTCGCCTGTCCAGATGATCTTCATCGACAGAACAACACATGTCCATTATCGGGAAATAAATACACAGAAGCATATAAACAAAGAGAATCTCTCCCACCCTCTCTCTCCTCTCTCGCTCTCTCTCGCGTCTCTCTCTCTCTCTCTCTCTCTCTCTCTCTCTCTCTCTCTCTCTCTCTCTCTCTTCTCTCTGTCTCTTTCTCTTTTCTCTTTCTCTTTCTCTTTCTCTCTTTCTCTCTCTCTCTCACTCTCTCTCTCACACACAAACACACAGACACACACACACACACAGACACAATCATGCAGCACACTTCAACAGATGCTTACACATGCATATCAAATATGAAATTCCACTCACACACATAAAGTACCTGCAGACAAACACATAATTATACCCTATACAGGAGTAACACACCTACACATGTACACTCAGATGTATAAGATCCAAACACACACATACATTTTGGAAACATATCCTTGCAAACACAAGTATGCACACACACAGCCACACACGCACACACACACACACACACAACACACACACACACACACACACACACACACACACACACACACACACACACACACACACACACAGCTGAGTTTTTCATCACAAAAAAGCATTTTCTCTTTTTCTGCATTCTCAAACAGTCTTTCCCACACACATACACACACACACACACACACACACAAACACAAACACACACACACACACACGCCACAATCCAGCCCACACGTACTTAGTGAACATACATACAGTGGGCGTTCCACCCATCCCCCACATACACACATACATATATGCACCCCTCCCCTCTGAAAAAGACATAATTCACTTGCACATTCTCCTCCCCCACACACTTTTCCTCTCCATAAAACTCCACACACACACATGGCATACACACACTAAACCACATGCACATATGCACTAAAGCAATCACACACACATATACACGTAAATACCCTACATACACTGACATTCTCTACATATACACACACACACACATACAAAAGATGCATGCACACAACTGCAAACACATACACACCATGCTGCACCATATGCATGTAAACATGTATTATCATACATATATATGTATTTAAAACACATGCACAGCAGACAGACACACAGACAGACAGACAGACAGACACACACACACACACAGACACACACACAGACACACCCCCCCCCCCCACACACACACACACACACACACACACACACACACACCACACACCACACACCACACACACACACACACACACACACACACACACACACACACACACACACACACACACACACACACACACACACACTCTCTCTTTCCCTTTTTATCTCTATTCCTCTCTCTACCTCGTACAGTTCTCAGATTGCCATGCATGAGCCTCCCCAGTATCTGATGGGGTGCAATTGTAATGTACTGTAGCATTTGAATGATGTGTGTCTCTGCATGTTGGGGATTACATTATAGATTCATAGCACATAAATGCACTCCTGCTAACAGCAGCCAGCCCTTTAGGTATTATAGCTTCCAGGGGGGGCGGGCTGAACACAGGAGGAACAGCAGCTAAAAGGAGTTTATTAAGCAAAATGCTGGCTAGAAAAACGTATTATAAACTATTGTACATTTTCTAGGTTGTCCTTTTGTGACAACATTGCATATCGCAGGTTTTCCTTTTGTTCAATCTGTAGTCACATTTTCTGCTAGAATTATCTTCACACCATCATTAACACAACTCAATTGTTTAAAAAGGGTATGCAATAAATGAACATGTTTGGAAAATGCTTAAATTATTCTCACATACAAGCTGACATATGACCAACATTATGAATCTTTCTTATCTCTCTCATAAATGATTTCTCACAACATAGCAGCAATTAAAACCTAACCTACAACATACAGTGAACCCTACTGCATTGGTGCAGATGAAGTCATTGAAATCATTGAAACATTAATAAAAAGCACTTTGACTTTGTTGAATGGAAGACACAGTGAGGTGAAATATTACATTGTACAATACACGTACAATAGAAAGGGACATTTTGGTTTGGATTTGTTAACAGAACACAGAGAGGTAAGGAAATAAAATAATGCTATGTACTGTGTGGTGCAGTGAAGTATGAGTAAAGGTTTAGACATGTTATGGAAATGACGGTGAAGCACTAAAACAGATAACTGTTAGAGAGGCCAGCACCACGTTCAGCTCATCAGAAAACCAACCACCACATCCCGCACGAGCTTCTACAGATCTATATACTGTCGATATATCAGAGGTTATATCAGTAATGATGGGTTTGTTCTGTTTTAGAGTTTCTGTAAGCACAAGAGCAGGGCCCTGGAGCATTGTCCATGTAGTATTGTTTGCAGACATCATAATGTTGTCAATGAAACTGGCTGCCAGTCCAAATCTATGGAACAAATTTGTTCTTAACTTTAAACTGAGAGATTGGGATTGAGTCCTTGTCTGGGATGTATTACAAGTCAGTTCTCCAGCACTCCATCTTTCAGTTGAATTTATCACAGGTTAAATATTAAAAGTATAAAACAAGAGAACATTAGCCGGTGTTGGAGCTATACATTGATTTGTTTTTATTTAATAGTTAAACATTTATTTTGTTGCTGTTTTTATTATTATTTAGTGTGATTATTTAAGTTAATTAAAGTAGTAATATAATTAATAGTAATAGTTTCAGAGCCAGCAGGTGTAGCTGGAATTCCTGGTGAGCCGCTCCCCCTGTGTATCCACTGTGTGTCCAGTATCACCTGCCACACCACCCCCCTTCAATACCATTCTCTACCTGTCCACCACACTCCCTCTAACTTTCAAACTCCCTCATATTCCCCATCCCTCTCTCCCATTATTTCCTGTCCTCTCTCTCCTGCTGATCTCGAATAAATGCATATGATGAACTGAAACTGTTCAAAACTAGAATAAATCAACATAATTTTGACCCTGTTCAAGAGGACAAGCAGCAATCTCCTCCTTTTTAGGGCCAGTTTGATGATTTGGATTCAAAGATTCAAAGGCTTTATCATCATATGCACAGAGCTACAGTGTAGATACACATCTGAAGTCCCAGGCTCTTCCAACAATTAACATAAATATATATATAATACATAAAACAATCGAGCAAAGAAAAAGTGCAAGAAAAAACAGAGTATAAATAAAATAGCAAAAATAGCAATGCGGGAGAAGTTAACTATATACAAGTAAAATAGAAAAAAGACTATAATCTCCTGAAGCTAAAAATGGTTGAGATTTAGTTAGCTTAGCATGAGCCCTTTGTATGTATCGGGAACAGAACCTCTTCCGGGGGTCCAGCATGCTGCGAACACCAACAGTGATGTTCCTCTGGGCTGTGTGTCTTGTTCTGAAATCAACTCCACATGCAGCCCCAAAGCCTAACGAGGCTCCAGCGGACTCCACATTTAACCAACTCAAGCAGGAAGTTGAAATGCCTGACCCGAGATCTCCATACACGTTGCTGCCTTGCAAGAACAACGCAAACGACAGAGCATCTCAGCTATCTAAGAGCTTTGCAGTGCATGAACAACCACAATGGTCAAGTCCTCTGATTCACTCACAAGAAACCTCAAGTATTTCTGACCTTCCCAGATTTCTAGCTAGACGTGAGTTGCTCACTGGAGGTCTTACAAGGTTTAGCGACAAGCCAGGTGACTACTGGGAATGGAAATCCTCATTTGAAAATGCCATCCAACGTCTACATCTAACAGCTAGTGAAGAGCTTGACTTGTTGACTAAGTGGTTAGGCGACAAATCCTCACAACATGCAAAACGCCTCAGAGCAGTGCATATTAACTACCCTTCCCTCGGTCTGAACAAAGTGTGGGAGAGACTTCAAGAGTGTTATGGATCTCCGGAGGCCTTAGAAAAGGCTATGTTTGATAGGCTAGAACAGTTCCCCAGAATTACCAACAAGGAGCCTCATCTGCTACGGGACCTTGGTGACCTACTGTTAGAGATTGACTCTGCTAAGAGCGAAGGACACATACCAGGATTGATGTACCTCGACACGGCACGTGGAATCCATCCCATAGTGGATAAACTTTCATTTGGCCTGCAAGAGAAATGGATGACGCACGGAACAAGATACAAACGCGATTATTCTGTGTCATTCCCTCCATTTTCGGTCTTTGCCACCTTCATTAAAGATGAGGCCAAAATGAGAAATGACCCCAGTTTCATGTCTATGGTTCCACCCACCTTCACGACCTTCAAAGCAGACAAGCATCTGGAAAAACATGACAAATCAAAAATGCCAATCACAGTCCACAGAACAGAAGTGGTTAGCTCCGAACAAACGCCAAGTGCTCAAAAAACCATTACAGACCCAAGCAAAGAGTGTCCCATCCACAAAAAACCTCATCCACTTAAAAAATGCAGGTTATTCCGGGAGAAGTCTCTGGAAGAACGGAAGGCTTATCTGAGACAAAATCAGATATGTTTCCGATGCTGTGCTTCTTCCACCCATCAAGCAAAGAACTGTAAGATGGAAATCCACTGTTCAGAATGTGAAAGTAACTCACATATCAGTGCTCTCCACGCTGGTCCTGCACCATGGGTGACACACAGGTTTGCAGGACCTGCCTTTGATCACGGCGGGGAGCAAGGCTCAGCTTCACCCATTGCCACCTCTACATGCACACAGGTGTGTGGAAATAAGATCGGTGGACACTCATGTGCCAAGATTTGCCTCGTTGATGTCTATCCAAAGGATCACTATGACAAGCGACTCAGAGCTTATGCTATCTTGGACGATCAGAGCAACAGGTCTCTGGCTAGATCTTCCTTCTTCGATATCTTTGGGATCGACAAAAACTCTTCTCCATACACTCTTAAGAAGTGTGCAGGTGTTTCAAAGGTGACTGGGAGAAGAGAAAGTCATTTCATAGTGGAATCAGCAGATGGCCAATCCAGTCTGGCTTTGCCCACTCTTATCGAATGTGACATGCTTCCTGACAATCGAAACGAAATACCAACTCCTGAAGCCGCTCACTATCATCCACATCTCAAGGACGTTGTTACAGAGATCCCAGCACTCGATCCCAAGGCTGATATTCTGTTGCTACTTGGAAGAGATGTTATTCAGACCCACAAGGTGCTCGAGCAGCGCAACGGGCCCCTAAATGCTCCATTCACACAGAAGTTAGCTCTGGGGTGGGTTATTGTTGGTAATGTCTGTCTTGGCGGGGCTCACAACCCCGGACATGTAAATGTTCTCAAGACAAACATCTTGGAAAATGGAAGACCAAGCTACTTCCTTCCATGTCAAAACAGCATGCAGGTAAAGGAACGTTTTGATTGCCATGACCACGACAGGATGGACTCTAAGGCAGACACCATGGGAGATACAATCTTTCAGTCTACTAGCGTAGACGAGAAACCTGCCTACTCCATAGAAGAAAGAACCTTCCTGCAGATAATGGAGAAGGAAGTTTACCAAGATGACTCAAACAGCTGGGTGGCTCCATTGCCCTTCCGCTCTCCAAGACCACGTCTCCCCAACAACAAACAGCAAGCAAGTCAACGCCTCTCCTCAGTTCATCGCACGCTGAAGAAGCGACCTGAAACAAGACAACAGTTTGTGGACTTTATGGAAAATATATTTGTCAGCGGTCATGCAGAACCGGCACCCCCACTCAAAGAACATGAGGAATGCTGGTATCTTCCCTTCTTTGGGGTGTATCACCCTCATAAGCCAGAACAAATCAGGGTGGTCTTCGACTCGAGCGCTCAACACCACGGGGTGTCTTTAAATGATGTCCTTCTCACAGGCCCTAATCTCAACAACAGCCTGCTGGGTGTCCTTATGCGGTTCCGCGAAGAGTGAGTGGCAGTAACTACTGACATCAAGCAGATGTTCCATTGCTTCTTGGTACGAGAAGTTCACAGAAACTTCTTACGCTTCCTTTGGCACAGGAACAACGACTTGGAGCAACCCATAGTGGAGTATCGCATGAGAGTGCACGTCTTCGGGAACAGTCCATCACCTGCCGTGGCGAACTACGCGCTCAGAAAGGCATCCAAAGACCAAGAAGGAAGTGACTTTCAATCGAAACACCTAGTTGAGCGTCACTTCTATGTTGACGATGGTCTCATCTCATTTCCATCGGAAAATGAGGCCGTTGCAGCTCTCAAGGCGGCCCAAGAAACGCTAGCTGCATCCAACTTAAAGCTGCACAAGATAGCTTCTAACAGCATCGAAGTGATGAAAGCCTTTCCAAAAGAGGATCTTGCAAAAGTCTTAAAAGACCTCGATCTTGGAGCAGACTTTCCACCAATGTTACGAAGTCTAGGAATAAGCTGGGACGTTACAACTGACGAGTTCACCTTCCAGGTGTCCAGGGCAGAGAAACCTTACACTCGCAGAGGGGTGTTATCGACCATAAATAGCCTCTACGACCCGCTTGGTTTTGCAGCTCCAGTCAGCATTAAAAGTAGAGCCCTGCTAAGAGAGCTTACAATGGAGACCTGCAAGTGGGACGAACCCCTTCCTGAAAAGAAGCTTAAAGACTGGTGTGAGTGGAAAGACTCTATCAAAGATCTGGAACACGTCCGCATTCCAAGGACATACACTGCCATCCCCCTGAGCAGTTCAACACACAGGGAGCTTTGCATTTTCTGCGATGCCTCTACAAAAGCCATAGCAGCTGTAGCCTACATTAAAGTATCAGATGCAGAAGGCAAAAGTAAACTTGGATTTCTGTTCGGCAAGGCTAAGCTTGCGCCGCAACCAGAGGTGACTATCCCCAGACTCGAACTTTGTGGGGCTGTTTTGGCGGTGGAAATTGCAGACATGCTTTCAGAGGAGATGGATGTCCCGTTTCATTCTCTGCGGTTCTTCACCGACAGTAAAGTTGTCCTCGGTTACATTCGCAATGAATCCAGAAGGTTCTATGTCTACGTAAGCAACCGCGTGCAGAGAATCAGAAAATCATCCCTACCAGAACAATGGAGCTATGTTCCCACAGACGCAAACCCGGCCGACATTGGTTCAAGGTCTATTCCTGCAAATGCCTTGATGTCCAGCATGTGGCTAAAGGGTCCGGACTTCCTGTTGAAGCCAAAACAGAAGGAGGGAGATGCCGAACCATTCTTTGACCTTGTGAACCCAGAGTCTGACCCCGACATCCGTCCTCGCGTGACGTCTTGTGCCACTCGGGTTGTGGAGTCTCCCTTGGATCCGAGTCGTTTCGAATCATTCTCAACCTGGAGATCGCTTGTGAGAACTATAGCAAGACTGATCCACATAGCCAGGTCTTTCAAGCGAGAAAGAAATAAGAGCAAATGTCAGGGTTGGCACATATGCAAAGGTCTCTGCCCAGAATATCTCGCCTGGGCCAAGGAAATCATCATACGCAGTCTTCAATGCAAGGCCTTCCCCGAAGTGTTTGCATGCATACAAGCAGGAAAAGAGATTCCCAAACAGAGCCAGCTCACAAGGTTGTCTCCTTACCTGGACGATGCAGGTTGCCTCAGAGTCGGCGCTCGTTTATCAAAAGCTGATATTGTAAGTGACAAGAGAAACCCGTTCATCATTCCTCATGGTCAACACCTGACTACTCTACTTATCAGACACTACCACCAACAAATCCAGCATCAAGGGCGCCACTTCACAGAGGGTGCGGTGAGGTCAGCTGGCCTATGGGTTATTGGCGGAAAGCGGAGTATAAGTTCCATAATTCACAGCTGTGTGACCTGTCGCAAGCTTCGATGGAAAACCGAAACACAGAAGATGGCTGACCTTCCCACGGAGCGCCTAAGTACCAGCCCACCATTCTCCTACATTGGAGTAGATGTTTTCGGGCCTTGGACAGTAACTGCTCGACGTACTCGTGGAGGCTGCGCCAACAGTAAATGGTGGGCAGTCATTTTTAGCTGTATGAGTGTCAGAGCCATACACATTGAAGTGATCGAGTCAATGGAGTCTTCCAGTTTCATCAATGCGTTGCGGCGATTCATCTCCATCCGCGGCCCAGTAAAGCAGTTGAGGTCTGACTGTGGGACCAACTTCCTGGGCACATGTAAAGAGCTTGGTATCGACTCAAGACACTGCAACAACCAGGCGATACAAGACTTCTTGAGTGACAAAGGATGCACATGGGTGTTTAACCCACCTCACGCTTCACACATGGGTGGTAGCTGGGAGCGCATGATCGGCGTGACAAGACGTATACTCGACTCAATGCTTATGGGCATTTCATCCCGGCAGCTGACCCATGAAGCGCTATCCACTTTCTTCGCAGAGGTGACAGCCATTGTGAACACAATACCTCTCATCCCAGTTTCCACCGACCCAAGCTTTCCTATCATCTTAACACCAGCTACCCTGCTAACCCAGAAGGTTGGCATTCCATCAATACCTCCTGGTGACTTCAAAGACAGTGATCTCTACAAACGCCAGTGGAAGCAGGTGTAACATCTCGCAAACGCTTTCTGGCATCGTTGGAAAAACCAATACCTCTCTACCCTACAAGGCCGCAGGAAATGGCAATCGGAGAGACCTAACCTGCAAGAAAGGGACCTCATGCTGGTGAAGGATAGTCAGGTCCATCGGAATCAATGGCCAATGGGCATGGTGGTCAAAACCTTCCCCAGCCACGATGGAAAGGTCAGGAAGATAGAAGTCAAGGTTGCCTCCGGAGGAACATGCAAGGTTTTCTTGAGGCCCATAACAGACACTGTCCTCCTCCTTCCAAACACTAATGATAAGAACAATCAAAAGAAAATGTAATTGTGACATCTCATAGATGTCAAGCGGGGAGTGTGCTGTCTAAGACGCTGTCTTACTCCAGCCAGTAGGTGGTGCTGTTGCTTTTTGTTTCTTCTTCTTTTGTTAGTACCAGCCAATGGGAAAGACTTACATTAAAAACATAGGAAGTGATACCCACATGTGAGTCGTGGTTGAAAGGGACAGAGTGGAAAAATATCATTGTTTGAATCTGCATCCATCCTTCTTTGCTATGTTGTTGAAAGCATTGCTTGTAAGTATGTTTGGCTTTTGTACGTATTCTTAAGAGGATATCAACGATTATTTTGAGGTTTCAATGTTTAAGTAGATTGCTATTCATTGATGTTTGATGTATGGTTAGCACATGTTTTGTAGTGTGTATTACATAGCACTTTTGCATGTAAACATTTGATATGCATATGTTGTGATGTTTGTGACGTAATTAACTGTTGTATTATATATTTCTGCATCACAGCTAAGTGTCTAATTTCAATGTATATTGTGTTTCTTTCAGTTTTACTCTGTTGACTTGTGGATGTAAACATCTTATTAAAGAAGATAAACGCTTGCCACTTGTCGAGGAGTTATCTGTCTGCATATCTGTACTCATAACGACAGTGAGGGCAGAACATGTATTAAAGTCAGAGTGGAAACAGTCGTGAGTAAATCTGATTTTGTCAGAAATTGGGAGAAATATGACCCCGGGAGGAAACTGGGAGAGGGCAATGAAATCAGGAGTCTCCCGCGAAAATCGGGAGGGTTGGCAAGTATGACACACACACACACACACACACACACACACACACACACACACACACACACACACACACACACACACACACACACACACACACTGTTCGTATTCAGTATCCTGATTTTAAATGGGAATTAAATCATTTGAGTGTTCCCAAAGAGAGGGGCGGAGTTGTCAACTGATCACCATCTGGTGGTGAGTTGGGTCGAGTGGCAGGGGAAGCCTCTGGATAGACCTGGTAAGCCCAAACGTGTAGTTCGGGTGAACTGGGAACGTCTGGAGGAGGCCC
This sequence comes from Harpagifer antarcticus, assembly GCA_902827135.1. Lineage (NCBI taxonomy): Eukaryota > Metazoa > Chordata > Actinopteri > Perciformes > Harpagiferidae > Harpagifer > Harpagifer antarcticus. The sequence goes on from CADEHL010001055.1 coordinate 764,386, forward strand.
AGGTTCAGGAGGCCTTCAACTCACACCTCCGGCAGAGCTTTTCGGGCATTCCTGTGGAGGTTGGGGACATTGAACCAGAGTGGTCGGTGTTCAAAGCCTCTATTGCCGAAGCCGCGGCGGGGAGCTGTGGTCTCAAGGTCCTAGGTGCCTCAAGGGGCGGTAACCCTCGAACCTCCTGGTGGACACCGGTGGTCAGGGAAGCCGTCCGACTGAAGAAGGAGGCCTTCAGGGATTTGTTATCCCGGGGGACTCCCGAGGCAGTTGCAAGGTACCGACAGGCCCGAAGGGCAGCAGCCTCAGCCGTGGCCGAGGCAAAGCAGCGGGTGTGGGAGAAGTTCGGAGAGGACATGGAAAAGGACTTTCGGGCGGCACCAAAGTTGCTCTGGAAAACTGTCCGACACCTCAGGAGGGGGAAGCAGGGAACCATCCAAGCTGTGTACAGTAAGGATGGGACGTTGTTGACCTCAACTGATGGAGTGTTAGGGCGTTGGAAGGAGCACTTTGAGGAACTCCTGAACCCGACAACTCCGTCCTCTATGTTAGAGGCAGAGCTGGAGTATGACGGGGGATCGACACCAATCTCCCGGGGGGAGGTCACTGAGGTTGTTAAACAACTCCACAGTGGCAAAGCCCCGGGGGTGGATGAGATCCGCCCAGAAATGCTGAAGGCTCTGGGTGTTGAGGGACTGTCTTGGTTGACACGTCTCATCAACATTGCGTGGAAGTCGGAAACGGTACCGAAGGAGTGGCAGACCGGGGTGGTGGTTCCCCTTTTTAAAAAGGGGGACCAGAGGGTGTGTGCCAATTACAGAGGCATCACACTACTCAGCCTCCCCGGGAAAGTTTACTCTAAGGTACTCGAAAGGAGGGTCAGGCCGATTGTCGAACCTCAGATTGAGGAGGAACAATGCGGATTCCGTCCTGGTCGTGGAACGACGGATCAGCTTTTTACTCTCGCAAGGATCCTGGAGGGGGCTTGGGAGTACACTTATCCGGTCTACATGTGTTTTGTGGACTTGGAGAAGGCGTATGACCGGGTTCCCAGGGAGTTACTGTGGGAGGTGCTGCGGGAGTATGGGGTGAGGGGGTCTCTACTCAGGGCCATCCAATCTCTGTACTCCCAAAGCGAGAGCAGTGTCCGGCTCCTCGGCAGTAAGTCGGACCCATTTCCGGTGAGGGTTGGCCTCCGCCAGGGCTGCGCTTTGTCACCAATCCTGTTTGTAATATACATGGATCGGATTTCGAGGCGTAGTCATGGGGGGGGGGGGGTCTGCAGTTCGGTGGGCTAAGGATTGCACCACTGCTTTTTGCAGATGATGTGGTTCTGATGGCTTCATCGGTCTGCGACCTTCAGCACTCACTGGATCGGTTCGCAACCGAGTGTGAAGCGGCTGGGATGAGGATCAGCACCTCCAAATCTGAGGCCATGGTTCTCAGCAGGAAACCGATGGATTGTCCACTCCAAGTAGGGAATGAGTCCTTACCCCAAGTGAAGGAGTTCAAGTATCTCGGGGTTTTGTTCTCGAGTGAGGGAACAATGGAGCGTGAGATGGGCCGGAGAATCGGAGCAGCGGGAGCGGTACTGCAGTCGCTTTACCGCACCGTTGTGACGAAAAGGGAGCTGAGCCAGAAGGCAAAGCTCTCTGTCTACCGGGCCATTTTCGTTCCTACCCTCACCTATGGTCATGAAGGATGGGTCATGACCGAAAGAACGAGATCGCGGATACAAGCGGCCGAGATGGGTTTTCTCCGCAGGGTGGCTGGTGTCTCCCTTAGGGATAAGGTGAGAAGTTCGGTCATTCGGGAGGGACTCGGAGTTGAGCCGCTCCTCCTTCGCGTCGAAAGGAGCCAGTTGAGGTGGTTCGGGCACCTAGTTAGGATGCCACCTGGGCGCCTCCCTAGGGAGGTGTTCCAGGCACGTCCAGCTGGGAAGAGACCAAGGGGTAGACCTAGGACCAGGTGGAGGGATTATATCTCTTCGCTGGCCTGGGAGCGCCTTGGGATCCCCCAGTCAGAGCTGGTTGATGTCGCCAGGGAAAAGGAAGTTTGGGGCTCTCTGCTGGAACTGCTACCCCCGCGACCCGACCACGGATAAGCGGAAGAAGATGGATGGATGGAGTGTTCCCAAAGCACCAGTGTTCTGCAGTTTGTGTGGGCATACTGTATGTTGCACAGTTTATACTGTAGAAACTAGGGGTGTAACGGTTCACAAACATTTCGGTTCGGTACGTACCTCGGTTTTTAGGTCACGGTTCGGTTCGGTACGTTTTCGGTACAGCAGAAAAAATTATCACAAAACATAACTATTTTTTTTTAAAATTATTATTAAACTGTGAATAATGTATTCACTCAAATAAATACAAAATATAATAAAATAAACATTAAGGTGCAGCATTTCGATGAACTGAAATAATATGTATTTGAACTGTACTGTACTAGTAGCAGCCAGTTTGACATTATGATTTGCTTGTCGTTGTATTTCCATGTTTTTTTAAAGAAAAATGAACTTGTCCACATTGCTTGCTGAAAGGGCAGATCTGCTGGCACTAACAATGTCTCCTGCTGTGGAGAACACCCTCTCTAGGGACAGAGGTAGCAGATACAGCCAGGTAGCGCTTTGCTAACATGGCAACATAAGGATATTTGGCGTTTGTAATAGCTTTGGCTCGGTCTGAACTTTAAATGTTAGCGGGAGTTGGGTTTGCATTTCAGTCTTTTTTCTTTTGATACCGGTGATATTCACGTTCGGGTGATGCCTTTTCAAATGAGTGTGCAAGTTTGATGTATTGCCAGCTGCCGCGTAACCAATTTTAGTTGAACAATGCCGACAAAAAAAAAATATACGTTTTCATTTGTTTCCCAGAATGTTCTTCTGAAAGGTATAACTCTCTAAAAACATTCTTAAAATGCTAGGTAATAACCTTTGTTAAATGTTTTTGATAACATTGTTAGAACATTATGCCCTACTATTCTAAAAACGTTTTCAGCTGCAAGTTATTATTTTAGAGTAGGATAACGTGCTTTATCGTTCCGATGACAAACAAAGGAAGCGATTCAGATCGGTTGAACCACAACGCTCATATTACCCATGGATGTATAATAGGGGTGTAACGGTATCCGTATTCGTACCGTCACGGTTCGGACGTCACGATTCGGCACATGCAGTCAGACGATGAATAAGCCTTTTTTTTACGAGTGGGAAAAAAGTCGGTCATTCAGGGCAGTATCCACTACACTATATATAATCCAGGGGGCGGTATTGTGCCTAAAAGCTGTTTGCCAGCCGCCCTTAAACAACAAATGAAGATCAAGAAGAAACACAACAACAAAACGAACAAAATACAAGAAGAAGAAAAGTTAGTATGGCGATTTCAGATAACACACAGGAGCTAGAACCCACCTGCTTCTTTTAAATCAGCTGTGTGAGAACATTTCGGTTTCCTTGTGGACTACAATAACGATGGAGTGTGCGAGTGGTGGATCGGACGAGGACGGTGTGTCGGCGTTGTTAGACAGCGGTGCGGTATGCTAATGGTAACACAAGCCAAACATGCTAAATCATATCAGAAGGCATCACCCAAATTTGCCAATCACCGGAGCCTGGCAAAAGACAACAGCAGTTCAACAGCTGATCCCAGCTGTTTTTAATAAACCAATAGACATGAGAGCCGAGAGACCAAAATATATAACTGAAGCTTTTGGCATATGTTTTTCAACGACTATGCGCTCTTGAAACACTTTCTTATTATTTATGATGTAATATTTTCAAGACATTCCTTTTAGTTTTATAGCTTGATGAAACCTTTTTGTTTGACATCAGCCATTATAGATAATATGGCCATCTGAGTGTGTGTTTTTAACTGTTTAATACAGTTAAGTATTCAAAATGCCAGAGTTCCTTATTTTTAAACTGAAACTTGCACTACTGTTCAAAAATAAATAACAACAAACTTGGAATTATGCATTTGGGACTTTTTTTGCTTTTTCTTGTTGTACCGAACCCGTACCGAACCGTGACCCCCAAACCGAGGTACGAACCGAACCGTGACTTCTGTGAACCGTTACACCCCTAATGTATAATGAACCATATTACCCCTCCTGTACCCGGGCCCGGTGACACAATGGAATTAAGAGAGCTCAGACCCTCACTTATATAGAGGTCGGAACATGTCATAAATAGTATATAAAGTATAAATAAATAAATGTAGTCATGACCGAAAGAACGAGATCGCGGATGTGGCCGAGATGGGTTTTCTCCGCATGGTGGCTGGTGGGATAAGGTGAGAAGTTCAGTCATCCGGGAGGGACTCGGAATTGAACCGCTCCTCCTTCGTGTCGAAAGGAGCCAGTTGAGGTGTTTCGGGCACCTAGTAAGGATGCCACCTGGGCGCCTCCCTAGGGAGGTGTTCCAGGCACGTCCAGCTGGGAACAGACCAAGGGGTAGACCTAGCACCAGGTGGAGGGATTATATCTCTTCGCTGGCCTGGGAGCGCCTTGGGATCCCCCAGTCAGAGCTGGTTGATGTCGCCAGGGAAAAGAAAGTTTGGGGCTCTCTGCTGGAACTAATACCTCCGCGACCCGACCACGGATAAGCGGGAGAAGATGGATGGATGGATAAATAAATGTAGGAATAAAAACATGAATAAATACAGGAATAAATAGTGTACAGTGTTTTCAGGTAGATTCAGTGTGTGGGCTGTGGCTCAGCTGGAACGCAGTTGACTCACAACCTCAGGGTCCCTGGTTCAATGACTCGTCAATATGTCTTTTTTTTAATTAAAAGCTACAGCTAAATTAGATAATGCAGTTAATAAATGTTGATTGGAGATTGCTCCAGCGACGGGCAGTGACAGTCGGTCCGTTCTTCGATATGTCTGTCGGTCTCAAATCTAAAGGGTGCGATAACGATTTGTATCCAATATGCATAAACAGCAGAAACTGTTTACTGTATATGCAGCCCTCACAAACCACACACGGCCAGATAGCTTATCCAACAGTTAGAACCTACACTGAACAAAAATATAAACGCAACACTTTTGTTTTTGCTCCCATTTTTCATGAGATGAACTCAAAGATCTAAAACATTTTCTATATACACAAAATAACCATTTCTCTCAAATATTGTTCACAAATCTGAAAAAAATCTGTGATAGTGAGCACTTCTCCTTTGCCGAGATAATCCATTCCACCTCACAGGTGTGGCATATCAAGATGCTGATTAGACAGCATGATTATTGCACAGGTGTGCCTTAGGCTGGCCACAATAAAAGGCCACTCTGAAACGTGCATTTTTGCTTTATTAGGGGGATCTGGGGGGGTCCGAAAACCAGTCAGTATCTGGTGTGAGGGGTAGGATTAGGGTTAGGGGTAGGGTTAGGGTTAGAGTAATGTTGTGAATCGAGTGGCCTGTGTTCGTCGTCCATAACATACGCCTGCCCATACCATAACATCACCACCACCATGGGCCACTCGATTCACAACATTACCCTAACCCTACCCCTCACACCAGATACTGACTGGTTTTCGGACCCCCCCCGACCCCCCCCAATAAAGCAAAAATGCACGTTTCAGAGTGGCCTTTATTGCGGCCATTCTAAGGCACACCTGTGCAATAATCATGCTGTCTAATCAGCATCTTGATATGCCACACCTGTGAGGTGGGATGGATTATCTCGGCAAAGGAGAAGTGCTCACTATCACAGATTTTTTCAGATTTGTGAATAATATTTGAGAGAAATGGTTATTTTGTGTATATAGAAAATGTTTTAGATCTTTGAGTTCATCTCATGAAAAATGGGAGCAAAAACAAAAGTGTTGCGTTTATATTTTTGTTCAGTGTATATACGAGACACAACCTTTATAGTAAGAAAAAAGTGTGATTATTTTCTGATATTTTACACATATGATATTATGAATACTGTGGGCCTACATACTTTAGTGTGATTATAAGTGCATGTGAGTGAATATTGTCATGCAAATTCGTTTTTATATGTCCTATTCATTGTCTCAATGCGCTCATCCATCTTAAGAAAGTTATCACCAAACATTTTAAGAATGTTTTTAGAGAACGTTATCCTACCTTTCAGAAGAAGATTCTGGGAACCAAACTAAAACTTCCCGCTGAAAACGTTCCTAGAACAATGAATGGTAACATTCTCAAATTTCTTTGATAACCAAAAATGTCAAGCTGGGAACTCACACATTCCACCGCAAAAATGCAAAAGAAGAATTGGGAGGGATGAAACCCTCTTTAATGGTCACACATGCAGAGCACACAGCACACACAGTGGCCGTTTCTCAATCGCGAGTACACATTCTGCAGAGCAACTATTTCAAGTATACTACGTCATAGAGTGGTGTCCTTCGGCACCACTCGATGACGTAATATACTTGAAATAGTTGCAGTCCAAGCCCGTACTGACTGAGCCACTGCCGGACAGGAACAGGAACGTTTTATAAAAAAGGAACGTTTTATAAAAAAAGAATAACCTGCTGAAAACATTTTCTGAATGTTGCTTTGAAAATGTTCTTAATTTGTTATCATGTAATATTGAGGGAACGTTTTATAAAGAACATCTCTAATCTGATACCCCAACAACGTCCAAAACACATCCTTAGAACGTTGCAGGCAAAACGTTCCACCTTTGTTAACATATCACATTAAAGGAACGTTTTATAAAAAAACTTTCTGTCATCTCAGGCCTCAATAACATCCTCAAAACAACCTCTGAATGTTGCAGTTAAAATGTTATGTCTTAGTTAACCTTATAGAGTGGCGAAGTCACGCCCATCTACTTCCGGTCCATGGGACCTTATTTCGGAAAAATAATGTATTGAAGTCAATGGAGCGAGAAAACGTATCTTTCGATCCCGTTAGAATTGTGCCATGAATTACACATATGATGTTTGTCAACCTTAAAAAATAATTTCCATGTCAAAAAAGTCACAGTTTGTCGTAAAACTGTTGAAATATAAGACTATGAAAAATATGCAACTAGAAAGACTACAAATTCCAGAGTCGCGTAAGTGATGTCACAATTGTTTTCCTCCACTAAGAGATAGCTAAGATCAGCGCCATATAGATATAATCTATCTATATGGCGCTGGCTAAGATAAGATAACTTTAACAAGATGCCTGTGTGCTTAGTACCAGGTTGTTATCATACCAGCAATGAGTCTTGCTCGTTCTTTCGCTTCCCGTCCGATGAAAGGACCTGGGGGGTATACTACGAAGCAGGATTTTCGTTTAGCAAGATAACTTCTGGGATTTTCGGTACTACGAAGCTGGTTCACTTTTTAGCGGGCTAGATCTCCATGGTGACGTATCCTGGAACCTAGTCTGTGCACCGAAGCAGGATAGGTTCCAGGATAAGAGATCAACTCAGCGAAAGCACCACGCCTACTGACCAATCAGAGCTCAGTGTGCGGGGGAAATACAGTTTAAACTGCCGTTGCAGGAAAGACGGCCGGCCAAAATCACCGACTGTGTGAACGTGAAAATGAATAGAACATCATCTCCCATCTTCAGAGCAATCTGACTATTCTAACTATTATACTATTATGTTAAGAAAGCTTAATTCAATATCTGCCACAACATAAGTAACCGGATCAAAGTAACATTACGTTGCCTACAGTCTGCGGCACTGTGAGTGCAGACGTCGATGTGTCCCATTATCATTCATATCACATCATAATGTATCATATATTTCTCTGAGTCAGCTGAGCCGTATCTGGCCGTGCAACACTCACAGTGTCACATACTGTATGCAGAAGTATTATTTTAAGCAACACATTAAGTTGACGAAACACTCGAGTCAAATGTAATTAAAGTCAGATTGTGTCTTAGACGGGGCAGTGATATCATAAACCTGTTAATGTACGCATTCAAACACTTTTTCTGTTACCAGCTGTATTCACCTTGCAGGTGCAGCTATGTGGCTTTGATCCTGGATAAAGTGTTTAAGTCATGGATGTTTAAAGTTTAACTTCTTCATATTTGACTAATATTATAGTTGACTTTTCATTCAGGAAGTATGACACTGCGCTGTCAGTGCGCTTCTCCATGTTTGTGATTGGTCGAATGCTCCAGATACCACCCCTTTCATGTGAACGCGCACCTAACTAGATAGGACACAGCTGACTTGAGCGAACGAGTTGATAGCCAGCGTTGTAGGACAGTTTAGCGAGAGCGGCTTCATTTTGGATTAAGTCAACCGGATAACTCAAAACATATCCAGGATAGGTTGAACTAGATTCGTAGTATACCCCCCAGGAGTGGCTGGATCAAGTTAGCTACCTAGCTAGTAGCTAGCACGTTAGTTAGCATTACAGCCGTGTCATTTTTATTAGCCTTAATATGTAACATTAAAGGGCACCTATCATGCTAAATGCACTTTGTGATGTCTTTTATACATGATTATGTGTCCCCGGTGTTCCAGGGAACTCACCAAGTGTCAGAAAACACAACCCTCTCTATTTTCCTCCTTGGCCAAATCTCTAAAAAAGGGGCTGCAACGGATCTGAAAAAAATTGATCCACATTCCGACACTTTTCTACGTCACAAAGACGTACTCCGCTTATTGGTCAACTCTCCACCTATCAGGGGAATGAGCCACGGCCACGTGCATTGCCAAACCTCTCATTCGCATATAGGCTATCGGCAGGCTAAACCAACCCCAGTCACATCTGTGTTTTTGCCTGCTCTTGGCAGGATGTCTAAGCCAGTTAAACCACGGACATGTTTATGAACTTCTCTCAAATCCAACACGGATATGCCTCCAAACTAATGCTACACCCTGGATCAATACCAACCATCCGGGACCAGGCCAGTGAGGACACATCCAATTCTGAAGCTGTAAGTTTTTATTTAGCAGTGTTTTTCCTGATAAAGCTATATCTAGCTTGTAGTATGTAGCATGTAGCATGTAGCTTAGCCGTATCAATGTCGCCTCAACCCCAACTAGTAATCGCTTAGGTGTTTATATGTTCTTGTAACATTTTATTTGGTACGCTCCGCAGTCTTTGCTTTGTCTTTTATTTTAATTATCAGGCATTTGCGAACATGTTCAGACTGCCGTAATGGCGATCTGTGTGAAGGCTGTAAAGCCACGCCTAGCCTAGCCGATAACACAAGTATTTATTCTCCTATGTATTAGTATTTTGTATCCTCTAAAAAATCATATTGAGTAAGTTATAATAACAAACGTAATCTTCTGGAGGTAAGTGCCGTTTTTTCCAGCGTTATGTAAAAGCTTTTGTGATTGTAGTCTGTAAGAACGATCATATATCATCGATCTGTAAGCTAAGCTAAGCTACGCTACGCTAAGCTAATGAGACATGCCGTTTTTTGCAGTATGTTTACTTGTTTGCGCACATGAATATAAATGGGGGTGTGTTAGGATACAACACTGTATGTATGTATGCGAGGGGGCACACACCACGAGTAAAACGGAGCTAAAGCCCTGGTATGTTGTTGACGACATGCATATAGTAATCTAAACCACTTTTTTTGTTGTGCTTTTTTTAACATTGCACAGGCTACGTGGCCAACTTGATGGACCTCATCTTCAACCAAGTCTTTGTGGACCCTGCACCATTATGAGCAACCTGACAGAGAGGAGGTCATCGCCGGGTATGCCACACGGTTCAATTTGGCTGCTGTCTGAACCTAACATAGACATTTCACGGATCAGAAGACAACGCAGGCCGGAATCACCACTCTGATCCTGTGTCCGAGGAAGCCCCAGCACCAGCTCACAAAGCTCCTGTTTTTTATGGGTTCAAATAACCGTTGATTTTGACAATAAAGTTCCGAGTTGATATCAAGTGTGTCGTGATTATTCATGTTGGGATGGGTATAGAATATTCTGATTTCAAAAGCATAAGGTTGTGTGTGGACTTTTTTTGTCGTACACATGGGTGTGTTATGCCATTGCTGTGTAGTATATAATATAATAGTACATGTACAATGACAGAATGAAAGATTGCATAAAGCCATATACACCAGTATTTATTTCCATGAACAATATTAGCATTCGTTTTACAATTTCAGTCAAAACAAACAAACCACTCAGTGCTCTATTTGCCTCAACTGTAGTCCCATGTTCAGCTCTGTAAATATTCAATGCATTCTGCAGGGACAACACATTTAGGCACACAGGCTCCAATCCAGGATGGTCCACCACACAGGTTACAGAGTCCTCATGTTTCTGCATCCGTCTTGACACCTAGTGTGATAAACATATATTGAATGACATGTGAAAAATGTATTCTCTAAACAGACAACTTAGTGAAGCTAATGTTACGTGTGGTATCTCCATGCAGCACATGCTCCGGTTCAGAAGGCATCGTGGCGCAAGTTGCACATGTACCCCTTTAGAAAGAAGTCAATAACTGAGCTTTTAAAACACATGAAACACACATTGCTGACAACTGAGGTGTTGGAGTTATACTTTGTATCACCCTAAGTTATTGAACTTTCCAACGGTTGTTGCACGATGTTGGAAGAAAAGGACTGTAAACTATTAAACGCAATGAGGCCATTGTATATATGCTGAAAATATGAATGTCTCCCTTTATAAATATATATATGTATCGCTGTGTTTGCGTTACAAACTCTAAGTTACAAACTGTACACATTGCATTCTTGCTAATTAGCCAAAATATGAATGGAATAAGTAGCAAGCATCGTAACAGAGTAAAAATAAATAGGGACAACAGCTTGTCAACTAACCATTCAGAAACGTACTGCTGCAACCGAGATGTTTGCACCTCCACCAAAACCTCCGCTGCTTCAGTTTCTGGATCAAATTGATAATATGCTTGAACACATGCATTGCTCTGAGATGACATGTTTATTCCACACTCGTAATCACAGCAAGCATGGTAACGTGACTCTCGCCGGCTCTTCTGCAGGGGGGCGTGGTCAGCTGCTGCTCAGAATTTTCATAGGCAGGTTTGGAATAAAGCGAAAATGAGCGAAACGAGGCATGGCTAAAAAATGATTTGTTTGGTATTTTGAAAAATAAAATGTATAAATATACCTTATATAGGTATGGTCATACACTATATCATTTAAATATAGCATGATAGGTCACCTTTAAGTGACGGAAAATGTTAAAAGGTAAGAGTAGTAGTCATATTTCGTGAACCCTTTGAAGAGTACTGTCACCGGTGTGATCATTACAGGGCCGGCCCTGACCAATTTGCTGCCCGAGGCAAGATTTTAGCTGGCGCCCCCCCCAATGCAGACACTCACTATGACTTGCGCGTGCACGGTTGTGGCATGACCACCAACACAGAAAGATATGGACACAAGATGTGTGCAATTGTATTTAGTTTCCTATCCATTTGAACATGATTTAAGTGGGGGGGGGAGCTTTTTTTTAATATTGAAGTTAAAAGCATCAATTTTTATAACTATAATGATCATATAAAGGTGTGCCTTTACCTCACTGAGCTGAGGTTATCAGAACCTATCAGTCTTTCAGGAGAGAGCTCTCTAAAGCTCTCCCCCCCCCCGCGGCCACTTACAATGTAAATTCCAATGTTAATAAAAGCACACAGAAGCTGTGTACGTTTTTTGATTTATTTTAAATGAATACAAATACAAAATTAAAACCTATAATTGCACACTAAAACCGTTATTTCAAAAAAAGAACAATTTCACATAAACCTCTGTTTTTTACTGGGGCTGGGGCAGTTCAACTTGATATGGGGGGGGGGGGGGGGGGGTGTGCCATAGTTTATGGACGCTGTACGCAATATAGGCGTAGTTCCGTTAGTATAAGATAATAAGATGTACTTTGTTGATCCAAAATCGGGAAATTGTGTTGTTATGAAATTTAAACACATTTTCTTTTTAATTTCTAACTTTTTTTTCAAACGGGATCGAAAGATAATCTTTCTCTCTCCATTGACTTCAATACATAATTTTTTCCAAATAAGGTCCCATGGAGGTCCACCGGAAGGGGAGGGACTTCGCCACTCTATAGGAACATTATTTGAAACAATAAACATCATAAAAAGGTTCTTTGAACATCAGATTAAAAGTTTCTTTAAAACATTATTAGAACCTGTAGGTAACGTTAACCAAAGTTGTGAGAACGTTCCCCGCTAGCTGGGGAGGTTCTGGGGCACTCTGAGAAGTGTACTTAATTTCCATTCTAAAAGTGTAAACATGTTTACTCTGGTCATCAGTACAGTAGGGATTTTAACACTTTGGTATTTGCACAGAGGAAATTAATTTTGAAAAGCAAAAAAACCAAAAACAGATCCAAAGCGTCTCCTGACATATTTTCTGAATCATCTTTAAAACAGCCAAGAACTACAGTACCGCTGTCACAGAGGCTGACAGGAAGTCACTGTGACCGTCTCCTGAGAGCCTGACAGAGACGGTGTGATTGAAAGACAAGCTACACAAATATAACTTCACATTCTGCTTTAATGCTATTACTTCATGTTTTATTTAGGAGAATTTCCTTTGATGGCACCATCTTTGTTACAACAGTTTCTGGGCGCCCTGGTTGACATAATGGATTATATTGAACTAATACAGAAAGGGAATTTCTGAATGCATGTGAGGATCATGAAATATACGGCTTTTTTATTGTTGTGTTGGCGATGCATCTTATGATTGCTGTTGACGGTGTTATTAGGTAATAGTGTACTGAGTGACAAAGTGTTGGTACATGAGTGAATTTGAGATGTTTTATGTGTTTATGATTACCTGTGATGAGCTGTGTTGGTAAAAACTCAAAAGGCTGCAGAGAAATGTGTTACTATTTAAATCTGTGTGATCGCCACACATAGCAAGACTTCATAAGAAATCGACGGACAGTGAGCCATGAAAATGAAAGACAAAGTAGGTGTGTGTGTGTATCTGTGTGAGAGAGAGAGAAAGTTAAGTAGAGGAAGAGATAGTGTTGCTGACAGCCTGTCACATTGACAACAATGTGAAGATGAGGGTTACTCCGTCTTGACAGGTTGCTCTTTACCCCCCCCCCCCCCAACACACAAATACATACACGCACACACTCACACATTAAAGTGCACCTATCATGCTATTTTAAAGGCATATATTATGGGTCTCAGATATATAAAAATTAGGGCAGCCAGTCGATTAAAATATTTAATCGCGATTAATCGCATGATTGTCCATAGTTAATCGCGATTAATCGCAAATTAATCACACATTTTTGATCTGTTCTAAATGTACCTTAGAGGAATTTTTTTCAAGTTTTTAATACTCTTATCAACATATGAGTGGACAAATATGCTTTATGCAAATGTTTATTAACATTTGAACAATGACAAAAATTCTCATGAATATTAAACACAACAACCTCTGAACATTACAAATATTCGCCTCCATTCAACCTGGAACCTCTCTCATTCAATAATACAATACAGTGTGTGTGTGTGTGTGTGTGTGTGTGTGTGTGTGTGTGTGTGTGTGTGTGTGTGTGTGTGTGTGTGTGTGTGTGTGTGTGTGTGTGTGTGTGTGTGTGTGTGTGTGTGTGTGTGTGTGTGTGTGTGTGTGTGATGGATCGTTGGAGCTATGTGCAACTCCAGGCATATGCTCGAACGGGAGCTGCCTGGACGCTGCAATCATGTTGCGCGCACTATCCGTGGTGAGTGTGCTGACTTCTCGTACAATGTCCCACTGTCTGGCTTCCTGCATAAAGTCAAGTGCTCGGCGCAGTTGTGGCGAAATGTCGCTCCTCTGTTTTCATTTAAACAGCTCCTTATATCCGTTAGCGCAATAGCTAGCACCAGATGCTAACAACAACATTATACGTAAGGTCTCTCTCTCGCTCGCTCGGGCCACACATACACACACCCTCCCTGTCCTCCCGATGGCCAGTCGGTGCCTGCCGGTGAGCGTGGAAGTGTGGTCTGCTGCAAGCGGGCAGCAGGAGCGGGGCTGTCAGCATCAGCTTGTAGATAGTATTTTAAACTCCATGCGCTCTGAAACTACTGGGCGGCCTAGGAAAAAAAATACACATGCGTTAATCGCGTTAAGATAATTAGTGGCGTTAACGCGTTAACTTGACAGCCCTAATGAAAATATATAAACACATGTCTATGATGTGTTTTGCTCAAAATACAAACAGATAATGCATTTTAGACATCCCTTATATCCCTCTATTCCAGCCCTGTTAGAGAAACGCGGATTTTGGGTCCTTTGTCATAGTATTGTTAACTGACTACAAGGGGAGTTGTCATATACGTTACGGCATGTTTACGACATTTACAGTAAGTGGGGATGGATGAACCACCGGAGGGAGCAATAAAAGCGTCTTGTTAAATAACCAACTGTTCCGTTGTCCGTTAATATCCAAGATATTACATGGTGTCAGAAGTGGTCGAGGATGGCAAAGTTTCAACCACCAGAGAGTTTTTGTTTCGAGAAACCCGCCGAATGGTCAGACTGGAAGAAACGGTTTACACGGTACATGACCGCTACTAAGTTGGACAAAGAAGAAGGTCCCGTTCAAGTAAGCACGCTGGTGGATGCGCTCGGGAAGGAAGCAGAGAACATTCTCAGCTCTTTTACCTACGGGGAAGAGGAAAATGAGTCGCAGTATGATGTTGTACTGGCGAAATTTGACGCATATTTCATCCCGAGACGCAACGTTATACATGAACGGGCATGTTTCAACCAGAGAGTGCAGCGCGCGGGAGAGCGTGCAGAGACATTCATCCGCGCACTATATGAGCTGTCGGAACATTGCAACTTCGGAACGGCTCGTGAGGAAAACATAAGAGACAGAATCGTGGTGGGAATTCTAGACAAGGATCTGTCTCAGAGGCTACAGCTGATCCCTAATCTCATCAACCTCTGGAGATGACGGTACAAGAGGCGCGTCAATCAGAGGAGGTAATAGCTCAAGTTAACCAGCAGGGGGAGCGGGCTTACGCCGTGCAGGAAGTAGCACAACGGCATAGCAGAGGTGCAACAAAGAAGTGGCGGCACCCACAGAGAGAGAGGCGCCAGGAGAGAGAGAGTGAGAATGACCACAGGAAGTGCTGGCGGTGTGGCAAAATGCCACACAGCCAGCAGGATGACTGCCCAGCAAGGAGGTCTACTTGCAATAATTGTGGGAAAAGTGGACACTGGGAAAGGGTGTGCAAGAGCAAGCAGGTGAGAGAAGTGACTGAGGGTGAGGGATCAGAAGATGGACAGTATTATTATCTGGGCTCAGTTAATAGCATGCCTCACATTGATAATGAATGGACAGTGACATTAGAGATTGGCAGCTCACCTGTAGAATTTAAAATAGATACTGGAGCCGATTGTAGTATCATAAGCGAAACTGTGTACAAAACACTGGAGCCAAAAAGGGTTCTACAGAGGCCAAAGAAGGTGCTGAGTGGTCCCGGGGGTGGATTGAACTGTTTAGGGCAGTTTATAACTCAGATCAGCTACAAGGGAAAAACATACACATGCAGGCTCTATGTCATTAGAGGGCAGAGTGTGAATAACCTACTCAGCAGGCCAGTAGCTGTAGCTATGGGGTTAGTAAAGCGAGTGGGCGAGGTCAACACCAGTGAACAGGAGTTTGGCCTACAGAAAACACAGCCTGTGAAGATAGCTCTAAAGGACAATAACCAGCCCTATGCAGTATGCACAGCACGCCGGGTCCCCATACCGCTCCTGGGTGCAGTGAAAGAGGAGTTGGAGAGGATGGAAGCCAACAACATCATTGAAGCCATGGTGCCAGTCCAGAAAAAGTCTGGAAAGACACGCATCTGTGTGGACTTAAAGGAGACCTATCATGCTATATTTAAATGATATAGTGTATGACCATACCTATATAAGGTATATTTATACATTTTATTTTTCAAAATACCAAACAGATCATTTTTTAGCCATGCCTCGTTTCGCTCATTTTCGCTCTATTCCAAACCTGTCTATGAAAATTCTGAGCAGCAGCTGACCACGCCCCCCTGCAGAAGAGGGGGGCATGAGCCAGCGGGAATCACGTTACCATGCTTGCTGTGATTACGAGTGTGGAATAAACATGTCATCTCAGAGCAATGCATGTGTTCAAGCATATTATCAATTTGATCCAGAAACTGAAGCAGCAGAGGTTTTGGTGGAGGTGCAAACATCTCGGTTGCAGCAGGATGTTTCTGAATGGTTAGTTGACAAGCTGTTGTCCCTATTTATTTTTACTCTGTTTGTTACGATGCTTGCTACTTATTCCGTTCATATTTTGGCTAATTAGCAAGAATGCAATGTGTACAGTTTGTAACGCAAAAACAGCGATACATATATTTATAAAGGGAGACATTCGTATTTTCAGCATATATACAATGGCCTCATTGCGTTTAATAGTTTACAGTCCTTTTCTTCCAACATCGTGCAACAACCGTTGGAAAGTTCAATAACTTAGGGTGATAAAAAGTATAACTCCAACACCTCAGTTGTCAGCAATGTGTGTAGTTTTATGTGTTTTTAAAAGCTCAGTTATTGACTTCTTTCTAAAGGGGTACATGTGCATCTTGCGCCACGATGCCTTCTGAACCGGAGCATGTGTGCTGCATGGAGATACCACAGGTAACATTTTTGATAGCTTCACTAAGTTGTCTGTTTAGAGAATACATTTTTCACATGTCATTCAATATATGTTTATCACACTAGGTGTCAAGACGGATGCAGGAACTTGAGGACTCTGTAACCTGTATGGTGGACCATCCTGGATTGGAGCCTGTGTGCCTGAATGTGTTCTCCCTGCAGAATGCATTGAATATTTACAGAGCTGAACATGGTGGAATACAGTTGAGGCAAATAGAGCAGTGAGTGGTTTGTTTGTTTTGACTGAAATTGTAAAACGAATGCTAATATTGTTCATGGAAATAAATACTGGTGTATATGGCTTTATGCAATCTTTCATTCTGTCATTGTACATGTACTATTATATACTACACAGCAATGGCATAACACACCCATGTGTACGACAAAAAAAGTCCACACACAACTTTATGCTTTTGAAATCAGAATATTCTTTACCCATCCCAACATGAATAATCACGACACACTTGATATCAACTCGGAACTTTATTGTCAAAATCAACGGTTATTTGAACCCATAAAAAAAAACTAAATGTACTTGTATTTTGTATAAGTGACACTAAATATTTTTTTTATGATTCCAGGCGTCACAGGTATCTAGCCTACAGAAGCTTTGTGAGCTGTTGCTGGGGCTTCCTTGGACGCAGGATCAGAGTGGTGATTCCGGCCTGCTTTGTCCTCAGGATTCGCAAGGAGTTTCCTGATCCGTGAAATGTCTATGTTGGGTTCAGACAGCAGCCAAATTGAACCGTGTAGCATACCCGGCGATGACCTCCTCCCTGTCAGGTCGCTCATATTGGGAACACAGGTCCTCTGGGATGGGTATCTTCAGAAGCTCCTGTGTGAATGGTGCAGGGTCCACAAAGACTTGGTCGAAGATGAGGTCCATCAAGTTGGCCACGTAGCCTGTGCAATGTTAAAAAAAGCTCAACAAAAAAAGTGGTTTAGATTAGTATATGCATGTAAAAAACTGAAAGTTCTTTCTATTTTATATTTGTAAATAGTTGTATAATAAATAGTTTAAACACTTACGGAATGTGGGGTCAGTCTTTACTGGTTTTGCTCTGCATTCTCCCTTCCTGGCCTTTGGGAACTGCAGTTTATATACAGAGGGTTTCCAGTGGATGTAGTGGCTTGTGCACGCTCAGCGTTTTCATTGTCGTGCAGGGCTGCCAGGTAAAGTCTTTCATTTCCGCCATGAGAAAAAAAAATGTAAATAATAGCAAAGGATGTACAAATTGTCACTAATTAGTAAGTAACTATGTTTATTTTACCTGCACAACATTCCAAGAAATGGAAACACAACATTCTTTGGAGCAAAGCGCAGGATGACGGCATGGCAACGGAAGTGTTTTCGACACCAACGCTTCTGCAGGGAATTTTAGCCTGGACAGCTGTAACATAATTGTATTTGACATTAAAAACAAAACAAAAGATAAAACAAAAATATTTTTACAACAATTAGAAGCACACAAATTAAAGGCTACAACATCAGAATGTCAAGATGTATCCAAAGAACATTTGAAAAACGTGCTTCTAACCTGTACTTCGATGTGAACCAAGAGTCCTCGAGGATAGCTGTGTACGAACAGTACGGTACTTGGGTGGGTCAGTCTGACATGCAGAATCTATCATCAGAGGTAATCTGCTGGTAGTATGTGAGGTGCTGGCCTGTAAAGAAGAAAACATAGTTAGAACAAAATCATCTCAACTTAGTATTCAGGATGAGAAAATACTATTTGGATAAATATAGTCCAAAATCCCAAAAGATGGGGCTTAAAACTCTATTTAGCAAAGCTCTTTGCTTAGCCTTTTCCAATCTGAGTTAGTTTTGAACCGTAACGTGCATGCTGTGTTTCTGACTCAATACAGATGATGTGTTGGAGAGGGGCTGAGCTCAGTAGACTGACTGTAATGAGTGCTAGCCACTAATTAGCCTGTTGCTAGAGGTAAGGCCTCGTCAACAACAACATACCAGGGCTTTAGCTCAGTTTTACTCCTGGTGTGTGTGTCCCCTCGCATACATACATACAGTGTTGTATCCTAACACACCCCCATTTATATTCATGTGCGCAAACAAGCAAACATACAAAAGCTTTTACATATAACGCTGCAAAAAACGGCATGTCTCATTAGCGTAGCGTAGCTTAGCTTACAGATCGATGATATCTGATCGTTCTTACAGACTACAATCACAAAAGCTTTTACATAACGCTGGAAAAAACGGCACTTACCTACAGAAGATTACGTTTGTTATTATAACTTACTCAATATGATTTTAGAGGATACAAAATACTAATTCATAGGAGAATAAATACTTGTGTTATCGGCTAGGGCGTGGCTTTACAGCCTTCACACAGATCGCCATTACGGCAGTCTGAACATGTTCGCAAATGCCTGATAATTAAAAAGACAAAGCAAAGACTGCGGAGCGTACAAAATAAAATGTTACAAGAACATATAAACACCTAACCGATTACTATTTGGGTTTGAAGCGACATTGATACGGCGAAGCTACATGCTACATGCTACATACTACAAGCTAGAGATAGCTTTATCAGGAAAAACACCGCTAAATAAAAACTTACAGCTTGCGATGTTATTCGCCGCCGCCTGAAAAGCACACTGGTGCACCCGGTCGGCCTGGCAGCGACATACTGGTCTCTGGGGGAGCTCAACGTAGGGCGCCGTCCGGCGATTATGTTGGCCTGTCTTACCCCAAAAAATACCATCAGGCTCGCCTCCAGAGAAAAGGTGGCTGGGAAACCAACATCTGTGAACCCCTCCACCTTGGTGAGGGGAACAAATGTGGCCACCGGAGCCTTCAGGGTCCTCGGGTTCGCCGCCGCCCCCTCCTGGAACCTCCTGACGCCCGGGAAGCGTGGCCAGATCACTCCTGACCGTCTGCACCCGCGAAAAAACTCCGGTTATGTTGTCCGGAGCACACCTCTCCTGAGCTAGGGGAAAGGGGAGATCTCTGCAGGCGGCCGCCTTGCGTATGATCTCCGGCAGTTCCCCTAGGATGCCACCTATCGCCGGTAGCGCTGTGGTGACGGAGAGGGGGAAAGCATGTTCGGCCGCCAAGCTGGCCCCCTGCTCCGACTCTGTCTCCCCCGTCCGGGGGAGAGGAGGGAGGGGAGAACCGAACGGTGAACCGTGGAGGGAGGCGGGACAGTTGTCGAGGCGGGACAGTTGTCGGACTCCTGCCCGGCACTCGGCCCCAGGGACACGAGGCCCCCGTCCGCGGCTCGTAAGCCTGGACGGGCTAATCGTCCTCCTCGGCCGCAGCAGCAAGAGCGTCCGCTCTCCGCTCCCTGTCGCCCGAGGGGAGCCGGGCGCAGTGTGCATGCTATCTGCCGCGTACGCGGCTCTAAACCCAGAGCCACATGAGGGACAATCTCAATTGTTACTCATGTTTACTCTGCAATTTAAGTGTCTCTTGTGCTTCAGTAACGGTGTGATGAAGAAAAGAGGGGAGCAGATTGTCGGGCCTCCTTCCTATTTATACCGGAAGGGAGCCCGAGGGTGGGGCCCACCTTGCGGGTGGGCGTGGACTACAAGTGTTTCAGTGCTGCGCAGGTGCGCAGGGGGATTACCCAATAGTGATAGCCTTAGAGGGCGAAGCCATATACGAAATAGAACCTCTCATATTAGCCGGACCAAATTAAACTTTTGAATATTCTTTGATACACTTGTGTGAATTCTGTTAATAATAATAATAATAAAAGGTACAATAAATAAAAACCAAGTGTCCCATTTAAATTGCAAATGAATTAAATGGACTAACTCTGTTATGATGAGAAAGATGCCATCGCTGCCATGTGTCAGATATTATCCAGCTTTTAGAACAATTTCAGTGCGTACAAAATTGACAACCTGCTCCAGTAGGTGAGAAAAACAGAGGAGGTATAGACACATACACCGAGTTTTTTATTCCAGTTTGTCCAAAATCACAAGGCTAAAGTTACTGACCCATCTGGCCTGTAGAGCAATCCATGTGAACATTTATAGAGCAATTGTTATGGTAGTATATTACATGGTTATCTATTATGACACTGTGTACACACACACACACACACACACACCCACACACACCCACACACACACATGCACACAACGCCTGAATGGTCTAATGCAATGACACAGAAAGATTGATTCAGGCTCCTAAACAGGCCACATCCCTTCATATTAAATAGTCTTCTCTTCTCTTGTCTTCTAATACTTTCTCTTATGTTCTCTTCTCTGTTATTATCTGCATGCATTTGTTACTTCAAGGCTGGATTATTGTAACTCCTAATTATCAGGGTGTACCAAGAAGTCAGTCAAGTCGCTTCAGCTGATTCAAAATGCTGCAGCTCGTGTACTAACCAGAGTTAGGAAAAGGGACCACATTACTCCTGTTCTGGCTGCCTTACACTGGCTCCCTATAGAACACAGGATAGAATTTACAATTCTTCTACTCGTCTACAAAGCCCTTAATGGGCAGGCGCCATCTTACCTTAAAGAACTCATTATACCCTACTGTCCTACTAGGTCATTGCGTTCCAAGAATGCAGGGTTGTTGGTTGTTCCTAGAGTCTCTAAAAGTACAATGGGAGCCAGAGCCTTTTCTTATCAAGCTCCACATTTGTGGAATCAGCTTCCAGTTTGTGTTCGGGCGGCAGACGTTTTTAAGAGTGCCCTTAAGACCTTCCTTTTTGAGAAAGCTTATAGTTAGGGCTGATTAGATTCAGCCCCTAGTTTTGCTGATATAGGCTTAGTTTGTCGGGGGACATCTTACTTCTTCCTTCTCTCTGTCTATACCTGTGTACTCTCATGTTCCGATTAACCCAGCTTCCCCAAATGTCGTTCTTTTTGGTGTCTATATACGCTGGGATCCGGAGTCATGGATGATCCTGCGGTCCTGTGTCCTGGATCGCGAGCCCTGGATCTTGAGTCGTGGCTGTGGTCCTGGATCATAGGTCCTGGATGGATATCCTCGTGGATTCATCTTCCTATTATACACACATGCATTTCCAAACATTTGGACTACCTATGTTGCAAATGTATTATCTTTTCAATTTACACACGGCATCTATTGCACGTCTGTCCGTCCTGGGAGAGGGATCCCTCCTCTGTTGCTCTCCCTGAGGTTTCTCCCATTTTTCCCTTTAAAGCTGTGGGTTTTCTCCGGAAGTTTTTCCTTGTACTATGTGAGGGTCTAAGGACAGAGGGTCTAAGGACAGACGGTGTCGTATTGTCATACTGATATTCACACTGTGAAGACCACTGAGACAAATGTAACATTTGTGATACTGGGCTATATAAATAAACATTGATTGATTGATTGATTATCTCCTTTCCTCTTTTCCCTTGTTCTTTAACCTCTCATTTTCTCTTTTTTTCTGTCTTCAATTATTTTTCTTTTCATCTCTTCTTTTGTCTTTAATGACATCTTCTTAATCGTATTATGTATTTTCTTATCTCCTCTCCTCTTCTTCACTCTGTGTTCCTCTCCTTTTCCATTTATCTTCTTTACCCTAATCCTACATTTCCAAGTGTGTGTGTCTGTATGTGTGTGTGTGTGTGTGTGTGTTTGTCCAGGACCAGCCCTTGGCTAATTTTCTGCCCTTGATGTAATACATTTACATTAATAATTGAACAAAGTAAACACCCTTTGCACCCCGGGCCTGGGTGGCAACATTTTGCATTTGCCCTGTACGATGGGCGCTGTAAGTGATGAAAGTGGGGGATGTTGACTTATCAGGCGCCCACAGCTCACAGCCAAAGTGCGAGCGAGCCTCCGAGCGAGCAAGAGAGAGAGAGGGCGCGCATCGGTACCACGGATTGTTGTTGGATTGAGGCTGATAACCAAAGCGCAGTGAGGTAAAGGGCTCTGAGTGTTTAGATAGTTCACTTTAGTCTAAGTTATCTCAGTGGGTCTCAAACTGTTTGGTCACAATTTATGTAAACAAATATTTCCAAGGCACACCTTTATAATTATTAGGATAAATAACAACAGGTTTGAAATCATTCCAATGTATACTATAGGACAGTAAACCAAAAATATCGTTTAAAACTGGAGGTATTAAACAATATGCATGAATAAATAAATGTTAACTAGTAAAATAAGATATGAATAAACAACAAAAATAAAATACGTTACATTTATTTGTTATTGGCTATGGTAGGTTATTGGTTATGTTCACATACTTATTTGATTATTAAAATGTAAACCGATCTTTTTCATATGGGTGTTTTAAGGCCCTGACACACCAGGCCGAAATCGTCCGTTTTCGTTAGTCGGACGACGAAGCGGACCCTGTCCCCCGAACTCAATTTGGTGTGTCCCGCACCATAGGCTGTGACACGCCTTATTTGGCCTTTCATGGCCGACGCACATGTTGAATCGGCCGTGCGTCGGCCAAGGGCAGTCGGACAAAGAAATCACTCTGATTGGCTGTTCAGCTAGCGAATCAGTGCATGAGAAGCGAAACAGTTGCTTGAGAATGTCTTCCACAAGCAACACTCCAATGGCTGATAACTCCAGTACCGCACGAAACATGTTTTCGATGGACGAGAGTGAAAATGGAACACACAGTCGCACACGCTATTTGTTGTTTGTTTATATCACGTAGTCTGTTGTTCTTCTTTGTCTTCCGGTTGTTGCCTCTTTTGAATGACGAATACACACTACCGCCGCCTGCTGGTAAGGAGAGTTATTGCCACTCACGCATGCGCAGTTCCTACGTGCTCTGCTGAAGTCTTTCATTTCATTTCAAACCTTTATTTAGACAGATAAATCCCATTGCGGTGTGTTCCAGTGCGACACATGGCCAAGACGCAGGAGAACACGGCGACGCAACAATCGGCGTCGGCGAGTTCTCTTGTGACTGCTTGGTGTGTCAGGGCCTTTAGAGTTGTACCCCCTAGATCTAGTCTCTAATAATTCTGCTCAAAGTGCACCAGATTGAAGCATTTTACTTTAAAATGTTAAAACAAATCTTTCCGGGGGGCATACCACCGGACCCCCCTAGAGGATGTGACATACACCTCCCAATTAAAACATGTTCATACAATAATAAATACATTTGAAACCTTCTTTATGTATGTAACCAACATGTCATTCATTTATTCTTTGTATATTCTAGTGTTTATTGCTTGGAGGGGGGGGGGGGGCACCAAATCATAATCTCACTTAGGGCACCAAAATGTCTAGGGCCAGCCCTGTGTGTGTGTGTGTGTGTGTGTGTGTGTGTGTGTGTGTGTGTGTGTGTGTGTGTGTGTGCACAACACGTTCTCACTCCCATCCCGTCACAAAATGACGGACGCTCAGGGCCCCTCCCCGTCACTCTATTACGTACAGGGTATCCCTTGACCGTCAGGCTTCTTCGGGCAGGGCGTCCCATAGACCTTCATTGCGGACAGCGGACCCCTTGACCGTCAGGCTTCTACGGGCAGGGCGTCCCATAGACCTTCATCGACCACGTGATCAACAACAATGGCCGACCTTCGTGTTATTCTCGGTGGAAAATGCCTATTTTAAGGTTCATTTGGCCATTAAAATGCGTTTTGATGTCATTTTATGCGATTAATATGAGTTGTTATTTCTGATTATTTGTGCAGTTGTCACAGTTCTGTCTAAGTTTGGGTGTTTTCACTGTTCTCTGTCATGTTTTCCTCCTGTCGTTAGTGTCCCTGTGTGTTCTCCTCCCTCCTCACCTGTGTCTCGTTTAGCTAATTGTGTTCACCTGTGGCTCTTGTGTTTTTCTCCTCCCTCCTCACCTGTGTCTCGTTTACCGATTGTGTTCACCTGTGTCTGGTAATTAGCCCTCCCTGTATTTAGTCTTGTCTCGTGCTGTGTTCAGTGTCGGTGCTTCTTTTGTTGGTGACGGACTCCACCGGTGAGTGTTCTGTGTTTTTCTGTATTCGTTCCATTTTAGCCTTGAAATAAAGGTTTATCAAAGTTATCTGCGCTTGGGTCCTGCTTCCTTCACTCAACCGTGACAGAAAGCACCGACCAGAGATGGACCCAGCAGATGACCCATTTGAAGTGGAATTACAGCATTTTTCATTTGCTTTGGCTTGCTGCGATGATGGGTGGAGGGGAGCGTCCAGTGTTCGGCAGAAGGAGGCCGCTCTGGTAGAGGCGCACCGGTTGGCTATGGAGAAACCGGACTTGGTGAAGTTCTTACCTGACTGGATGTTGAACTTCATCTGGGCGTGTGATTTCCAGCCTGCGGACTATAAACGTCTCGGTGTGTTCCGTCTGGAGTCAACCAGTGCTTCCGCCCCAGTTCCTGCTCCTGTCCAAGAGGCGTTTTCTGGAACTCGGCTGGCTTTTGGAGGTCCACGGAGCCTTCAGGCGGCTTCTAGGAGAAGGAGTCGCAAGTCCAGGCTAGCAATCCGAGCCCCAAGAGTCATGGTTCCGGCTACAGAACCGGCCCACACAGCCATAGTTCCGGCCCCAGTACAGGCCCCAGCAGCCATGGTTCCAGCCCCAGTTCTGGCCCCAGCAGCCATGGTTCCAGCCTTAGCTCTGGCCCCAGCTGTCCTAGTCCCTTCTCTAGTCCCTTCTCCAGTCCCACCTCTAGTCACTTCTCAAGTCCCTCCTCGAGTCACTTCTCTAGTCCCTTCCCTCATCCCATCTCAAGTTCCCTCTCGAGTCTTTTCTCGAGTCCCCTCTCAAGTCAACTCCCCAGTGTCCTCTCGAGTCACCTCCCAAGTCAACTCTCCAGTGTCCTCTCGAGTCACCTCTCAAGTTTCCCCTCAGGTCTCCTCTCGAGTTCCCTCTCAAGTCCCCTCTCTAGTCCCCTCTCGAGTTCCCTCTCGAGTCACCTCTCAGGTTTCCCCTCAGGTCTCCTCTCGAGTTCCCTCTCAAGTCCCCTACTCATGTCCAGTTGGAGGTCCCGCAGACTAGTCTTCTGCCGGGGGTCCTGCCAACCCCATGTCCTGTACCGTTGGAGGTTCCGCTGGTGGTCCTGCCAACCTCATGTCCTGTCCAGTTGGAGGTCCCGCAGACTAGTCTTCTGCCAGGGGTCCTGCCAACCCCATGTCCTGTCCAGTTGGAGGTCCCGCAGACTAGCCCTCTGCCGGGGGTCCTGCCAACCCCATGTCTTGTCCCGTTGGAGGCCCCGCCGACTACTCTCCTGCCGGGGTTCCTGCCAACCCTGTGTCCTGTCCCGTTGGAGGCCCCGCCGACTACTCTCCTGCCGGGGGTCCTGCCAACCCTGTGTCCTGTCCCGTTGGAGGCCCCGCCGACTACTCTCCTGCCGGGGGTCCTGCCAACCCCATGTCCTGTCCAGTTGGAGGTCCCGCAGACTAGCCCTCTGCCGGGGGTCCTGCCAACCCCATGTCTTGTCCAGTTGGAGGTCCCGCCGACTAGCCCTCTGCCGGGGGTCCTGCCAACCCTGTGTCCTGTCCCGTTGGAGGCCCCGCCGACTACTATCCTGCCGGGGGTCCTGCCAACCCTGTGTCCTGTCCCGTTGGAGGTCCCGCAGACTAGCCCTCTGCCGGGGGTCCTGCCAACCCCATGTCTTGTCCAGTTGGAGGTCCCGCAGACTAGCCCTCTGCCGGGGGTCCTGCCAACCCCATGTCTTGTCCAGTTGGAGGTCCCGCCGACTAGCCCTCTGCCGGGGGTCCTGCCAACCCCATGTCTTGTCCCGTTGGAGGCCCCGCCGACTACTCTCCTGCCGGGGTTCCTGCCAACCCTGTGTCCTGTCCCGTTGGAGGCCCCGCCGACTACTCTCCTGCCGGGGGTCCTGCCAACCCTATGTCCTGTCCCGTTGGAGGCCCCGCCGACTACTCTCCTGCCGGGGGTCCTGCCAACCCCATGTCCTGTCCCGTTGGAGGCCCCGCCGACTACTCTCCTGCCGGGGTTCCTGCCAACCCCATGTCCTGTCCCGTTGGAGAGTAGTCGGCGGGGCCTCCAACGGGACAGGACACAGGGTTGGCAGGACCCCCGGCAGGATAGTAGTCGAGTCCGGTTTCTCCATAGCCAACCGGTCTCGACTACTATCCTGCCGGGGGTCCTGCCAACCCTGTGTCCTGTCCCGTTGGAGGCCCCGCCGACTACTCTCCTGCCGGGGGTCCTGCCAACCCTTTGTCCTGTCTCGTTGGAGGCCCCGCCGACTACTCTCCTGCCGGGGGTCCTGCCAACCCTGTGTCCTGTCCCGTTGGAGGCCCCGCCGACTACTCTCCTGCCGGGGGTCCTGCCAACCCCATGTCCTGTCCAGTTGGAGGTCCCGCAGACTAGCCCTCTGCCGGGGGTCCTGCCAACCCCATGTCTTGTCCAGTTGGAGGTCCCGCAGACTAGCCCTCTGCCGGGGGTCCTGCCAACCCCATGTCTTGTCCAGTTGGAGGTCCCGCCGACTAGCCCTCTGCCGGGGGTCCTGCCAACCCTGTGTCCTGTCCCGTTGGAGGCCCCGCCGACTACTATCCTGCCGGGGGTCCTGCCAACCCTGTGTCCTGTCCCGTTGGAGGCCCCGCCGACTACTCTCCTGCCGGGGGTCCTGCCAACCCTATGTCCTGTCCCGTTGGAGGCCCCGCCGACTACTCTCCTGCCGGGGGTCCTGCCAACCCCATGTCCTGTCCCGTTGGAGGCCCCGCCGACTACTCTCCTGCCGGGGTTCCTGCCAACCCCATGTCCTGTCCCGTTGGAGGTCCCGCCGACTACTCTCCTGCCGGGGGTCCTGCCAACCCTATGTCCTGTTCCGTTGGAGGTCCCGCCGTCTACTCACCTGCCGGGGGTACTGCCAACCCTGTGTCCTGTGCCGTTGGAGGTCCCGCCAACCGCTCTCCTGCTGGGGGTCCTGCCAACTCCTGGTCCTCTTCCGTGGGGGATCCTGCCGAAGCCTGTCCCGCCGGCTCCGGTTCCTGTCCGGCCGACACCGGGTCCTGCCCGGCCTCCGGAGCTGTCTGGTCTTCGCCCTCGATCCCGACCCTCTGTGAGCCGCGGTCTTCGTCCGCGGGCCCGGCCTCCTGACTCTTCCTGCCGCTGCCCTCGTCCTCGAGCCCGGCCCCCTGACTCTTCCTGGCGCTGCCCTCGTCCTCGAGCCCGGCCCCCTGACTCTTCCTGCCGCTGCCCTCGTCCTCGAGCCCGGCCCCCTGACTCTTCCTGCCGCTGCCTTCGCCCTCATGCTCGGCCCCCTGAGTTCGCCCGCTGTGGCCTTCGCCCCACCATGGACTCTGCCTTGCCCCCGGGCCGTCCGCCCGAGACCCCCACCATGGACTCTGCCTTGCCCCCAGGCCGTCCGCCCGAGTCCCCCTTCTCGGCTTCTGCCGTGCCCCCGGGCCGTCCGCCCGAGATCCCTTCCTGGTCCCCTACTGGGCTCCTGGGCGGTCAGCTTAGTCCCGTCCTCCGGACCCCCTCCACCCACCCTGGTGGCCTAGGGATACGTCCCTCCTCCGGACCCCCTCCACCCACCCTGCTGGATTTTTTTTTGGATTTTGTGTTGGGGTTTAGGGACGTCTGGAATCCGTCCCTTGAGGGGGGGGTTCTGTCACAGTTCTGTCTAAGTTTGGGTGTTTTCACTGTTCTCTGTCATGTTTTCCTCCTGTCGTTAGTGTCCCTGTGTGTTCTCCTCCCTCCTCACCTGTGTCTCGTTTAGCTAATTGTGTTCACCTGTGGCTCTTGTGTTTTTCTCCTCCCTCCTCACCTGTGTCTCGTTTACCGATTGTGTTCACCTGTGTCTGGTAATTAGCCCTCCCTGTATTTAGTCTTGTCTCGTGCTGTGTTCAGTGTCGGTGCTTCTTTTGTTGGTGACGGACTCCACCGGTGAGTGTTCTGTGTTTTTCTGTATTCGTTCCATTTTAGCCTTGAAATAAAGGTTTATCAAAGTTATCTGCGCTTGGGTCCTGCTTCCTTCACTCAACCGTGACAGCAGTAGATGTACATGATGTTTAGTTTGCTAGTTATGACGAAGATTACTTCATGAATGTGTACATATTCATGGTTGCTAAGGTGGTTGCTATGGACGCTGCAACAGCTCCCAGACCACGTGATCAACAACAATGGCCGACCTTCGTGTTATTCTCGGTGGAAAATGCCTATTTTAAGGTTCATTTGGCCATTAAAATGCGTTTTGATGTCATTTTATGCGAGTAATATGAGTTTTTATTTCTGATTATTTGTGCAGTACATGTACATGATGTTTAGTTTGCTAAATTACTTCATGAATGTGTACACATTCATGGTTGCTAACGTTTTTTTGGTGGAAATGTGTTTTTTCACAGCAAAGCCACCCTCTGTACTTGGATTTATTGGGAGAATCTAAAGGCAAGAACATCCCAAATATTCATTTAGGTCTTTATTTTAGACCTTTAGTGTTGCCGTCTGTGAGGAAAATAAATGGGGCTCAGAGCCTCAGGATACTGAAATCTGTATTTTTTAAATCTTTTTTTCCTTCTAATTTGTTATTTCCTTCTAATTTGTTATTCTTTCTTGTTTTTATTTATTGGTTTAATTCCATAATCTCGGGCTTTTTTGGCGTCCGTCAGGAACTGAATTTCAAAATAAAATAACCGGAAACAGACGTAGGCCTATAAGGGACATTTCGAGCATTATTGCCATTGTCAACATTTTTGAGTTTAGGATGGCCGAAGACACTACACTACCCATAATCCCCAGCTATCGTTTAGGACTACAGTTCCCGTGATTAATCTTCAAGGTCTGGGATTGGATGTTGGAGTGGCAGTGCGCCAAGGTTACACCTATGGTTACACTGAGCGTCAAACAGCTGTTTGAAATGGAACCACGCCAGACTATCCAAAACTGAAATCGAACGCCCCCCAGAACTACACACTACACTATTGTGTTTCACAACATGTTCTATGGGACGTCTCTACTGAACGTTTTCGTTTTTCTCACAATTAGAAGTTGCCAGTATTAAACACATTGGTGTTATCAAATGTAAAACATATAATGAATAAATGGGTGAAAATCGCTTGCATCCATAATGGGCAGCATTAATATATACCCACATGACAGCTCATTGTTACTTTGTAATTCTACTCCACTACAATTCAGAGGTTAACCTGGTATTTTTACTCCACTACACTTATTTGAGTTACTTTGCAGATTCTGATTAATGATGTTAAATATAAACAACCCTTAAATCAGACTTCAGTTACACCTGAGTAAAATTCAAGGTGATTGTCAAGTGCCAACAATCAGGAGAGATATTTGATAGTTGGTGCTTGAGAAGACTAAACATGTATCTGCAATTAACATGAATGGAAACGAGTAATAAAGTATATTCATTACTCGTTATTCTCTACTAATAGTTAATTAAAGACTGTATAATGGCTATTTTGCACATCCCTTTCAAGATTTCAAGATTTTGAAAGGTTTATTGACATATCATATACACAACTACGGTGTAGCTATGCAATGAATGAAAAACTTGGGTCACAGGTTCCTCAACAGGCATTACAAGACATCTATCAATATGTGTGTACCTCCACCATTAAACTGTCATTCTGCACATTTCTTATTCTATCTACATACATCAGAGTATAATCCATATGTATAATATCAGTTAAAATAAGTGCTTCAACATAGTTAACATTGCAGGAAAGCAATATATTAGACGTACTTAATTAGAAGTACTTTGTCAGGCTTAATATTTATCTGTAGATCGATACCCCCAAAGTTTTTTTCTTATTTAAAAGAAGACCTTAATCTGTTATTTAATGTTTAAATAAAGGTTAATTCGTTTTTCTGTTTTGCACCTCCTCATATTAATATCTTTGTACATCCTGCACTAAACTGTTTTATTGTAGAGATCACTTATAGTATCTTCTTGATTTTTTATATTCTATATTTCTATCACAGACCTTCTACTTTCCCCCTATGAAAGTATGTACTCTTAATATTTTTTTAATCAAATATAAAACATAAAAACAATAATTCAATAACGTGCTTTAACCACTAGGCGGTGCACACAAGGTACACACAGCCATAATAACTTTGTATTATTAGTGTAGGACACTTATGTATGTACAACATCTGAAGATGTGTAGTTTTATTCATGCTTTCACATCATTTTACAGCATATTGCTATACTATTTCAGACTCAGTATTTACATTCAATTCAATTCAAATCAGTAATATCTTTAAAAACTACAAGTCCTTTTCTATCAGCTGTGCACCGTTATGGTGTAAATATAACCCATCTATGAATTAGATCAAATGTAAAAGTCAGCCGAATTAGTGTTGATACTGCAAGGAGACGTATTGTGTGAAGAGAAATTGAAGATGTTGTTTAATTGTTGATATATTTATGATCCACGTCAAGTATTCAGTTTCGGCGGCATTTCTTCCAGTTTGTCCAAAGGTATTCTCATCAGGGCTCTATAAATAAAGAACTACGGCAGATCTGTAATATGTAATGCAGCCGAACCGTGTATTACAATGCCGTTATGTGATGACTTTCAAAGAGAAAAGCAAGAGCACTCGGAATTAAGTATTATTTTATTCTTTTAAAATGTTTTCCGGATTTCATATAATATAAACACCAAATCCCAGCATGCATTGCGGCTAAAACATCCAATCAGCTAGCTTAAACCATAGCTGAGGATCTTGGGTAATCGCTCGAAATGCCTACGTCTGTTTCCGGTTATTTTATTTTGAAATTCAGTTCCTGACGGACGCCAAAAAAGCCCGAGATTATGGAATTAAATCAATAAATAAAAGCAAGGATAATTGTGTGTTATTGGTGAGTAAATAACAGTGTGTTATTTTGAAAAGAATAACAAATTAGAAGGAAAAAAAGATTTAAAAAATACAGATTTCAGTATCCTGAGGCTCTGAGCCCCATTTATTTTCCTCACAGACGGCAACACTAAAGGTCTAAAATAAAGACCTACATGAATATTTGGGTTCTTGCCTTTAGGTTCTCCCAATAAGTCCAAGTACAGAGGGTGGCTTTGCTGTGAAAAAACACATTTCCACCAAAAAAACGTTAGCAACCATGAATGTGTACACATTCATGAAGTAATCTTCGTCATAACAAGCAAACTAAACATCATGTACATGTACTGCACAAATAATCAGAAATAACAACTCATATTACTCGCATTTTAATGGCCAAATGAACCTTAAAATAGGCATTTTCCACCGAGAATAACACGAAGGTCGGCCATTGTTGTTGATCACGTGGTCTATGAAGATCTATGGGACGCCCTGCCCGTAGAAGCCTGACGGTCAAGGGGTCCGCTGTCCGCAATGAAGGTCGATGGGACGCCCTGCCCGTAGAAACCTGACGGTCAAGGGGTACCCTGTACGTAATATAGCGACGGGGAGGGGCCCTGACCGTCCGTCAATATGTGACGGGATGGGAGTGAGAACGTGTGGGTGTGTGTGTGTGTGTGTGTGTGTGTGTGTGTGTGTGTGTGTGTGTGTGTGTGTGTGTGTGTGTGTGTGTGTGTGTGTGTGTGTGTGTGTGTGTGTGGCAGACAGACAGACTGAAGGAGAAAAGAGAAAAAAGAGAGAGTCCAAACAGGGAGAAATGGAGCGCAGCACATCAATCATTAGGATGATTATTATGGCAGTTGTCATGGCAACACTCTCCCATCCCCCTCACCCTCCACTCCCCTCCCTCCCTCCCTCTTTTTCTTTTTCTCTCTCAAATCAATTCAAATGCACTTAAATGCCACCATAGGCATAAAGAAACAGAGAGAAGAACATAAAGCACATGGCCAAATGAAAAAGATAAAACCATATGAAACTAAGTTAAGGTGCCATATGCTGCAGTCTCATTTCACCATGTCATGTGACTCCCATTAACAGAAACATAACTGTGAGCCTCCACTGGCCACTAAATGATATGTTATGTACAATATATATGATATATTTGGCAGCATCAGAGAGGAGTCTGCCAGGTGTTGTTATGAGACTACACTCTAAAAACAAAGGCCTTGGCTCAACAAAGAAAATCAACGCAACAGTTTGCATCGATGTTTATTGAGTTAAGACAACTTCTAATGAAATTGTCTTAAAGCAACAAAGTTATTTGAGTCAGGGGTGAAGGCATTTCCTCTACAATCACAGGTGTTTTTAATTACCACTTAATAATTGGTAGCATAAACACAAGTTTTGAAGTTGATTACTCAAAAGATTAAGTTGTTCCGACTAGTTTTACCACATGATTTAAAAGGAATTTTAAGTTGTATGTACTTAAATGAGTTGTATCAGCGACGTGCAGTCAGGGGAGGCAGGGGCGGCAGAGCCTCACCTGTCATACTCCAATGTAACGGAAAAACAACTAAAGAAAAACTAAATAGTAATAATAATAAAATGTCTCCACTGATCTGTGTTGTAAATGTGATTTATGTATGATTCCAATCGCTTTTTATAGTCAAAATCAGCAAATTTGCTGAGCTCCGCTACAACTACGGGTAGCGATGAGAAGTGAGGCAGGGACGAGCTCTGCCTCTCGTAAGCCCACAGTAACTGGCTGGAGCGCGGGCACTAATTTAACGCGGGCACTTATTTTGTGAGCGCGCTCAAGCCAGTTACTGTGGGGTGAGGTGAGGCACAGGTGAGCTCTGCCTCACCTCAGAATGCGTCACCCCACAGAAACTGGCTGGAAAGCGGCCCTAAGCGCATGCCTGCACCATCTCACTGTATGTTACCAATTTAATGTTTGTAGATCCCTTTATTACATTTATCCTCGCCATCCATGGTCTCTAAATAACTCATTTCACGTATATATGATATTTAGGCTCGCTGGTCTCATCATACAACGGCAATGAAAAAAGCACCAGGGGAGGCAGCCATAACCTCTGCCGCACTGAAGGGGGCGCAAGTGAGCCCACAGGTTCTTGTTGCTACTGTTATTCTACGCAGAGACGGTAGACGCAAACAACAAGCTAGACTTTTGAAACTACAGGAAGATAAGGAGGACTTTTACTAAAAATGTAATGGAGATTGTTGTCCAGAAGGAAAGCATGGACTTCATCTTCAAGTCAAGGTAAGACCACCATTGTAATGAAAATGGGATCTTACTAAGAAAGAACAATCCAATATTTAGATTGTGGGTATCCTTTTGTTGAACGGTCTGTTTAAAATGAATCGAAGCATCAGACTAAAAAAGCTTTTGAAAATAACCGAACATTTCGATTAAGGTCAAAATATAATATTTGTAAATCTGACTCTGAAAGAGTCAGTGCCTCACCAGCCATGAACCTCACCGCACGTCACTGAGTTGTATGTACTTAATTACCATCATTGTGAACACACGTTTTTAAGTTGACAACCATTTATAAATTAAGTTGCTCCAAATATATTGTATTCAATAGTTTTTTTTTCTTAGCTTTTTCATGTTTTTGCCTTTAAAGAAAGAAATTCATTCATTCCACAACAAAAATATTAGGCAATTCACTTTTTATTTTGAACTGAAGTTGTTTATTTCAACACAGGATGTTTCAATCAGGAGATAATTCATTTTGTTTGAACATTTATTGACACATGCCATCTGATAAGGTGCATGAACACCTGAAATCACAGCTGACTGCAGGAGAGAGGAGAACCATTTTATAGTTTGGCTGCAGCATGCTGATTGGCTGCTGGAGAATGAGGTGAAATGTAATAGGTTAAAGAGAACGCCTGTGATGAGCTGATTATATGCAGCTGCGGAGTGAATGTATACACACCCAGTCTTCCTGAAAGAACTTGCGCTGAGCTTCATTTCCATCTTGAAAAAAAAGATAAATAACACAAATTTAAATTGCCCCACAAATAATAAATAAACACATTAGCCATATTACCATGGGACATGGGGACACAGCAAATACATGCTGCCATCACAACGAAGTTAGAGGCCTTTGCATATTTAAAACCAGTGCCAAATATGTCAAATCTGTAAAGTTTTTTGAAAAACTACAGAAACAAACTCTCAATGGCCGCCAGTCTGCAGATCACACACATCCATTTGACAAAAGATGTAACAAAGATGTTTACACTGCCGACAGTCATTATTTCAAACAGTATGAACACATTTAACACAGAATGCTCATTCATTTGTTTCCCTCGACCACGATGGTTGCCATCGTATGGTCAGATCCTGGGTGGACCGGTCACTGATGAAGGCGATATTCATGTCCTTTTGAAGCACATTAAATAATAGGTTAGCGCATAAGAGATAATGAATTAGGTAATTGCATACTTTTCAAACTGTCACTCTTAGCGAATTCAGAGCCATTATTACCAGCTGCTAAAGCAACGCTGGTATTGTTTTCACCTATTGAGTCTGCATGTGTGTGTCGTCATGGCAATGTGGTCCTGAAGACACACAGAGGTGCTTTTGAGTACTTTGCCTAGTGTTTAAATGCATGTGGACAGATTTTGTCAATCACAACCGTGCAAGTTTTAGTGTATCTTCTCATCTTTTTACAGGTTCCATACAATATGTGAACTGGTTAAGTGAAGAGCAGAAGCCACTTGTCACATTTTACACAATCCTTTTCCCATGCCATTGCTGTCAACACCTATCCATGCTGAACGTTGCTAAGGTATTATTGATTGGGGTGTGGCCAAAAGTGCAATATGCTTCAAAATGTAACTGACAGAGAGCAGTGCTTTTGTCCTTTGTTAAAAACTGTGTCCATGGATTTTATGTTATTTCAAGATTTTTAATTACGTCGCTAAACTCCTTGAAAAGGTCCTCTTCCTTTTCTCCAAGGCACACGACAAGGCAGCGGATGGCTATAGTTCTCTGCGTACTTCAATTGTATTGAAACAATTGTATTGTGCTATCTTTGAAAAAGGAAAAAAAGAGAAATGACCTAAGTGAATATATTCTGAATGGGTGACTGCCAACAACTTGCATTTCAATGACAACTCTAAATAACGATCCTACCTCAAGAAGCATGTCCTTGATCTGCTTCACCGAGATTAATTTTTAATAAAAAGCGATATCACAATAGTAACCAAAGTATTTTTACGCTCACAGTAGCCTCTATACTTTGTATCCTCTCACAGAACTATTCACAGTTCAAAGGCTGCTAATTTTGGTCAAACAGCAATTTGCCTATACAGTGCAACTACAAGGCTATCTACTGTATTTGAATGACAAAAGATGACACTCACCTTAAAATGTCCTTTGTATATTTCTATTTGTCTTAACTGTGGGAACTTGTCCAGGCACGTTAAGTGGGAGTGGACTTGAAATCCTTAACTCAAGATGTAGAACAATGAAGTTATCAAGCCAATTGCATTACTTACTACAACTTGAATTTAGTTTTAAGTCAATTAACGCAGAAATCAGAGTTCAAATTACACACAATATTAAGTTGATGTAATTACCAACATTATTACGTCAACACAACTTATAAATTAATGTTTGCAACTTAAAATGTTTATCTAAATCAATTTACTCACATTTTTATCTTGTAACCATGCATTTAATTAAGTGGTGGTGAAAGGTCGCCTGAATTCGTTTTTAGAGTGTATCAGCACTGAGGCTCCTCTCTTTACCAGATAAATCCCTCACTGTTTCTGCTGGTGACAGATGGGGAAAACACTGAAGGATTGTGGGAAATGTGTACCTATCGCCAGTGGCGTTTTCTCCCGGAGGCCAAGGGAAGCCAGGCTTCCCCTGTTTTTTCGTATTGTAGTTATAATTTAAATAAATAAATAAAAACACTTTGTTTTGTTTCGATAATTCTCCTTTGCTGTGTGTTGCTGCCGGCCTGCTCCCCCATTCTCATTGAGTATTTTACAAAGAGTGAAACAAATAGCGCCCCTCTAGATGTTATGGTGAAACAGTAGATTGCACTCACTGTTGCGAGAGGAGGCCAGCCGAATCTGGCTTCCCTTGGTGAAAAAAAATGGAGGGATTGACCAATCGGATGAGGCCCACCTGATGCCCCTGCCAACCTGTGATTGGTCAGGGCCATGCCAAGGGAAGCCAGCCGCCTCTTGCTTCCCTTCAGAGGCGGCTGGCGATTTGATTGGACACTGCCATCCAATCAAATCACATCAACATCAGTTTTAATACTGTAACTGTCATCTCCGCCGTTAGAAATTATCAAGCAAATGAAGCATTATGGAGGGTGGAGATATGGCGTACTTAATCAAACATAACTTTACTAAACTTTCGCTACAGCAGCAACTACAAATTAAATCAGATGACAGGCCAATGCCCGCACTCGAGCGGTGTGTACACAGAGGAAAAAGGGAGATAATCGGACGTTCAATGAGGACAATTATGTCCGCACGGAGTGGCTAACTGGAAGCGCTAAACTTCAGCGTCTATTTTGCTGGCCATGTCTTCTTTTTGACAAGGATTCGTGCTCCCTGAACAATCCTTGTGCAACTTCAGGGTTCATCGACCTTGCCAACCTGTCATGGGGAATTGAGAGGCACGGTAAATCCAAATATCACATAGATTGTGTGATTGTCTGCATACATTAATAAGTAAAATGCTTAAATTAATAAGGAGAGAGTTTCAGCTGGAGAGTGCGTGCAGACCTTTCGGTTAGATAACAGGCGTATGCAAGTCCTGCATCTGTGTGATACAAATGTGTGTAACATGATACCGGGCGCTGTAATCACTCATCTGGTTACGTTATTGACCACCCCCCCGACCCAAAAAATGGGCTTCCCCTACATTTTCCCCACACCACGCTACTGCCTATCACTTAATATGATATGAAACACTTTATTGTCCTTGTAAGGACATTTGTTTTGGAATCTGTCTTGCTGTTCCACAAAAGATAAAAAAGCATAAATACTACATGGTACACTATAAGAGACAATAACATCACACATGACTTATGTACATGTACACAGTCTGCACATACACGTATACACAGACAACATATGGACAAAGTCGAGGACCCATTGCACAAACTGTATGGACAACATTAAAACTATACATTGTGCAGAAGCAGGGCGTACATTTCACCCCTAGGCCTTCAGGAGTTTCCTACCTGAATAAATCCACCTCTTAATACCATCATTATGACATCACGGCTATAGAAACCATTTATATACAGAAACACAGTATAACATGGCGTTGCATCACAGACAGGTATTTAACCTGTTAAGTCCCAAGCCTGTTTTTCACGTTTCAGGCTTGAAAAGGACATTCCCAGAACAAATGACCATATCTTCCCTTCTAAAAGGGTTAAATTAATAATCTTTTTTCTCAAAGTAATGATAAACCTGTGAGTTGGATGTAGAAAAGTCAGAATCAATATAGTACAACATATAATAAGTACCCTGTATCAAGATTGATGCAAAACAAGTTATATTTGACTTTTGTAGACAGATTTAGCTAAACAAAACCTCTTCTGGGGTCATTTG
Source organism: Harpagifer antarcticus (assembly GCA_902827135.1). Lineage (NCBI taxonomy): Eukaryota > Metazoa > Chordata > Actinopteri > Perciformes > Harpagiferidae > Harpagifer > Harpagifer antarcticus. The sequence goes on from CADEHL010001055.1 coordinate 802,254, forward strand.
GGTGGATTTGACCTATCCCTGGCCCCCCTTGCTTGATTTTGACATTGGACATCTCTTCCTGACCGTTAGAGCCAATAGAATCAAAGGGAAATCGTCCCATAGACTCTCATGTAAAAAAAAAAAGCTAGCGTCTCAGCGCATGCAATCTTGTTGCAGAGCGTAGGAATATCCCTGCTCTGATATCTGGAAACGGAAAAGTAGTTTTTATTGCTTATGGATTATCAGAACATTTCAAAGGGGACACAGTCACATTGGATATTAACCTATGGATTAACTACAGCATCGTTTTTATCGTTGTAATGCCATTGAAGACCAGTTTAGACAAGACAAAGACCAAGGTAAGCCATGTTTGCATTTTTGGCTACCTAGCGCCACATGTTTTGATGTATGTTTTTGTTGATAACGTCGCGAGTTTGTATCTTTGAGTGTTGAGGTGGGCAACGTTAGATTCTGTGTCTCCTTGCGATCATAAAGGATGTGTTGGAGTGATTTTTGGTGCAGTAATAGGTTAGCATTTTTCGCTCGGGGCTAATTCAGAGGGTCAGTGTTAGCATTGTGTGTTTTTTTTTTAAAAGAAATATTAAGGTTCCTTAGACATCATCTCTAGCAGAAGCATCAATATTAACTTCATAAAATGAAAAGAAAATATCCCAACATTTAAATAAAAGTCATTATAACCTCAATAGTGATCCATCCTCCTTTCTTTCCTCAAGAACAGTTCAGTTACTCTGTTGTACAATTTATCTGAATGGGGCTCCGTTTCCCTGCACACTTGTTCGTTAAGCTTTAGATCCACTCGGGTATCGCCAAAAGTTTTCAAAAGCACCGTTGCTTCTAAGTGCCCAGTCGTGCTTTGTGTCTAGCTGCTGCCTTGGTTAGACAACTCAAGTTTTCAAACCCTCTCTGGCTTCAAATAGCAAGTCGGTCAGTAACGAATATCTGGCATTGGAAGTTAATTGATAGTGGAGGACAAACCCTTTCCCCGACTGCGACAGGCTTGCTAGCTTCACCAAATCAATTTCTCCTCCGCTGTCAGCCATTGTGGGTTGAAATTGCTTAACATTTAAACACAACTATTTTACCTTATGCAGGTAGCTTCTGACGCTACAGATATAGTTTGCCTTCAGGTCGCTACGTGTCGCTACCGCTACACAGGCTAGTGTTTGCTAGTGCTGACAATCCAATCAAAGGACATGAAAATCCCGACCCGATCATACACCTGCTAGGTTGCCCCGGTGTCGCCAACGTGAAATCTGATTGGTCAATGCAACAGTTTCATTGCCATTTGTTTTAAGCTAAGGCCCACGCTGTTGATTCTGAAGGCCTCATGCAGATTACTTTGACTCAGCAACACACTCTGACTTAAATATGATTGGATAAAAGCTCCAACATTAACAACCATTACTGGATGCAGCGCAACCGAGCGCAACACAGAGAAAGCTATAAGATGAAGAGAACAGACTATTGGAAATAATTGAATACATGTTAATGAGAACACTATATTAAGAAGTTAGTCAGTGATTCTGATAGTGTTTAGGACGACCAGGCCTACCACTGACATTATGTTTGATTGTTGAGAAGCTGAATGGACATTAGCAGGAATGAGTGTTTGTGCCAGTTAAGCCTACTTTGAGGAACCCGGAAAGTTAGAGCTGTGGAGGAAAGGAGATCCAAAAACTCCAAGAGACTGAAGGTGATTTATTCGAGATTGTAGGGAGATTTCATTTTTATTGAAACGTGGGTCTCAGTAAATGAGTTTTAGTTATCAATTATATCAGTTATGATGACGATGTAATAATGAAGTTAATTGCTGAGATCTAGGAATGCATTTAAATGCACTATCAACAATATTCCCATCATTTTATAATGTTGTTTTTAATGGTTAATAAAGGCCTGGGGAAATTAGACGTCCAATCAAGAAGTGTCATCTGGCTACAGGAAACACTAAATGCAAAAAAAACAATGTGGCAACTATTGTTATTCTATCAAAACAAGATAAATATATAGAGATGATATAGAGAAATTATAACACAATTACATTGTAGAAATGTGATTTATTAACAAATGTTACTTTAATGTAAATGATTGTTAATAAAAATGACAAGGCTAAGGCTGTAATGCTAACTAATGTGCTTGCTACTAGCTAGATAGCTAACTTGATCCAGCCACTCCTGGTCCTTTCATCAGACGGGAAGCGAAAGAACGAGCAAGACCCATTGCTGGTATGATAACAACCTGGTACTAAGCACACAGGCATCTTGTTAAAGTTATCTTATCTTATCTATCTCTTATATTTAGCGGAGGAAAACAATTGTGACATCAGTTATGACATCACTTACGCGACTCTGGGATTTGTAGTCTTTCTAGTTGCGTACGTTTTCATATATTTCAACAGTTTTACGACAAACTGTGACTGTTTTGACATGGAAATGATTTTTTAAGATTGACAAACATCATATGTGTAATTCATGGCACAATTCAAATGGGATCGAAAGATAAGTTTTCTCTCTCTATTGACTTCAATACATTATTTTTTCAGAAATAAGGTCCCATGGACCGGAAGATGGGCGTGACTTCGCCACTCTATAGGCACGCAATGATCACGCCCGCAAACACAGATTAAAACTAAAGTAACCAGTCTGTTTTGAAAATGTAAGAAGTAGAAAGAACAGGTATTTGTGTTCAAAATGTAAGAAGTAAAAGTAAAAAGTCGTCAGAAAAATAAGTAGTTGAGAAAAGTACTGATACCAGAAAAATGTACCTAAGTACAGTAACGAAGTATTTGTACTCCACTGCTTCCCACCTATGACTGTTCTGTAGGCTAATACTTTACGTGTGAAACTATACGCCTACTGCCTGAATCTGCTTTATGGTTTTCACTTTCTTTGCTTCATTTGTTCTCTTTTTAATTCACGTATAAGTTCACACAATAGTGTGTGTGATGATCTTAAGGTATTAAACTAAAATCGAGCATTTTCTGTCAGCTCAGATTTTATTTCTGCTTTTTTAAACTGTAGTATGTGCTCATGTGTTTCATTGGTGATGTATCACTGCCTGAATATGCTTCATGAAAGACAGGTTTTCCTATAAATGCAATCATTTTGATCCTAAATATCTTGGTTTCTTCTTTTCTAAGGTCAAATTGTTCTGTTGTTTTACATAATACACTTAGAAAGAAAACATCATAATGATAATCAGGTTACATTACTTTTATATTTTCATATACACAGGTAAAGTTATTGCTCGCTGTTATCGAGTGCAGGAATACTGTGAATGTGTTGTATAATTTTCAGTCCCCCCCTCCTGATTACAAAATAAATACTGATTAATAACTCTGGAGAGGTGTTGGATATCAAATAAATAAAAAGAGATTATGAGTAAATAATTATTAGTAGTGGGCTTTTAGATAAAAGACTGCATCCTACATTATGAAACTGCTACATTCTACACCCTGCTACATGTCTGAATTAAAATATATTTAATTACATTTTCTGATCTCAAATGACTATAATGAGTTATTAAAATCATTATTATTATTATTATTATGATCGTCACCATGGAGAAATGACCCTCCATCAAGCTGTCAGATGCTTTTATCAAATCAAATCAAATTGTATTTGTAGAGCACATTTAAAAACGATTTTGGTCGAGCCAAAGTGCTGTACATGTAATTTAAACACATAAAAACACATTACATCACAATAAAAGACAATAAATCACAACAGATATGACACGAGGGACTCACAAGAACTCAGATGCACGATTCCATAGAATAAAAAAAGTATCTTTTATTAATAAAAGATTACTCAAAACAAAGATCGCTAGATTCTACTAGGACCACTGAACAGGTTGACAGACATGGCTTGATGTGGAGACAAGACGAACCGACAATAGACAAAAGGAGAGCAGGGCTATAAATACACACAACAGTTAATGGGGCACAGGTGAAAACAATCAGGGGCGGGGCTGGTGATGATGAGCACACGAGACACACAAGCTGGCAGGTGACACACAACGACATGAAGTGTAGACACCTGGAAAGAGAGAGTAGAGTCAATAACAAACACAAAAACAATAAGCTCACAGACTCTTAACGCTGAAACCTTACAGTACCCCCCCTCTTACGGACGGCTCCAGACGTCCCTGAAAGCTGAGACTGACCTCTATCGAAGTCCGATATAAGGGTTTTGTCCAAAATAAAGCTGCCTGGGATCCAACACCTCTCCTCTAATCCATACCCCACCCAGTCGACCAGGAATTGTCTACCTCTGCCCCTCTTCCTTTCCGACAGTATTTTGTCCACTGTGTACACTTGACCCCCGTCGACAACCCGGGGAGGTGGAGGGGACGTGGAGGCAGGAACCAGTCTGCTTTCTTTGGCTGGTTTTAGCTTGCTGACATGGAACGTGGGGTGGACCTTGATGGATTTTGGAAGACATAAACGGACAGCAACAGGGTTAATCACTTTGGCTATGGGAAAAGGACCAACGAACCGGGGAGCCAGCTTCCTGGAAGCGACATGGAGAGGAAGATCCTTGGTGGATAGCCACACTCGTTGTCCGGCCTGGTACTTGGGGGCTGGACGTCGTTTCCGGTCGGCCAATGCCTTCATGCGAACGGCACTCCTCTGCAGCATATGGCGAACTCCCGCCCAGACCCGACGGCAGCGTCGAACCAGAGCATGGGCTGATGGTACCGTGACCTCCTTCTCGAGCTCCGGAAACAAAGGAGGTTGGTACCCATGGACACATTGAAACGGGGAGATACCAGTGGCTGATGTGGGTAAGGTGTTGTGTGCATACTCCACCCAAATCAGACTCTTACTCCAGGTGGTGGGTTTCTCGGACGCTAGGCATCTCAAACAGGTCTCCAAATCCTGATTCATCCTCTCTGCTTGTCCATTTGACTGTGGGTGGTATCCGGAGGTCAGACTAACAGTGGCTTGGATTAGGCGACAAAACTCCTTCCAAAAGCGTGATACGAACTGTGGGCCTCGGTCTGAAACGACATCACTAGGAAAACCATGGATCCTGAACACATGGGACAACATGGCCTCTGCTGTTTCCTTGGCGTTAGGTAACTTGGGCATGGCGACAAAGTGTGCCATTTTGGAAAAACGATCAACCACAGTGAGTATGGTGGTATTACCTGCCGATGTTGGTAATCCTGTCACGAAATCCAATGCGATGTGAGACCATGGTCTGTTGGGAATGGGCAGAGGTTGGAGAAGACCTGCCGCAGCTTGCCGAGAAGTTTTGTTCCTGGCGCACACAGGACACGCTGCTACATATTCCGCAACATCCTTCCACATCCCCGGCCACCAGAATCTGTGTCTCACCATGAAAAGGGTCCTTTTGTTTCCAGGATGACAGGTAAGTACCGACGTATGGGCCCAATGAACAACTTGCCCTCGAAGTTGCTCTGGCACAAACAAGCGATTCTGAGGACACCCTCTTGGGACAGGATTCCCAACGTTAGCCTGTTTGACCTTGGCTTCAATGGGCCAGGTCACACTCCCTATCACTCGGTCTGGCCGTAGTATGGGATCTGGACTCTTGGGGACTGGCTCAGGATCATACATTCTGGAGAGTGCATCAGGCTTTCCATTCTGCGAACCAGGTCGATATGACAGAGTGAACCTGAATCTATTAAAGAACAATGACCATCTGGCCTGCCTAGAGTTCAGACGCTTAACCTTCCTGATATATTGCAGGTTTTTATGATCCGTCCAGACCAGGAAATCCTGCTCCGCTCCCTCCAGCCAGTGCCGCCACTCCTCCAAAGCAATCTTCACGGCCAACAGTTCCCGATTTCCCACGTCGTAATTCCTCTCAGCAGACGATAGCTTACGGGAGAGGTACGCACACGGATGAAGCTTGTTGTCCCCTGCTGACCTCTGGGACAGTATAGCTCCAACGCCGTCGTTGGAGGCGTCCACTTCCACCACAAACTGTCGGTGGCGATCAGGTACAGTCAGGATGGGAGCTGTGGTGAACCTCCTCTTCAGTTCCAGGAAAGATTTCTCTGCCTGTGGATTCCACACAAACTGAACCTGGGGAGAGGTAAGAGCATGGAGAGGAGAGGCAATCGTACTGAAATTGCGTATGAACCGTCTGTAAAAGTTAGCAAACCCCAAGAACTGCTGAACTTTCTTTCTAGAGTCTGGCGTGGGCCAGTTCTCCACATCACTGACCTTAGCTGGGTCCATCTCCACCTTGTTAGGGGAAATCATAAAACCCAAAAATGCCACAGATTTCACATGAAACTCGCATTTTTCGGCTTTCACAAACAAATGGTTAGCCAGGAGTCTCTGAAGAACAAGGTGAACATGGTTAACATGAATATTCTCATCTGGAGAAAAGATGAGGATATCATCGAGATACACAAAACAGAAAACATTCAGGAAATCTCTTAACACATCATTAATGAGGGCTTGGAAAACAGCAGGTGCATTACAAAGTCCAAAAGGCATCACCAAATATTCATAATGTCCCGTAGGTGTATTGAAACCTGTTTTCCACTCATCCCCCTCCCGGATGCGCACAAGGTGATATGCATTCCTTAGGTCCAGCTTGGTAAATACCTTGGCTCCCTGTAACAGTTCGAATGCCGTAGAGATGAGTGGAAGGGGATATCTGTTCTTAACAGTGATCTGATTAAGTGGACTGTAATCAATACAGGGCCTTAATGAACCGTCCTTTTTCCCTACAAAAAAGAAACCTGCTGCTGCTGGGGATGATGATGGCCGAATCAAGCCAGCTTTGAGTGAAGATCCGATATACTCTTCCATGGCCTTCCTTTCCGGACCAGAAAGAGAATACAACCGTCCTTTGGGGATAGTAGAGCCCGAGAGAAGGTCTATAGGACAATCATACGGTCTATGGGGAGGCAAGGAAGTAGCTCGTGTCTTGTTAAACACCTCCTTAATGTCAAGGTAACACTCTGGCACTTTGGATAAGTCAGGAAAGTCAGATGGTTTAGCAGACGTGACACTGTCCCTATCTGACGCCTGTTTTAAGCTCCCAGATCTGTGTGGTCTACTCGAACCTGTATGAGAGGCTAAACAAGAACGAGAGCACTCACTCCCCCACCCCTTAACCTTTCCTGTAAGCCAGTCCATGTGAGGGTTATGTTTAACAAGCCAAGGGTAACCCAAAATGAGAGGCTGTTGAGCTGAGTTAAATAAATGAAAGCTAATATGCTCACGGTGCTCCTGGTCTATGACAATTTCTATGGGTTCCGTGCGATGAGTAACTGTACATAAAAGGCGGCCATCCAACGCACTAGCTTCTAATGGCTGATCTAAGAGGACAATGTTTAAGTTCAACTCTTTAGCCAGCTCCCAGTCCAACAAGCTCTCATCAGCCCCAGAGTCAATTAATGCATCCTGAGTTACAGTTTTATCCTTCAGTTTTATTTGTACCTGAGTCAGTCTTCTCGAGGAAGGGTCGAAAGAAGTCATTCGGCTCACCAGTGTCCCCCTTCCCACTGATGAGCCTGATCCTTTAGCTGGACAGGCTGCCAGAACATGACCCTGCTGGCCGCAGTAGAAACACCGCCGCTCCCGTAGGCGGCGCTGTCGCTCCTCCGGGGTGAGTTTGGCTCTTCCGAGCTGCACCGGTTCCTCCGCGGCGCTAGGGGGCGATGGTCGCTCTGGAGACGAAGTCCGGGTATTTCTCCGCCAACCGTAGTGCTCCTTCTGTAACTCCCGTCCGAAGAGTGTAGTGGAAGCTGGCTCCTCCCCCCTCTCCCGACGTCTCTCAGCTAGACGTTGGTCCACCCGGATAGCCATGGCAATGAGTGAGTCCAACTCTACAGGCAACTCTAATGGAGCTAACTGATCCTTTATGGGATCCGCTAATCCATGCAGAAACGCATCAAAAAGAGCCGCGGAGTTCCATCCGCTCTCCGCTGCCAGGGTCCGGAATTCGATCGCGTAATCCGCCACCCTCCTCTGCCGTTGCCTGATGTTTACCAGGGCTCTCGCTGACTCTCTCCCAGGTGCTGTCTGGTCAAAAATGTTCTTCATTGAGTCCATGAAAAACTTTAACGACTGGCAAACAGGCGAGTCTCGGGCCCATTCTGCTGTTGCCCAGGCTCCTGCTCTTCCCGTCAAGTGAGATACTATGAAAGCTACCTTAGCTTGATCGGTGGGAAATGCTGCGGGCTGATGTTTGAAGTGGAGGTCGCATTGTATCAGGAATGGACGACAGTTTCTCGAATCCCCGGAGAACTTCTCCGGTGAAGCGAGGCGGAGTGAAGACGATGGCATGGATACTTGCACGGGGATCAACGGGGGGGCAAACCCGACCTCTGCTGGACCGGAAAACTCTGCCGCAGGAATAGCAGGACGTCCCTCGAGGTGCGTAAGTATGTCACGCGTCCTCTCTGCCAGGTGATTTAATTCTGTTGTCACTGTTACTTGGAAGTTGTGCTGACGGGCATTTACGTCTTGAACCCCCTGCTTCATTGCTGTCAGCTGCTCCTCCTGCTGACACAAGCGTGTTCCTTGTACTTGCAAAGCCGTCTTGAACACGGTGGAATCGGCTGAGTCCATCTTGTTTGGTCGGTTCGTTCTGACACGGGGGACTCACAAGAACTCAGATGCACGATTCCATAGAATAAAAAAAGTATCTTTTATTAATAAAAGATTACTCAAAACAAAGATCGCTAGATTCTACTAGGACCACTGAACAGGTTGACAGACATGGCTTGATGTGGAGACAAGACGAACCGACAATAGACAAAAGGAGAGCAGGGCTATAAATACACACAACAGTTAATGGGGCACAGGTGAAAACAATCAGGGGCGGGGCTGGTGATGATGAGCACACGAGACACACAAGCTGGCAGGTGACACACAACGACATGAAGTGTAGACACCTGGAAAGAGAGAGTAGAGTCAATAACAAACACAAAAACAATAAGCTCACAGACTCTTAACGCTGAAACCTTACAAGATAAAGCAACACATGGAACAGTCAGGAGTCGTGACCCCACTCTAACTAGAAGGCCAGAGAGAAGTAGTGTGTCTTCAGTGTGGATTTAAAAGCCCCTAGGGCAGTGACCACCAACTGGCGGCCCGCGGGCCACATCCGGCCCGCCAGACATTCTCATCCGGCCCGCACGACGGGGGTTACTGTGGCGTTGGCGGAGTGGTTACTGCGTTTTTTTTTACAACGTCTCGTGAGTAAGGTGCAGTACCGGAGTCCAACAGAGAGGCAGCAGCTGCGGGACTGTAGACTGCGTACTGCGAAACCTTCCCTTCCTTGAAGAAGAAGAAGTGATCCTTCGTTGTGAAGAGTCTGCTTTGTGCGCTCCACACCACAGCAGCAGCCCCTCTGCGACAGAGTCCAACAGAGAGGCAGGAGCTGCGGGACAGTAGCCTAGAAGCAGGGTTGGGTTGTAACGGAATACATGTAACGGCGTTACGTAATCAGAATACAAAAATCAAGTAGGCTAACTGTATTCAGCTGGCGTTACATTTGAAAAACGAGTAATCTGATTACAGTTACTTTCGTAAACCTGAAGTGAATACATTTTGGAATACTTATTGGAATTATTGGTGGAAAAGTTTCCTCACAAAATGTAATCTTCATTACCGGCAGAACTGTGTGCACACTGCACAGCGCTGCAGCGTGTGTGTGAGCGAGAGAGAGATGCGTGTCTGTGAGGCCCCGCCCCCGCACGCAGATGAGAGAGAGAGAGATCTCTTTTAAAATATATTGAAAGTTAGAAACGGAGATGGTTAGATAAAATGTGAAAGATAACGCTTATGTAGCATTTCTTTATTGTCGAAATGATGACATTTATAACGGGATCAGCCTGCTGCTGCTGAATGCATGAGGGCAAGTGACTAGAAAACGTTTTAAAAGTTATTACATCGTTTCAGAATAATAATAATAAATAATGATAATTCATTCTATTTAGGGGCGCCCAAGGACACCTTACAATTCATAACATATTCCAAGGAAAGGTTTTAAGACAGTACAAAGAATGCAGTCCGGGTGATGTTATGTGGGGTGCAGATGAGAGAGCTGTCCAGAATGACACCAAGATGTTGTGTTTGTGTTCTTGATAAGCCATTAAAACAGTAAAACAAGTGTCTCCTGTTCCCCAAAACATACCCATCTGTTATGGAAAAAGAAGTATTCCAAAAGTATTCTAAAAGTAATCTGAATACTTTTTTAAGACACGTAACTGTATTCTGATGACTTTCAGAGCATGTATTCAGTATTCAGTAACTGACGACATTTACAAAGTAACCCTCCCAAACCTGCCTAGAAGTGATCCTTCGTTAACAACCCCAGTCAACAACTTCAAAATTCTGGGCTATGTAAAAATCACTGGCCCTCGATAGTGTCTATTGGATACATTTTGGCCCTTGGACAAATGTAGTTGGTGATCCCTGCCCTAGGGTCTGGGCCGACCTCACATGGAGGGGAAGAGTGTTCCAGAGCCTGGGGCCAGCTGCTGCGAAGGCTCGGTGCCCTCGGGTTTTGAGCCTGGTCTTAGGCACTACCAGCAGCAGCTGGTCAGCAGATCTTAAGGCTCTGCCTGGGGTGTAGCGCTGGAGGAGTTCAGCTATATAGGCCGGAGCCAACCCATTTAGTGCTTTAAAAACAAATAAAAGGATTTTAAAATCAATTCTGAACCGGACTGGAAGCCAGTGTAGTGAGGCCAGAATTGGGGTGATGTGGTCAAGCTTTTTGTGGCCAGTCAGGAGACGTGCAGCTGCGTTTTGGACTAGCTGCAGGCGTTTAATTGATGCCTGGTCCATACCCACATACAGAGCATTACAATAGTCCAGTCTTGAGGTCACAAAGGCGTTAATAACCCTTTCCAGGTCTTTAAAAGATAAATACGACTTGGTTTTGGCCAATAGTCTTATTTTAAAAAAGCAGGATTTTACTACGGTGCTGACCTGCTTGTCGAATTTAAAAGTGCTATTGAAGGTCACTCCAAGGTTCATGACAGAGGGGAGGATGTTTTTACTTAGGGAGCCCAGAATATCAACCGGAGAGGCTGGAGGTTGGGGTCCAGAAAAGATTACCTCGGTCTTACTCTCATTGAGGTTGAGGAAGTTTTTGCTCAGCCAGGATTTTATCTCTGTTAAGCAGTCCTTCAACTGCTGTAGTGAGTTGACATTTGCTTTGAGAGGCAGATAGATCCGTACATCGTCCGCGTAGCAGTGGAAGGGAATATTGTGTTTCGTAAGAATTGAACCTAGGGGCAGTATGTACAGTAAAAAGAGGATGGGGCCCAGAATTGAGCCTTGGGGAACCCCACAGGTAAGAGGGGCTTTGGCAGAGGAGAAGGCACCTAGCTACACTAAAAAGCTACGGTCTGTCAGGTAAGACCTGAACCATGCAAGGGCAGAGCCTGTGATGCCTGCTGACTGTTCAAGCCGTGACAACAGGATGCTATGGTCCACAGTGTCAAAGGCAGCTGTCAGGTCTAACAGCACCAGGACAGCTGGGCTACCTGAGTCGGCGGCTAGGAGCAGATCATTAAAAACTCTTAAAAGGGCTGTTTCAGTACTATGCATGGGTTTTAAAGCCAGACTGAAACTTTTCATGGATGCCATGCGTGGTTAAAAACGACTGCAGCTGGACGTAGACTTCTCGCTCCAGGGCTTTAGATAAAAAAGGTAGCTGGGTAATGGGCCTAAAATTTGCGAGAATCGAGGGGTCAAGATTTTTCTTTTTAAGTAGTGGCTTAACCACGGCATGTTTGAAGGCAGCTGGGACACATCCTGAGCTAAGAGAGGTGTTTATAAGTAATAAAATACTTGCTCCAACTGATTCGAAAACGTCTCTGAGAAGGCGAGAGGGAATGCTGTCTGAGGTGCAGTTTGTCGGCCGCAGGTGCTTGACTACATCCGAGAGAGAAGAGAGGGATACAGGCTCAAAGTGGTCGACGACAGCAGGGCACAGAAAGGGAGCAAATGTAAGAAATGTATCACAGAGAGTAGTCGATGGCACAATTGGAGAAACATCACAGGGATTAATGATCGAGTTAAAGATCACATTTTTTATTTTTTTATAATTGCCAGTAAAATCGAAATCATATAGCTACAACACTATCTAAGATATTGCAGTATTAAAATCGGAGATAATATGAGTCTGGCAATGCGCAATATTTATTTTGTTCAACCCCCAACACCAAGTCCGACGATTTATTTCTCAGCCGCTCGTCTCTGCAAGATGGCGTCGCGTGACGTCAGAGTGGCCAAACATATTTCCACCTGGCTTATCGCTCACAGCTGCTTCCGCCGATAGTACAACTTAGTTTCGTTATCATGTCTGATTCTGAGTCGGAGGCCACCCTATATCTTTACTTGTAAAAGGGGTAAATTAATTGTTGGATGTAGAAGTGTCAGAATCAATATAGATGTTTTTATTTTAAAGTAAATTCAGATGGAACATAGTAAAAACATGTCAATTCTAATGTCCGCCTAAAAAAAACCCATTACTTATAGTGAAAACCAATGAATGATGGGTTAGTAGACTAAAAGCTTTAGGAATCAAAACTATAACATATAATAAGTACCCTGTATCAAGATTGATGCAAAACAAGTGAAATTTGACCTTTTTAGAGAGGTTTAGAAAAATAATTCACTGTAAAAATCATTTTATTACTTTGAATTATCACTATAGGTATGCATTCCATCCAAATACAACTGTTGTGAAAAAAAACAAAAAAAACTGATCTTTTTCATTTATTTGAAGAAAAAAAAACTCAACACAAACAGTGAGCCTCTGAATTAGCCCCGAGCGAAAAATGCTAACCTATTACTGCACCGAAAATCATTCCTAGCTCCCTTATTACTTATCCTAGCTCCACATCCAACACATTGTTTATGATCGTAAAGACACAGAATCTAACGGTGCCCACCTCTATAAGCAATACAACTGCAATTCCGTTATCTGCTGTGTTCCGTGCGCTTTGAAATCAAATCAAAAGTTGTTTACCTCAATACTTTGGCGTTTCTGCATTGCCCGGCTCTTTCGTTCTTTCAGTTGTTTTTTGTGCTCAAATATGGAGGGGACGGCTCCGGGTTTCAGCCTCCGATGTACTTTTAATGCTTCTCCACCAACAGACTTGACGATGGCAGGATCAACATCGTATGCATCACAAGCGAAGTTGTCAGAGCACAACTTGCTCCATTTTGTCGGCTGACAGCCAACACGGTTCACTAAAAAAATCCAGTTTCGGCGGATGATTTTGTCTTGGGGAAATGCATGTAAAATTCTCCCAGATCTCGCACCGTTCGTACATCCAAAAGCACAACAATAACCCATGTTTTTGCGTGATTTCGCGGATATAATTCAGTTTTCTTTTCGAAAAAAACACCGCTGACATGTGAACGAGACTGCCGAGTTGGGATATTTGGCCCAGAGACTGTTTGGCCACAATGACATCACACGCGCGGAGGCTGCTGGGAATGACATGTCAGAAATTCAGACGGCTTTGGGTCGAGTTTTGTATCAATAAAAAGCTTTTTTTTGGGTGTATTATCTCGATTTAAATTAAATAAAAAATACAGGCAGTCTTAAAAACAACATTTCTATAAACATTTTGCATATTTGGAAGCTTTGCATTTGATCTTAAAAGAGACATTAAAAAGAACCTGAGGTTTATGGCCGTTTTTAGAGATTAACAGAGAAATGTGCTGTGTTTTGGCTGCTTTGACTGCCGTCTGGTAGTCAGCAAGGCAAGCACGAAGGATTTCTAGGGAGACATGGAGTTTGTCCTTTTTCCATTTTCTCTCTGCACGCCTGCAAGCGCATCTAAGAGCACGAGTACAGTCATTGAGCCATGGCTGTGAGAGAGCTTTGGTGCATCTAAGCGTAAAAGGAGCAACAGAATCGAGTATTTGGGTACATGTCGAGTCAAACATGGAGATAAGCTCATCAGCACTAAAAGCACAGTTCATCTCTAATTTACAGATCAGAGAAGCATTAAAAACATCAGAAAACTGTGAGGCAGTCAAGGGGTTAATTGAACGCAGATGGCACGCAGGGGCACGTGACTCGACTCCTGCGGAGGGGATCGAGGTTGTAAACAGAACCGGTAAATGGTCTGAGATTTCATCCACAGAGACAGACAGTCCAAACCATAATACTAAATCTAAGGTGTATCCTTTAACATGTGTTGGGCCAGCCACGGACTGAACGAGACCAAAAGAATCAAGGAGATTTAAAAAGTCCCTAACCAGAGGTTTTGACTCGCAACACACATGAACATTGAAGTCTCCGCAGATCAAAATACGATCATATTTCACCATGATCCCGGACAGAAAGTCAGAAAAGTCATTTATGAAATCCTTATTGCATTTTGGCGGATGATACACAACTGCGCAGAGTATAGGTGAGACCGGGTTCAGCTCAAAAAGCTGCAACTCAAAGCTAGCGTAGCTAGTTACATGGTGAAGCAATCGGCAATGGAGGCTAGCTCTAAACACTGATGCTAGGCCCCCACCATGGCCGGTGGCACGGGGGGAGCTGAAGAATGTACAGTCAGGAGGAAGAAGTTCAGAGAACGATGTATACTCGCCAGCGTTTTTAGTCAGAGGTGACATAATTACAGTAGTTTCAAATCTGCTCCTAAGAGTATCCCTAGGCCACCAGGGTGGGTGGAGGGGGTCCGGAGGACGCGACTAAGCTGACCGCCCAGGAGCCCAGTAGGGGAACAGGAAGGGATCTCGGGCGGACGGCCCGGGGGCACGGCAGAAGCCGAGAAGGGGGACTCGGGCGGACGGCCCGGGGGCAAGGCAGAGTCTAAGGTGGGGAACTCGGGCGGACGGCCCGGGGGCAAGGCAGAGTCCAAGGTGGGGGTCTCGGGCGGACGGCCCGGGGGCAAGGCAGAGTCCAAGGTGGGGGTCTCGGGCGGACGGCCCGGGGGCAAGGCAGAGTCCATGGTGGGGAACTCGGGCGGACGACCCGGGGGCAAGGCAGAGTCCAAGGTGGGGGTCTCGGGCGGACGGCCCGGGGGCAAGGCAGAGTCCATGGTGGGGCGAAGGCCACAGCGGGCGAACTCAGGGGGCCGAGCATGAGGGCGAAGACCAGACAGCTCCGGAGGCCGGGCAGGACCCGGTGTCGGCCGGACAGGAACCGGAGCCGGCGGGACAGGCTTCGGCAGGATCCCCCACGGAAGAGGACTAGGAGTTGGCAGGACCCCCAGCAGGAGGGTGGACGACGGGACCTCCAACGAGACAGGACAAAGGGTTGGCAGGACCCCCGGCAGGAGAGTAGACGACGGGACCTCCAACGAGACAGGACAAAGGGTTGGCAGGACCCCCGGCAGGAGAGTAGTCGGCGGGGCCTCCAACGGGACAGGACACAGGGTTGGCAGGACCCCCGGCAGGAGAGTAGTCGGCGGGGCCTCCAACAGCACAGGACATAGGATTGGCAGGACCCCCGGCAGGAGAGTAGACGGCGGGGCCTCCAACGGTACAGGACATGGGGTTGGCAGGACCCCCGGCAGAAGACTAGTCTGCGGGACCTCCAACTGGACAGGACATGAGGTTGGCAGGACCCCCAGCGGAAACTCCAACGGTACAGGACATGGGGTTGGCAGGACCCCCGGCAGAAGACTAGTCTGCGGGACCTCCAACTGGACAAGACATGGGGTTGGCAGGACCCCCAGCGGAACCTCCAACGGTACAGGACATGGGGTTGGCAGGACCCCCGGCAGAAGACTAGTCTGCGGGACCTCCAACGGCACATGAGTAGGGGCTTGAGTGGGGACTCGAGAGAGGGCTTGAGAGGGAACTCGAGAGGAAACTGGAGAGTGGACTCGAGAAGGAACTCGAGAGGTGACTCGAGAGGTAACTCGAGAGGGGACCTGAGAGGGGACTTGAGAGGGAACTCGAGAGGAGACCTGAGGGGAAACTTGAGAGGTGACTCGAGAGGACACTGGAGAGTTGACTTGGGAGGTGACTCGAGAGGACACTGGAGAGTTGACTTGAGAGGTGACTCGAGAGGACACTGGAGAGTTGACTTGAGAGGTGACTCGAGAGGACACTGGAGAGTTGACTTGAGAGGTGACTCGAGAAGGAACTCGAGAGGTGACTCGAGAGATAACTCGAGAGGGGACCTGAGAAGGGACTTGAGAGGGAACTCGAGAGGAGACTCGAGAGGTAACTCGAGAGGAGACCTGAGGGGAAACTTGAGAGGTGACTCGAGAGGACACTGGAGACTTGACTTGAGAGGGGACTCGAGAAAAGACTCGAGAGGTGACTGGAGAGGGGACTCGAGAAGGAACTCGAGAGGTGACTCGAGAGGTAACTCGAGAGGGGACCTGAGAGGGGACTTGAGAGGGAACTCGAGAGGAGACCTGAGGGGAAACTTGAGAGGTGACTCGAGAGGACACTGGAGAGTTGACTTGAGAGGGGACTCGAGAAAAGACTCGAGAGGGGACCTGAGAGGGAACTCGAGAGGAGACTCGAGAGCTAACTCGAGAGGGGACCTGAGAGGGGACTTGAGAGGGAACTCGAGAGGGGACCTGAGAGGGAACTCGAGAGGAGACTCGAGAGGTAACTCGAGAGGGGACCTGAGAGGGGACTTGAGAGGGAACTCGAGAGGGGACCTGAGAGGGGACTTGAGAGGGAACTCGAGAGGAGACCTGAGGGGAAACTTGAGAGGTGACTCGAGAGGACACTGGAGAGTTGACTTGAGAGGTGACTCGAGAGGAGACTCGAGAGGGAACTCGAGAGGGGACCTGAGAGGGGACTTGAGAAAAGACTCGAGAGGGGACCCGAGAGGGAACTCGAGAGGAGACTGGAGAGGGAACTCGAGAGGAGACTAGAGAGGGAATTCGAGAGGGGACCTGAGAGGGGACTTGAGAAAAGACTCGAGAGGGGACCCGAGAGGGAACTCGAGAGGAGACTGGAGAGGGAACTCGAGAGGAGACTAGAGAGGGAATTCGAGAGGGACCTGAGAGGGGACTTGAGAGGGAACTCGAGAGGAGACCTGAGGGGAAACTTGAGAGAGTTGGTTCGCCAACAGAACCACGGGGTGCTGGAGTCGGCCGGTACGCCGACAGGACACGAGGAGCTGGTGTTGGCTGGGGAGCCAACAAGAGGCGAGGTGCTGGAGTCGGCCGGTACGCCGACAGGACACGGGGAGCTGGTGTTGGCTGAGGAGCCAACAAGAGACGAGGTGCTGGAGTCGGCCGGTACGCCGACAGGACACGGGGAGCTGGTGTTGTCTGGGGAGCCAACAAGAGACGAGGTGCTGGAGTCGGCCGGTACGCCGACAGGACACGGGGTGCTGGCGTCGGCCGGTATGCCGACAGGACACGGGGAGCTGGCGTTGGCCGGTAAGCCAGTCCTGGAGCCGAAACTGGAGTCGGGACCAGGGGTACTGGAGCCGGTACTGGAGCCAGAACCATGGCTGCTGGGGCCGGAACTGGGGCTGGAGCCATGGCTCTTGGGGCTCGGGCTGCT
The DNA here is from genome assembly GCA_902827135.1 of Harpagifer antarcticus. Lineage (NCBI taxonomy): Eukaryota > Metazoa > Chordata > Actinopteri > Perciformes > Harpagiferidae > Harpagifer > Harpagifer antarcticus. Next base: position 819,706 of record CADEHL010001055.1, read on the forward strand.
AGCTTGGCCTTGCGACTCCTTTTAGCAGCCGCCTGAATACTCCGTGGACCTCCATAAGCCAGACGAGTACCCGAGAACGGATCCTGGACAGGAGCAGGAAATGGGGAAGAAGCCGGGGCTGACTCCAGACGGAACCCACCAAGGCGTATGGTGCCAGGTTGGGAATCGGGAGGCAGGGAGCTAGCATGCCTGGGGCTAGCAGGCCGGGAATCACACACCGGGAGGATCTTTGAAATCCAGCCAGGTAAGAACTTCACCAAACCTGGTTTCTCTCTAGCCATTTGGCGCGCCTCCGACAACACAGCCTCTCGCTGCTGAACTCCGGGTGCTCTCTTCCATCGATCCCAGCAGTTAGCCAAAAAAAAGGAAAAATTCAATAATTCCAGCTCGAACGGATCTGCTGGGCCCATTTGTTGGTTGGTGCTTTCTGATAGCGCAGAGTGAAGCAGGTAGGACCCAAACGCAGATAACACTTGATAATACCTTTATTTCAAGGTCTCTTATCTAATACATAAACTTCAACAAACAAAACACTCTACGGTGAACGAGGTCACAAACAAAAGAAGCACCAACACTGAACACAGCACGAGACAAGACTAAATACAGGGAGGGATAATTACAAGACGAGAAACAGCCGGGCAGGGGAGGAGAAACACAAGGGCCACAGGTGAACACAATCAGATAACGAGACACAGGTGAGGAAACTAACGACAGGAGGAAAAACACAGGGAAAAGGACCAGACAATAACCCAGGAGGAAAACATGGCATAGAGAACAGTGAAAACACCCAAACCTAGACATAGACCCGTGACCTGACATGACAACCGTGACAATTAGAGCTGTTCAGGGCCGGACCATTCGCCATCATCTGAAGTCTGGTGCCGTTTGGACGATTTTCCATTGAGCTACAACAACACCGTGTTTCATGGCGAGGGATCTGTCGCCATGGCAACGGCATATGATGACACCCCATAATTGACGTAAAGCTGTTGAGGGCCGGACTATTAGCCATCTTCCAAAGTCTGGTGCCGTTTGGATGATTTTCCTTTGAGTTACGACAACATCGTGTTTTTTGCCGAGAGATGCGTTGCCATGGAAACGGCATATGATGAAACCCCATAATTGAATTAGAGCTGTTCAGGGCCGGACCATTAGCCATCATCTAAAGATCATGTGAAGTTTGGTGGAGTTCTGAGCATGTCAGTTGGAGCTATGACATCATCGTGTTCCATGGCGAGGGATCGCCTAGCATCGAGCGAACGCGAACTTTGGCTCCAAATCACGGCTACGCAGTGCGAAAGAAAAAAAGTTCCGTGATATCGTTTTGTCGCCCGTGTCTCGAGACGCTACCCGACGAATTTGGAGTCGTACCGATAAAGTCCCTAGGAGGAGATAGTTATAGTATGGAGGACGAAAAACGCGACCTAACGTTGCCAAGGTCTCTTGTTTAGGTCGTGTAAAGTTTCACAAGGCTGTAATTACCCTGGCAACAAGTCATTTTATATATAGTCATGCTTGGTCTATCCAATGGCTACTATAGTGACTAAGGGTGCGTTCACACCTGCCTTGTATAGTCCGGTTGAATCGAACCCTGGTGCGTTTAGCCGCTTGGTGCGGTTCATTTGGGTCGGTGTGAACGCAGTCCGAGACCTCTGAAGTGAACTAAACAACCAGACTCTGGTCCGCTAAAAGAGGTGGTCTCGGAGCGCTTGCTTGCGAACTCAGGAGCGGTTCATCGCTGGTGTGAACGCAGTCCGCACCAAAACATAGGAAGCGTAGTATTTACGTGTCACAAGAAACGCGGATATCTTCAAAATCTTTAGCGAATGAGTCTTTCAAGACAACAGTGTTGTGTAAAGTAAAAATTCTCCGTGAGCTACATAAAAGTAAGAACACCTGTCGTCGGTGAAACGCCCCTCCTGACTGCAGAACGTCTCTCATTATATGTGTTGTTATAATGTTTTTTACGGACGTTGTCTGATTATATAATCATATGCGCGGGTCGCTAGTGTCTGTTGATCTCCAGATTAACAGCAGCATGAGAATAACCTGCCGAAAGTGCCGATGCTCCATGGTGGAGGCTCCGGTAGAAATTGCCGGGATTTGCGTTTTTACCCACTTAATGTCTGACCAATGGTTGAACAGCATTTATGTGCACATGACTTGTGTTTAAAGTTTATAGTCCGTTTGAGTTTTGCCCGTGTGAACGCAAACCGAAACTTCTGAAAAATGAAACAATGTAACAAACTGTCGTCGGTGCGCACCAGAGAAGCAGACTATTAGGCGGGAATGCACACTAACATCATCACACATCAATACAGCTGGGCTCAATGAATCTACCAAGTCCCTGCTTACCAGTCATACCCAACACATGCAATTCCAAGATTGCTTAAAGCTAAATCACAATTTATAATGATGAATTCAGATGTTTATACTGCTTTTTTTTAGACTTCCATCCCATCAAATTTATATTTGCAACCACTGTAGTCGCTCCCTGCTGGCTGTAAAGCTGCATTCACATGATAAGTCATTTACTCTCAGCTCACCGCTACGTGAGAGCTAACAATCATACAACACATTCCCTCAGCGTTGGCCATGCCACAGGGATCCAGGGTGAACTGACAGGCTAAACTGGTATACTCATTCCTACCAATGTCCATTCAATATCTCAACAGACACATGTTTTTTATAGTCTAATGTTGGCCAGGGGCGTCAGGGCTAATTGAGTGAATTTTAGATATGCACTTTATCAATAGAATAAATATACTGTAGCTGTAGATATTTAGTTTCTTTGCATTGACTTGACTTTCTAAACGTTAAACAACAGGGCTCGCCTCGTCCTTATTGCCCCTGATGAGGTGCCCATGAGCAACTGATTTGTTCGTGTACAGTTTAGCTGCTGGTGGCTAACAGATTATGCCTGCTTGTGGTGGGCTGCTTTCATGTGTGCATTTCTGTGGGTGTGAAGCAAAAATCACAACGTGTCTATTTCAGAACAACAGAAACACATTTTATTTGATTACTCTTTAATCAGACACATGTATGAATGGTAATGAGAGCATTTTGTGAATGTCTGCAGCACCAGGTGCAGCGTCATAATTAAACATGTGAAGCAGGTGGGAGCTGGTGAGTCACGCAGAACGTTCTGTGTGTACAGTGCTGAATTAGAAAATGTAAAAATGTCTGATGGAGGACATTTAGTGCAGTTCAGGATGATGGGGACTCTCCCTCTCTTCCTGTCTCTATCTATCCCTCTGTCTCTCCGGCTTTTCTGGCTCTCTGCCTTGACATAATTACACTTCAGCTCCTATCAGCTCCCAGGATGCTCCACTGCACCCCAGGAATGGAGGGACACACACACACACACACACACTCACTCACACACACTCACACACACACACACACACACACACACACACACACACACACACACACACACACATATACACACACACATCACCAGATTCATTCTCTTTTTGCTAAGACATACCATGGCAGAATTTAGATTTGATATTTATTAGATGCTCTGTGATTCTTCCAACTGAACATAGATTTCTGAATGTACACCGCATGCTTTCAGTGCTTTATGAAAACAGTGATAACCTACACAAATCTGATTTAGATGAAATCAAACTTTGATGATTCGTACTGGGACTTTGGAATTGATGTAATGAAAACACATCTCGTCATGAGCAATTAATGATCATTTTCATTGGCAGTCATCTAAACAAACAGATTGGATTCAGAATGTCACAAACTAAAACAACTATTTACAGTCATTTCTGACCCAGCGCCTATAAAAATAAAGATATATATATGTATATATATATATACATATATATATACAAATATACATATATAACTATACCCATAGGCATATATACGTATATACAGATATACATACATATATAACATACATATATGCACATATACCTATATACATATATACCTATATATATAACATACATATATATATATATTTATATATATATATATATATATATATATATATATATATATATATATATATACCTACTTACATATATAACTTACATACAGTATATGGGCCATTCTACCGAATTGGACCAAAGTAAGGTTGGAAATATTTTGACATTTTGTATGTTTTTTTCCCAAAACCTTTTCCATATATATTTTGTCCCATATCTAAATTACACATATCTAGTAAAAGAACCGTACATGTTTATATCGTATTTTCAGACTGTATTGGAATGTTCTTCCTCTCCCAAAAATGGTCACTACCGAAACATAGTACATACACTGTAGTAAAAAGGTATTATATTAACCTGTTAAGATTGTTTTACCTTCCCTTCTCTAAATAGTATTTTAACAAATATTTCTTGAAGGTTTTCACAATTAAATCAATAAAGTGAATTTTTAATCAAAGTTCAATTTATACAATTCATAACAATCTTAATGCATTACATTACATTACATTGCATTTAGCTGACGCTTTTATCCAAAGCGACTTACAATAAGTACATACGACCAGGAAGACACAACCTTGAAGAAAACAGAATCATATAAGTACATCAGGTATCATAGAGCCAAACATTTCAAGTGCTACTCAACTGGCTATAGATAAGCCAGTCTTTTATTAGTATATAAGTGCCTTGTTAGTAATTCTATCGCTCGAAGTGGAGTCGAAAAAGAAGAGTTTTCAGTCTGCGCCGGAAGATGTGCAGGCTTTCTGCTGTCCTGATGTCAATGGGGAGCTCATTCCACCATTTTGGAGCCAGGATAGCAAACCCACGTGTTTTTGCTGATGGGAACTTGGGTCCCCCTCGCAGCGAGGGTGCAGCGAGTCGTTTGGCTGATGCAGAGCGTAGTGCACGCGCTGGGGTGTACAGTTTAACCATGTCCTGGATGTAGGAAGGGCCAGATCCATTCAAGTACCAGTGTCTTGAAGTGGATTCTAGCAGTTACCGGGAGCCAGTGAAGGGAGCGGAGGAGCGGAGTGGTGTGGGAAAATGTTGGAAGGTTGAAGACCAGACGAGTCACTGCATTCTGGATGAGCTGCAGAGGTCGGATGGCACATGCAGCTAGACCAGCCAGGAGGGAGTTGCAGTAGTCTAGGCGTGAGGTGACGAGAGCCTGAACCAGAACCTGCGTGGCTTTCTGGGTCAGCTGGGGACGAATCTTCCTGATGTTGTACAGCGTATATCTGCAGCAACGGGTTGTAGCAGCGATGTTTGCAGTGAAGGACAGGTTGTTATCTAGGATTACTCCCAGATTCCTTGCAGTCTGAGTCGGGGAAACAACAGAGGTGCCGATGTTGATTGTCAGGTCAAGAGTGGGACAATCTTTTCCCGGAAGGAAAAGCAGTTCAGTCTTGTCAAGGTTGAGCTTGAGGTGATGAGCAGACATCCACTGAGAGATGTCAGCTAGCCAAGCAGACATGCGTGCGACCACCTGGGTCTCTGAGCGGGGAAAGGACAGAATTAATTGGGTGTCGTCAGCATAGCAGTGGTATGAAAAACCATGCGGGCTAATGACTGATCCGAGCGAGTTTGTGTACAGGGAGAAGAGGAGGGGACCAAGAACAGAGCCCTGAGGGACCCCTGTAGTTAATTGACAAGGGTCGGACTCGGACCCTCTCCAAGTTACCCTGTAGGTACGGTCTTTGAGGTATGAGGTGAGGAGGGAAAGTGCAGAGCCTGAAACTCCAAGTTCTTGGAGAGTGCGAAGGAGGATCTGATGGTTCACCGTGTCGAATGCAGCTGACAGGTCCAACATGATGATGACAGAGGAGAGGGATGCTGCTTTGGCAGTGTGCAGTTCCTCAGTGACAGCAATGAGAGCAGTTTCTGTGGAGTGACCTGCTTTGAAACCAGACTGGTGCGGATCCAGAAGGTTGTTCTGATGGAGATAACAGGAGAGTTGTTTAAAGACAGCGCGTTCAAGTGTTTTAGACAGGAACGGGAGGAGAGAGACAGGCCTGTAGTTTATAACATCAGACGGGTTGAGAGTGGGTTTCTTTAGGAGAGGGTTTACTCTTGCCTCCTTAAGACTATTTGGAAAGTGACCAGAAGTTAGAGAAGTGTTGATGAAATGGGTGAGAAACGGTAGAATATCAGGAGCGATAGTCTGAAGGAGGTTTGAAGGGATAGGGTCCAGAGGACAGGTGGTAGGGCGGGCAGAGGTAATGAGGGTAAGAACCTCACTTGGAGAGAGAGGGGAAAAGGAGGTTAGTGTGTGGGTGAAAGGAGGGTCTGGTGACCCAGCGGTGAGTAAAGGTGAGTCAGAAAAAGAAGAGCGAATATCATCAACCTTTTTTTCAAAATGGTTAACAAAGTCGCTTGACAGAAGTGAGGAGGGGGGAGGGGATTTGGGAGGGTCCAAGAGGGTGGAGAAGATGTTAAATAGTTTTTGGGGATTGGAATAGGAAGATTGGAAGAAAGTGCTTTTTGCCTGAGAGATCGAAGCAGAGAAAGAGGAGAGCCTGATAGGTTAGGAGGTCGTCACGGTGTTTGGATTTCCACCGTTTCCGCTCTGCTGCCCGAAGGACGGTTCTATTAGCACGCAGTGCGTCATTTAGCCAGGGAGCAGGAGGGGACTGACGAGCCTGCCGAGATGTGAGAGGACAGAGAGAGTCCAGAGAGGATGAGAGAGTAGAGAGGAGAGTTTCTGCAGCAGAGTTTGGAGGCAGGAGTTGGAACGAGTCAGAGGAAGGGAGGGCTGAGAGCACCGATGAGGCAAAGGTAGAGGGGGAGAGGGAACGAAGGTTACGGCGGACAGGTGCAGGATGAGAAGAGATGAGTTTGTTATGTTTGGAAAGGGGTAGAGAGAATGAAGGGAAGAAGTGATCGGATGTGTGGAGCGGGTTTACAGAGAGGTTAGAAGTAGTGCAGTTCCTTGAGAATATGAGATCAAGGACATTGCCAGCTTTATGAGTTGGTGGGGATGGAGATAGTGAGAAAGCAAAGGCGGTTAACAGAGATGTTAGTTCGTCTATCTTCCCCGTCTGGAGGTTGAAGTCTCCGAGAAGTACAGCGGGGGGGCCAGTTTCAGGGATGTGTGAGAGGAGATGATCTAATTCCTCCAAGAAGTCTCCCAAGGCGCCTGGGGGACGGTAGAGAACAACAATGGTTATTTGTATAGGATGGCATGGAATTCAAAGGTGGAAGGAGTGAAGTTAGGTAGCTTGAAGGGAAAAGCTCCATTTGGGAGAGAGCAGGAGACCAGTGCCACCTCCTCGGCCAGTGGGTCTGGGTGTATGGGAGAAGGAATATGCCGTGGAGAGAGAAGCTGGGGTGGATGTGTTGGATGGAGTAATCCAGGTCTCAGTGAGAGCAAGGAAATCCAGAGACTGCAGGGAGGCGTAGCCAGAGATGAAGTCAGCCTTAGGAACAGCTGACTGGCAGTTCCACAGGCCACCTGAAACTAGATGTTGGATCTCAGTGGAGCATGTGGGATAGACGAGAGCAGGCCGGTTATATCGATTACGAGATACACGGGTCCAGTGATAATTGCGAGAGGACACATGAACATGAATGGAGAAAATACACATGATTATAGCATGAGGGGCTAAACAACCAAATGAAATAAAACACCAGCGATACTTAGCTCAATCAAAGTAGGATTTGCCTCCTCTTTGCCACCCTCGTGACTCCAGCAGGACTCCGATACGCGTCGGGATCCTGATCTGCCGACGAGGCTCCATTAAAGTGTGTGTGTGTGTGTGTGTGTGTGTGTGTGTGTGTGTGTGTGTGTGTGTGTGTGTGTGTGTGTGTGTGTGTGGTGTGTGTGTGTGTGTGTGTGTGTGTGTGTGTGTGTGTGTGTGTGTGTGTGTGTGTAAAACAGCTGTGGGCAGCAGTGAGTGTCACGGACATGAATTCATAGATCAAGGCAGACTGGTGCACACACTCTCCTGTCCTGCCAACACTGACGGGACAGTAGGCGACACGCCCGTTCTAAGCCATGTCCCTCACTCCTCACATCCCAAGCTGCATCCCCAAAGGTGTATTATGTTGTTACATCGTTTCAGATGTCATGTTTCAGTTGTGCTCTGTCTATGTTAAAAAGCCTCAGTCACCTTAGTCCATGTAATAAAAACATCTCAGTAACACTCAAAGCTAAATGTGCAATACCATGTTCAGCTATGTTACTATTTATAATGTTATTATTGTTACATCAGAAGATGTACATATTGGAATGATTTCTTAACTTACAGTAGGCTATTTTTTACAATGTGTGTTGGAAGGATTTATTAAATGACTATGAATATTGTCATTGTTGAAGGCTTTTAGAGAAGGGTGAATTATAAGCCTGAATTATATAACATTTTATACCTAAAAACATAAAAGCCACAATAAATAAATCTTGTCACTCAGGCCCTGGCCACACGAGGACGAAAACGGCAAAACGCATAGGATTAACGCAAACGCAATCGCAAAAAAGCTTCCGTCCACACGCAATATTCACCGGATAGTAATAATAATAATAATAATGGATTCAATTTATAAAGCACTACATATCTGATCTCAGATCCCAAAGTGCTACAAGTAGTCAACAAGAACAGTAGAAATAAACATTACACAACACGGTAGAATTAAGAAAAAAGCAATACAAAAATAAAAAATAAATAAAAGGGATATAAAAGGGTCTAGGCAAAGGCTCTTTTGAAGAGAAGGGTCTTGAGGCCTTTTTTAAAAGCCTCCACGGTCTGTGGTGCTCTCAGTTGGTCGGGGAGAGCATTCCACAGACTGGGAGCAGCCGAGCAGAAGGCCCGGTCTCCCATAGTACGGAGCTTAGTCCTGGGGGGTTTGAGGAAGTTGGAGTTGCTGGAGCGGGTAGTGTCTGTCCACACGAGACAGCTCCGTTTAGCTCCAACCACTGGAGAAGCTGCAGTACATATGCAGGAGCCTGTACGTGGCGCTGTAACTTCTTCCACAAAAGCAACGAAGAAGCATGGTTGTCATGGTTGCCCTTCTGTTTATACTCCGCGGTGGGGGCCGAGGGAACCGGGCAGAGTTTTTCGCCAGTCAACGTGTATTAAAGTTGAAATCTTCCGGACAAAATTATAAAAGTGCCGGTCAAAGGTCTTCTTTGTTATTTATTGAGCTTTAAAACAAATGAATAACGAATCTATATAATATAATAATAAAATACATGGAGCCTCTCTTTTTCCTCCCTCTCTTCAGACAGCGTCAGCGTCTGTTTCTTGCAGCAGCTGATCCAGTAATGAGTGACCCGGCCGACAGTAAAAATAAACATATTTATAACTAGTTTAGGTAGTTTGAGAGGTGTCTCCGTCCTGTCAGATTAGACTTCACTCGCGTTTATGTCCATATCGAGAGAAAGATAAATAATCTGAATTCAGTGTGCAGTTTACTTTGATGCGGAGGTGAGCAGCAGAGGTGGGGAGGCGGGGCTATTGCCTCATCATTATCAGAAAATGATCGTATAGGGCGTACACACGGAGCCGTTTGACCCCCCAGAGCGTTGCGTATGCCGTTCTATCCACCTTGGAACCCGTTATCATTTCCGCAGTCGTTTAGTGCCGTATTCGGTCGTCCTCGTGTGGCCAAACGGTCTATATGACACTAAACAGTAATGCAAACGACCATTTTCGTCCTCGTGTGGCCGGGGCCTCAGAGTAACCTACAGTTAATTTAGCTGCTGGAGAAGAAAGCTGCTGGAGAAGAAAGATCAGGGGGGGAGGGGGGGAGAGATCTGTGGTTGATGGGCCATTAGGTGTATAAACCAGTAGCGTGGGCAGAAATGTACTTTAGGGTGGGCCAGATTTTTCTTCTGCGCATCAGAAGCTAACAACAATCCCCGCCCGTACCGGTGGCAGATTACTTTTAGAATACTTTTGGAATAATTTCTTTTTCCATAACAGATGGGTATATTTTGGTGAACAGGAGACACGTATTTTACTGTTTTAATGGCTTATCAAGAGCACAAACACAACATCTTGGTGTCATTCTGGACAGCTCATCTGCACCACACATAAAACACATCACCCGGACTGCATTCTTTGTACTGTCTTAAAACCTTTCCTTAGAATATGTTATGAATTATAAGGTGTCATTGGGTGCTTTCAAAGGCGCCCCTAAATAGAATGAATTATCATTATTATTATTATCTGAAACGATGTAATAACTTTTAAAACTTTTTCCAGTCACTTGCCCCATCCATTCAGCAGCAGCAGGCCATTCACTTTGATTTGATCCCGTTATAAATGTCATCATTTCGACAATAAAGAAATGCTACATAAACGTTATCTTGCACATTTTATCCAACCATCTCCGTTTCTAACTTTCAATATATTTTAAAAGAGATCTCTCTCTCATCTGCGTGCGGGGGCGGGGCCTCACAGACACGTTGCATCTCTCTCTCGCTCACAGACATGCTGCAGCGCCGTGCACACAGTTCTGCCGGTAGCCTAATGAATATTACATTTTGTGAGGAAACTTTTCCACCAATAATTCCAATAAGTATTCCAAAATGTATTCACTTCAGGTTTACGAAAGTAACTGTAATCAGATTACTCGTTTTTCAAATGTAACGCCAGCTGAATACACTTGATTTTTGTATTCTGATTACATAACGCCGTTACATGTCTTCCGTTACAACCCAACCCTATCTCTCCGGACTGTCCACCAGCAGATGAAAAACACCCACCTTTTTCTTCTGACAGCCCAGAGAGGTGGGGAGATGGAGAGGTGGGGAGAGGGAGAGGTGGGGAGAGGGAGGCGGGGCTATTTCATCGTTATCGGAAAATGATGCGAGATGAGGGCAGTGGGGGCTCTTCTTGGAGTCTGGCTTTTAAAAAAAAAAAAATGTCATTAGTGAACTTTGAGCCATCATTTATTTTGCAGGCAGCTCTCTGCCTCTCTCACGTTATTATTGCGAGCGCCGGAACCAACAATACGTTTTTACCGTACATGAGTAGGCCTACGGTTCAGAGGATACAACACATACAACATTAATTAAACTCGATATTTGTTCACTTGAATTTCACTTTGAATTATTGGATATTCTCAATGGGTGAATACATTTTTTTATAATAATAATAAAATAATTAATAAAAATTAAAAAATTAATTTTTTTTTAAATGACACCGAAGCTTATGAGTAAACGGACTATTTTTCTTAGCAGATGCATGTCAATTTAAATCAATACAACTATTTTTTAAATCAATAAAAACATTTTCTAAATCCATAAAAGCATTTCAATTAATATTGGGAGTCATATCATTACTTTGTTGAGAATGTAGCCATGTGATAAGCGGGATAATTTGCAGCGACTTGTTCCTTATGGGGAAAAGAACACCCTTCATACTGATGAAGATCCCTCCGCTACGCGTTGGGATCCTGATCTGCCGACGAGGCTCCATTAAAATATAAATATTTTTAATGAATTACTAAGTTTAGGCACGTTAATAACGTTTTAATGAAGTTGAATACAGTATATTCATATGTGTCAGTGATTTCATGTCAATTCGGCGAACATAAACATAAATGATCGTGGTGAATATGATGATTAAATTAGGATTAAAAATCGAGAGCCGGGCTGCATTTCCTCCTGTTCGCTTTTTTTTCGACTTAACAAACATTATTTTGTTAAATACAACATGGTGATGTTTTGTAAATGATTACATGTCTCTTATTTAGCACAGAGTATGATATCCGTGACATAATGGATCTTAACAAAGTTCCGCTGTACATCCAGCGTACTGTATCTGACTTTATTTCACATGAGCTCTAGTGTGGAACCCCACTGCACCCCCTGGTGGATCAATGATCCATTGCAGCTGGCTTCATAATAATTACATTTATTTATCACGGGGGCGGTCTCAAGTCAAGCTGGAGGTTTTCCCTTGAGCGAGGGCAGATCACGTACCAATCACGGCCCTCACGTTTCAAACTGTCTGAAATGAAGCGCTACATCTGCAAGTTCATCAATGTTCGTCAATCCTCAGGATGGAGTGAAGGTGTGCGTGCAATATACCGGCGGGCCAGATCTAATAGTAATAAAAAATTATCCTGCGGGCCGAAACTAAATCCACCAAGGGCCTGATTTGGCCCCCAGGCCTTGAGTTTGACACATGTGCTCTAGATAGGAAAGGAGGTTTCAAACTTCCTTTATAATCTCCTTTAGCTTAGGAACCACTGGACCTCCCTTTACGAAAGGAGAGGAGAAAATGCTGCCCCACAATGCCTTGCGGCTGCAGCATTTGCCGTTGCACAACATTCGGCCGTTCACGGAAACAACCGATTATGACCGAGAAATTATATCATGAAAGTTACGGTGCTTATTAAGCTTTTTAAAACGTATGTGGTAAGTTGCCAAAGTGCTTTGTTTTGAACGTTCATCAGTATTATAATCAAAGAGAGAAATATGAACGTTAGTTTTTACTGAAATGATCAAATAAAGTCAACATTTCACAGTCTTTACTGAGCTGTGTGGAGTTTGTTCAACTTTTAAAAGATGTTTGAATGGTGATGTACACAGTGATAGATGTTAAGGACTAACGTTTATAATAAATACATTTGTATTTATTTTAAGATATTTTCATACAATCATACGTATTGGGATCATTTGTATTAATGTGGACCGGAGGGAGAGGGTGACGAGCATAAGTTTCACTTTCCTTTTTTATTTCAATTCCAACTTTGGTCATGAAGAATATGTTTCTCTGTTGTCCACGTTCATAAAGCATAAAGCAACAGCATCAGAGCACGGTGCAGAGTCTCTAGATGAGTTTACAGTAGTCTCTCCTTATTAAACATCCATGTTGTAGTCCGCTATAGAAAACTGTAGTTTCCATAGTTCCCCCACAGCAGCAGACGCACATTCATGACGTCCGCTGGCGCATCATAAACACGTCGGATAGTGAAAGTGCAGTCGGATTCTCTAAAGTACCGCAGTCTCTTCTCCTAAGTCCTTTTGAATTCTCCTATCCACTATCCCTTAACCCCGTGCCGTTTCACTCAGAGGTCAAGGGATAGACGATTTATCTACAAACTCACAGATTGATGCTAACTCGTCGTTGCAGTGTGTGTCTAAATCTTCATTTTCTCCCCTCCTCCACTTCTTTCTCTCCTTCTTACCCTCCTTTTATTCTCTCCCACACACTCCTCCTCTTCCTTCACCATGTGCTGTGGTCATTCAGGAGTTAATGATGTCTGTGCTAATGTGATTTAGGCCAAGGGCGCAATGGAGACACGCACACACACAAACAGTAGGTCAATAGTGCAAGAGGGTCAGACAGATGGTCAAGTTAACAAACAGCAGGGGGAATTTAAACCATAATGTGTGAGCGCCACGCACACACACACACACACACACACACACACACACACACACACACACACACACACACACACACACCACACACCACACACACACACACACACACACACCTTGTGAAAATGTGTTTTATAATTTAAAACAAATCCAATTATATTGTGTAGTCTCTATCTATCCCATAATAACTAAACTCCACCATTGGCCTAGCTCAACCCATCGGCATCCCTCTCTCTCCTTCGATCCATCATCCATCCATCTGTTCAGGATCAGTTCATATGGAAATGGACGATTGTCAGACCATCACTCAAACAAAAAAAACAGACATGGTGTATTCAGGAGTGTTCTGTACAGGCACACACATGGGCGTCACTTTGTTGGAAAAGTGGTGGGGACTCTTTCTTCAGGTTTAAACAAAACCACAACTGTATTTACAATGCCTGCAAACAATACAAACATGCTTATAGTAGTGTTTTAAACAACTAGTGCAGTAACTATGCTGCTGCTAAGCGGGAGCAACCATTGCTTCACTATTCTCTATTCAATTATCACTAATAATTAAACGTGTCTCAGGTCCAAACTGCACCACTTGACCACCAGAAAGACCCCCAGAAAGTGAGAACACTCCTCCAGATAGTGCATGTTCTCTTGTGCAGATAAACCTCTCAAGTGTACAATTCTTTGTGCACGCTATTTTCAGAACATATTAACAAATGATCCTAATGCTGGTGGGGGACAAAGTTGGCCATCTCCAAAGGTGGTGGGCATGTCACCAGTATAAGTGACGCCTAGGTACACATACATTATATATATTCAGATTATTTGTACATGTGTAAACATAGATCAGATGATGTGGTGACTTTATTTAAGGACTTCTATAATATGGAATTCTTGTCAGATATAACATGTCCTGTATATATTGGACACAGTGAAGTCTACTGAGATGTCTCAGAAGTCCTCCTAGCTCCAAAACATCTGAACAGAAGAACACCTTTATCCATCACAAGGCTTTCTGTTCGTGCTCCGACTCCAAAGGATGCTAATATACATATGTGGTTGTAGTTTTGGTATTAATTGATGCAAGCTGATTATACCAACCACAAGTTCTGTATGAGCTGCAGCCCACACTGAAAAACTGAAACGTTGACTTTAATTAAATGTATTATGTCAACAGATTTCTAAATATTAGGTTCCAACTTAATATTATTGTTGTTCAACTAATGCAGTTATGTGAAATCTGTTTTTTCAGTGCAATGTGGTAAACAACAACTGGTATGGCCGCCCTGTAAACATATCCAGCTTAGCCGCTGAAGAGGTTGGAATTGATATATTTATTGGGATGAACCGATGTTTCTCCTGAGTCTGTGGCTCTGAACATTGTGAGTTATTTATGCAGCAGTTTACATTTCAATTCATTCAGTTCCATTCAATCGTCAGGCAAACCTGAAAAGATGAGAATCAGGCACGTTAGCATCAACTGATTTAAATTGAATTAAGTCAGCCATGCAAAGAGTCATTTCATTTTCAATTAATCAGACAAATTCTAATTTTGGCAGAGGAAAAATGTGTTAGTGTAAACACCCATCATTTATAGTGAAAAGGGAATGAGACATGTTTTCAACATAACAGAAACATATTGAACTGACAGTACTGACACATTACTCAGGAGAGAGTTCACAGTGCTTTGAGGTGCACTGGAGATGAAGCACACACACCACACTCACACACACACACACACACACACTTAGATTTGGTAATTACATGTTATTGTTGCCGTGTATGATTAATGAAAAAGATATATTTTCAATGATTGCACACAAAGTACAATGTACATTTACTCAAGTACTGTACTTAAGTACACATTTGAGATACTTGTACCTTACCTGATTATTTTTATTATATAATACTAACACTTGTACTCTACTACATTTTGGAAGCAGATGTTGTACTTTTTTACTCCACTACATACAGTATATTTGACAGATCTATTTACTAGTTACTTTATAAATTCAGATTCTGACACACAAAACTTGCTAAAATACTAACACTTTTAAAATGTGACCATTTGGTTTAGTGTTGAAACCATCCAACATAACATTTAAGTAAAATCATGAGTGTTAACAGGAAACTTATTGGCAGCAAACAAGAAGACGTTTTTTCTTCAGAAATATTTCTCAGTTTCAGCTTCTCAAATGTAGATTTGCTGCTTTTGCCTTAAAATGCAATCAGCACTACTAATACTTTAAGTACATTTTTCTATTCGCACTTAAATACTTTTACTTAAGTACCATTCTTGATGCAGTACTTTGACTTGAAATTGAGTATTTGTTTCTGTGCGGTATTAGTACTTTTACTGTAGCAGAGCCCTTCTATCTATACGGCGCTGTACTGTAGTAAGAGTGAATACTTTGTATCCTCTGCAGGCTGGGGGGGCAGGAAGCTTCGTGGTGTCACCACAGCGCCCCCTGCTGGCCCCCACAGGATATGTCTGTGTCCAGCACGAGAGAAAGCCAGACAGGAGGGGGTCAGAGAGGGGTTCAACTCCCAGATGAGATAAGGTCAATATAATGTACCATTCTTATATTACAAACACAGAATACCTTTACTTTCCCATAATGCTTGTGGTGCCTTTTGCAGACCCTTGCCTTTAACAGTGCCTTCTTCTTCTGTTCATACAGTCTATGTTCCTAACACATACTCCTGTTTGAACAGCAGAGGGCGGCAGAGTATAATGAAACATCATGTCCAACAAAAGGCAGGGTTAGTGTTAGAAACACCTTGATGGTTACACAACAACCACAAACTTTTATTACATAACTTATATGAGTGTAACATATCTCACGTTATAGCTTTACATTTTCAGCATACACGTAATCTTCATGTATCAGAAAAATGTATTGCTACAACAGTATTTTATTAACATTCATATGATATTGTTATATCACTGTACTCTCTTTCCTTTCTGTCATTTAGAAGAATTTACTCCTTTCATTTAAATAAGTTAAAGAACGACTAAACTAAAGTAGTTATTTAAGTAATAACTGATTTACATCAGTTTTGTTGACTCAACTGTCAACTGAAATACCTGAACAGCATGTTAGGGGAACACACAGACGTCTGAATATGAGACGTCTCTGTCTGCTCTCTGTCACTTTTCAAATGTACATTTTCTTTTTGCTAAATGTCTGTTCTTTAGATCACTTTTTACTGTTTCTTTATTAATTTTCACAAGAAGTCATGCTAACATGCACCACTCTGAAGCAATTCCACATTTGTAGAGTCTCACAGAATCAATGCTACTTTCTAAAAAATGGTCAAACACAAGGTGAGGATCATCGAACCACTGGTTCTATTTCGTATAAGGCTTCGCCCTCTAAGGCTATCGCTATTGGGTAATCCCACTGCACGTGTGCAGCACTGACAGACTTAATCCACGCCCACATATGACGTGGGCCCCACCTCCGGCCTCACTTCCGTATAAATAGGAAGTAGGCCTGTCCAACTGATCCCACTTTTCTTCAGCACTCCGTAGTAGCAGAAGCACTGTAGCAGGCACATTAGAAAACAAAGATTCCTCCTGTAAAACGCTTTGTTTCTAGTGGAAAGATGGAGATGGGGCAGGTAAGTCAGGGCTGCGTCCGGAATTGCCTTTCATGTGAGACGGGCTACATAATGAGTTTTGACAAACACTCACAGTGTGAGTCCTGCTTGGGGTTAAAGCATGCGAGAGCTGCTCTCGCCCCACAGGTGTCATGCTCATTATGTGCCCGGCTCCCTCTGGCCCTCAGACAGCAGAGAGCGGACGCTCTCGCTGCCGCTGAGGTCGGGGATGATTGGGCAGTCCAGGAAGCTTACTCCGTGGACGAGTCCCTGGTTTTCCTGGGTCCGAGTGGAGGGCACGAGTCGGATGACTACGCCCCGATTGACGGAATTCTCCAGGAGCTTCTGGAGATTATCGCTAAGGCAGCCGCCTGGCGAGATCTCCCGTTCCCCCAGCTCAGGAGAGCGCGTATTCGGATGACATGTCCGGGGTGTTCTCCCAGGATCAGAGGGTCAAGAGTGATCCGATCTGGCCACGCTTTCCGCCCATCAGGAAGTACCAGGAGGGAGCGGCAGCGAACCCCAGGACATTGAGGGCTCCTATATCTACATACACTCCCCTTACAAGGGTAGAGGGATTTACGGATAAAGGTTTTCCCGACAACGTTTTTTGGAGCTAAGCAGGCCAGCACGGTTGCCGGACGGCGACCCATGTTGACTGCCTCCAGGGATCAGTTTGTCGCCCGACAGACCGACAGGATGCACCAGTGTGCTTACCAGGCGTCAGCGTTGGCAACAATATTGCATTGCTGGTAAATTCCATGGTGCGTATAACTGAGCAGTCCGACACCATGTCTTCAGTGGAGGCTGAGGAGATCGGTAAGGCGGCCAGCACTGCAGTAACCCTGAGCGCGGCAGTCGCAGTTTCGCAGGCGCGGATTGCGACATGGGCGACTCAGGTCCACCGGTTCCTCTGGCTGCAGCAGGGAGCTATACCGGAGGGTGCAGGGAAGGAGCTGATAGAGGCTCCAATCAGTCCGGACGGATTGTTTGGACCTCAGTTCCACACCATGGTGGATGGTTGAAAATTACAACAGTGTGTCTGTAGCAGCTGTTTCTCACATTTCCCCCACACTAGTCAGGCCGGCTGTTGTTAATCAGTCGGTTAACAGACAGCAACGTTCGCTGCATAAGCCGGCTGTTTGTAACAGACAGCTGGGCTCGCCGTTTGAGCAGGCTGCCTCTGACCTGTCGGTTAGCAGGCGGCAGGGCTCGCTGCACAAGCCAGCTGTATATAACCAGGCGGTTATTAGACAGCGGGGCTTGACGTGTAAACCTGTTGCCTCTGGCCTGTCGGTTAGCAGGCAACACGGTTTTTCCTCTGTCCCAGGTGTACCTACGTCACGCGGTCGTAATGAGCCTAGGGCTGTTATTACGCGCTGTGTGAATAGCACTGCACACACCCCCGCTCATTCCTCAGGCCGGGGTGAGATGCAGTGTGTGGAGACCCAGTCACAGCCCTTTCGGGCGGGCCCCCCTTGGGTTGCTTTACAAGCAACAGCGGCAAGGGCTCTAGCATGGCTCGTCACCATGACTACCACAGTACAACAAAAGCAGGTTTGCCCGCTCTCGGAGCATTGCTCAGAGTGGCGGCGGATATGTTTGATGGACAGATGGATGAGCAGGCTGATCAGCAGAGGGTACTCTCTGCAATTTGCCTTCCCCCCCCCCCCCGCAGTTCAATGGGATTCAGGAAACACTTCTGTTATCACAGAACAGTGTCTTGCGCTCCAGTCAGAGCTGCGGAAACTCCTGGTAAAAAGTGCGATTTCCAGGGTTCCTCAGGGGGAAGAAATCGGGGGTTTTACTCCCGTTATTTTCTTATCCCGAAAAAGACCGGGGGAATGAGACCCATCCTCGATCTGTCAGCATTCAACAGGGTGATAATGAAAAGACCTTTTCATATGCTGACAATCAAACAGGTGCTGGAGTACGTTCACCAGGGGGACTGGTTTACGTCAATAGACCTGAAGGATCCTACTTCCACATATCCATAATCCCGGAACACAGGAAATTCCTGCGTTTTTCATTCCAGGGAATATCGTACCAGTTCAATCGACTGCCGTTCGGATATTCCCTGGCTCCTCACAGTGTGTGGGCGCTGGAGCCGCTACACAGAGGAGGGATGAGGGTGTTATTTTATCTGGACGACCTGCTGTTGCTGGCTCGCTCCAAGGAGGAGGCTGCTTTACAGACGATACAGCTCGTATCTCATCTGTCAAGTCTGGGTTTCATTGTCAATTGGAAAAAGAGCTGTCCTCTTCCATCCCAGGTTATCGTTTATCTGGGAGTGGAATTGAACTCAGCCCGCATGAGAGCGCGACTCTCACAGCAGAGAGTGGAGAAAGTGACAGCTCTCCTCCGGCGCGTCACACCTCGCAGGGTGGTGACAGCCCTCTCTGTGATGCAGCTGTTAGGCATGATGTCAGCTGGTCACGTGGTGATCCCTCTGGGACTCCTTCACATGAGGAGACTCCAGAGGTGGTTTATTCGCCTACGTATCGACCCCGTGCGTCAGAAGAGACGCATGGTGTACGTTCCCCCTTCCGTGGGTCCGGATTTAGCCTATTGGAAAATCTCCACGTCCTGTCAGGGGGGGTTCCCCTGGGCAGAGACGTCACACACCGCGGTGTTTACAGACGCATCTCTCGCAGGCTGGGGAGGAACGTGCATGTCCCAGGCAGTGGGAGGACAGTGGCCGGCTCACATGTCTCCTCCACATAAACGTGCTGGAGTTAATCTCCGTATGAAGAGTAATCCAACACTTCGCCCCGTTGCTGTTCAATCCATGTGTTGATTCGGACAAACAACAAAGCAGCGGCGGCCATACATACAGTGGGGCAAAAAAGTATTTAAGTCAGCCACCAATTGTGCAAGTTCTCCCACTTAAAAAGATTAGGAGGCCTGATTTTCATCCTAGGTATACCTCAACTATGAGGGACAAAATGAGAAAAGAAATCCAGAACATCACATTGTCTGATTTTAAAGAATTATTTGCAAATTATGGTGGAAAATAAGTATTTGGTCAATAACAAAAGTTCATCTCAATACTTTTGTCATATACCCTTTTGGGCAATGACAGAGGTCAAACGTTTTCTGTAAGTCTTCACAAGGTTTTTCACACTGTTTGCTGGTATTTTTGCCCATTCCCCATGCAGATCTCCTCAGAGCAGTGATGTTTGGAGCTGTCGCTGGGCAACACGGACTTTCAACTCCCTCAAAGATTTTATGGGGTTGAGATCTGGAACTGGCTAGGCCACTCCGGACCTTGAAATGCTTCTTACGAAGCCACTACTTAGTTGGTCGTTGCCCGGTCGGTGTGTTTTGGGATCATTGTCATGCTGAAAGACCCAGCCACGTTTCATCTTCAATGCCCTTGCTGATGGAAGGAGGTTGTCACTCAAAATCTCACGATACATGGGCCCATCATTCTTTCCTTTACACGGATCAGTCGTCCTGGTCCCTTTGCAGAAAAACAGCCCCAAAGCATGATGTTTCCACCCCCATGTTTCACAGTAGGTATGGTGTTTTTGGATGCAACTAACATTCTTTCTCCTCCAAACACTCTAGTTGAGTTTTACCAAAAAGTTCTATTTTGGTTTCATAACATTGAATTGACTCTCCCAATCCTCTTCTGGATCATCTAAATGCTCTCTAGCAAACTTCAGACGGGCCTGGACATGTACTGGCTTAAGCAGGGGGACACGTCTGGGCACTGCAGGATTTCATCCCTGGCGGGGTAGTGTTGTTACTGATGTAGCCTTTGTTACTTTGGTCCCACTCTCTCAGGTCATTGACTAGGTCCCCCCGTGTGGTTCTGATTTTGCTCACCGTTCTTGTGATCATTTTGACCCCACGGGGTGGATCTTGCGTGGAGCCCCAGATCGAGGGAGATATCAGTGGTCTTGTATGTCTTCCATTTTCTAATAATTGCTCCACAGTTGATTCTTCACACCAAGCTGCTACCATTGCAGATGCAGTCTTCCAGCCTGGTGCAGGTCTACCAATTTTGTTTCTGGTGTCCTTTGACAGCTCTTTGGTCTTGGCCATAGTGGAGTTTGGAGTGTGACTGTTTGAGTTGTGGACAGGTGTCTTTTATACTGATAACGAGTTCAAACAGTGCCACGACAGTGAGACGACAGTGAGACGACAGAGTCACCCCCCCCTGTTTCCTCGACCACGGTCTGGGAGCCGACAGGAAAGTTCAACAATATGCACTTGGAAGCATCTCTAAGTTAATAACATATATATCATTTAAATGTAATAAATAAGAATTACACCTGTACTAAGTTAAAGAGATATTGCACCAAACGTTTGAACAATTGATAGTCCTAAATGAATCTGTCTCTAACATGCTGCCTGCCTCTGATCCAGGTCCTGTCTTCACGCTGTCTGACAGATACACAGCGAGGACATGTGATCCCAACAGATGAGTGTAATCGTCCTCCTGACAGCAACCACACCTCCAAAGAGCTAACAAAAAGATTCAAATATTTGAACAGGCCTGAGATTAGCTTGTCCTCTGTATTGACTGGAGGATAAGGCTGCTCTTTTTGTTGAGTATCTGATGAAAGACCAAACCAATAGTCCATCTTTCAACACTCTGATACCCAGTCTGTGATGTAAATCCTTAGCTCACAAATAAATGATTTTGTTTAAAAGAAGGTCCAGTGATTTCCCAGCAGGACTGTGAGATGAAGTCAAAATAAAGTGGTGTGTGTTTGCTGATGAAGGAGCAGTGTGGCTTGGTAATGGGGTTTAATGTTTATGTGGACACTGGAGCTCCATGGCAGAGAGGAAGTGTCGGTTATACAGCAGACATTCTTGGTTTAATGTGAACGCTGTTTGAAGGAAAGGAACATTTTTAACAACTGCATCAAACTGGGTTCGAGATAAAAAAACTGGATCATTCAGTGCTTTAATAAGTCAGTGTTTCAGTTTATTGTGGCTTTACAGTAACAGTCATGAGTGCTCACAGTTGATCTCAGCTTCATTTGTCAGACACAGTCCCTTCACATTTACACTTGGTATTAACAGGATCTGAATACTTTATCTAGATGATGACCTCTGATCTATGGTCTTTGTATTTGCTTTTATTTGTTTTTCTTTGTAAGAATGTGGTCATTGGCCTATTTGATTACACTTATCTTCTAGATGTGGTCCGGTCCTTTTTTCCTAAAACATTGAAATGGCAGGTGTAAATAAGGTAATAGAATGGGAGGGAACACAGGGATGTTAGCCTTTGCATACCGTTTACTTGCAAACAAACATAACACACTACAGGTGAGGGAAACCCCCCAAAAAGAACAGCCTCTTTAAAAGATAAATAAATTAGTCGAAAGAAGACAATATTTTAGAACTGAAAGGTCACAGACCTGTATAGACTCACTGTCATGGAGATTCTGTTGAGGGTCCTGAGGGGTCAGGAGAACTATGAACCCATAAAGCACTAATAATGAAAAAGGCTAGCCACACATGGACTGAAACACAAAGAGTTGGACAAAAGGCGCATTCACACCGCCGTACTTTTCCCACAAAGCTTCATGAGAACTTAGTTCATGAGAACTCTTTAGTTCTCATTGAACTAAGTACAGATCGCGTTCACACCGGAATAAGTCCCTGGGGGAGGATTAGGCAAAGTGAAGCCGCTGTCACTTCTTCTTCTTCTGCTTTGGGTTTACTGGCAGGCCGCAAAACAACTTCACCGGCGTATACTGCCACCCGAAGTCCCCGGCCGAAGTCCCCGGCGTTGGGCCCTTCCGTTGTAAATCGCCAGAACGCCGACACCTCATCATCTCCACCGCTCCCCATGTTTTCTTTTTGTGTTGCCATAAGTTAGTATCTCTGCGCTGGGCTAATGCTAATGCTAATAATGCTAATGCGAGGAATAATTTAAAATGGCGGCTTCACAAAACGTTTTGGGAAGTTTTAAGGGCCGTGGTTGCAATCCGCCCAGCCAATCAGAAATATAGCTCTTTTCTCACAAGAGAGCCGCACGAAAGTCCCCTGCTCTCTAGCAACGACTTTTCGTGGGGGTATAAAAGGTTCTCATGACACTAATTTTAGTTCTGGCTCTTTTCGGTGTCCCCTTTGTGAAATGACAAAGAGTTCTCATGAACTAAGTTCTCATGAGCCCTTGTGGGAAAAGTACTGCGGTGTGCAATGCGCCTAAAGAGAACATTGATGTGAGTTGGCTAACTGAAGCTGTTCTGAGTGCACGATGAGGGAGGTGGAGTATGATCAATGAGCAGCTGAAGTAAAATGTTAGACTTTAACACCAGATCAACCCAAGGTGTAAAGCGACCTTGGGTTTCCTGAAAGGCGCTATAAAAATATTATTTATTATTATATTATTATTATTATAATCTAACCAGTCTTACAAATATAACACTATACTGTGCACGTTAATAGTTGAAAATAATGTAAACCCATCCTCACACTAACTGTTAATCTCCTGCTTATAGCACATAACACATAATATCAATCTACTGTGAAGTAACGGCACCACATGCAGTCACATCTTCTGACGATGCCTGCTGTTCACGTTCACAGCAGGTATATAATGCTAGCATTCTGTCACTTAACTTCGTGAACACTGACAACGTTTTTGGAATTGCTAACAACTTAAAATACGCTAGCTAGCTATCTCCTAACTAGTGAGCAACCTACAGCAGCGGTAAATCATCTGCCTAATCGTAGCTAAACACAATACTGTTGACATGTCAGAACGTAAATTCTATGCACTTTACACGCTCAAATGTAAAGAACTGTCAGGTTTCTCTCATTGGTAAAGACTAGCAAAAATAAACAGCTGATAACACACAACTAGTGTGAGTATCTCTGTGTGTACTTCTCATGTTCCTGTCAATGTGTATGCATGCATGTAAAACTGTAACTATACAGTAAGCAGATAAACTGCACTGAGCACTGATAGTACTCTGCATCTTTTCTTGTTGTAAATACTGTCTCTAGTGCCCCTTTCACACCAACGCGTTTTCAACTCCGGCTCGGAGCTGGAGCCTGAAAAGTGCCGGTTTTTCCTGTTCACACCGCAGGCGCCGCCTCTTAGCTCCGGAATCTGGTTCACTTCCAGCTCCAAAAAATTGTCGGTCTAGAGGCAAGAGCTTCGGAGCTAAGAGGTGGCGTCGCTTACGTCTCTTTACGTCGAGGCGTGCAGGAAACTAAACCCCCCCTAACATGGGTCGACTGTCATGCCTGCCTACAAGCAGTAGTGCTTATAAACACACTTTATAAAGTCAGGCAAACACTAACCAGGCTTCGTGTGATTCTGTTTATTTGTACCTTACTTTGACCTCCGTTCGCTGTTATTGATCATTGTGGAGAGAGGCAGAACGTTTTGTTTTGTATTTATTAGCAGCTATCGGATGGAATCAATACATGGGCTGCACAGGTTGTCGTGTCCGGACTATCACAAGTAGAATCATAATAAAAATACGCCGGTAAAATGTGCCTGTAGAAAACGGCTTATGCCACAATAGGATAGCAATAGCAAGTAGTCAATTAGCTTCAGTTGCTATGCTAACATCACCCATTTTTATACCAGAGAAACTTTTCATAACAGCGTTGTGATGCCCAAACAGCGTCAATTCAGACTGACACACTCACTTAAGGGGAAACAGCAGCGATATGTATCAGCTGCTTGTGTGAGTCGGATAGTGAATACTTTAGAGCGGCCGCTGCAGTGTGAGCTAACCGGGAGCTAACGGGAGAATAAACTCCCGTGGAAGAGCAGCCAACACTGCAGCGGTCGGTAAACGGCCGCAGAGAAAAACACATAAAAACAATGAACCACGGCACTCTGGAGAAAAGTATAAGGTTGGAGAGTCGTTATTTAATTTAATCTGGCTTCGTGTGATTAAAAGCAACACGATCATCGACCCGACGCAGTTCCCGTTGTTTGTTGTTGTTGTTGTGAGGCGCCGTAACGCCGTTGGGAGCAATATCAGCGATTTTGTAAACGGTGACGTCATGACCCAGCAGCGGCAGCACCAGTCGGGCTCTGGGCGATTGTGAACAGAGCAGGGAGCAGAAAAGGGAAACCGGAGCTGAACAGAAAGCTCTAGCTCGGAGCTAGAAAGGGAAAAGCGCTGGTCGGTGAAAGCCGCATAGGGAGAGCTAGTTAGCTGTTACACTGAAACAGATTTTCACATAACTGTATTAGGTTGTTGAACACAATAATATTAAGTTGAACCTAATATTTTTGTATTTAAAGTTAATATTATTGCTCTTTAACTAACCTAATACAGTATGTGAAATCTGTTGACATATACATTCTATTGAAGTCAATTCTTTCAGTTTTCTCAGTGTGGCCAGCTTCTCAGTGTCTCGCAAGCCTGGGGACTTACTGGACCGAAGTTGAATCCCCCTGGGCCTAAGAATCGAGGATTTTTGTATTTTGTAATTTGTCTCTTTTTAACTAAAACACAAGTAGCAACTCTGAAACTCATGGTGTAGTTTGGTGTAAAGCTGGTTGAAAGAAAGCGACAGTGAGTATGAAGAGTGTCTCCTTCTGAACCGCCACACGGAGGTTTGTACAAGTTTGAGCGTTTGAACCAGGTTACCAGGAATAGCGGATGACAAGAGCAGGGGGCGAGTGAGATTTTTTAAATGGGGGGGGACGAAACAGAGAAAATAATTTTCCCGATATTTACTTACTATTTGTTTTATTATGGTTTTACAATCATAACATTAACCCCTGGGTGGGCACATCAGAATTATCTAAGATGATTGAATTACAACGCTCATATGAACAAATGTATATATTGAAAAAAATGATTATAAAAAATAGGGGGAAGGATCAGCATCCCCCTCGTCCCCCCCCACTATCTGCGCACCTGGACAAGAGTAACCAACAGTTTAATGTGGTTCTGATGTGAGCTGCAGGGCATCCGATGACCACACAGCTGCGGATTCAAGTTGTTGCGCTCTTTAGCCCCCCAGGAGTGGAACTAAACATTCAAACTGACATGTCATTAACAACAGTCTGTGTACATGTGGATAAGCTTTATAGTCTCAAGACATTGAATACTTTAGGGGAACAAATCCCATTATAAAATAGGCTAGTCATTTGGAATACATCTCCTTGAAAAGTTTCGATACAACCTTCATTGCTCGAGCATATAACAGCTAAAAAGGCTCCATTGGACAAATTACTTGTCAAAGGGCTCGTAAAATGTAAAAAATGCCGGCATGTACAGTGTTACAGTGTTACAGTGTTACAGTGTTAAATGAGGTTTACTGGTCGGGGCCACGACAGAAATAGTCTGATTCATGTAACACCAACCCAGGTCTCATAAAAAACGTGTAATAACTACGTTGGTCCACAACCAACAACGTAGTGTTATACAAAAACGCCTCTGAAATTGTAAGATCATACGTTTTTTTTCACCATTCATTCCAATGGCTGGCGTCTATGTCACGTGATCTCACATTTCTCCCTGCAGAAAAAAAAACATGGCCGAACTTCGTTTATTCTCGGTGTAAAATGCTATTTTTAAAGTTAGTTCTGGCCATTAAAATGCGTTTTGATGTCATTTGATGCGAGAAATATGAGTTGTTATTTCAGATGGATGTGTGCAGTGGATGTACATGATCTTTAGTTTGCTAGTTTTATGAAGATTACTTCAGGGAATTGTGGTCGATAAACGTTTTCATTGTTACCAAGGTGGTGCTAGGGACGCTGCTATCGATATTATTTCTGTTATGTTGTGTAAACGTTTAATGGTGTTATCTTTATTGCTACCCCCTTCCACGTCAATGTATAGTGTTGGTCCACAGCGCAAACGTATTAGTTTAACAAAATCCGCATCTAAAATTGTGGCAAGATACGTTTCCCCTGTGCAATTCCAGTCTCACATCTCACATCACATCGTCATAAACAAATACCGGAAACAGACCGAAACACTTTATTCCGAGTGTGCTTGCTTTTCTCTTTGAAAGTCATCACATAAGTCATCACAGGCATTGTAATACACAGGTTCGGCTGCATTACATATTACATATCTGCCATAGTTCTGTATTTATAGAGCCCTGATGAGAAGACTTCTAGACAAACATCGAGGAACTGAAAAAGTGACGTGGGATCATAAATATATCAGCCATTAAACCAACATCTACATTTCTTTTCACACAATACGTTCTCCTTGCAGTATCAACACTAATTCGGTCTGACTTTTATATTTGATCCAATTGGTAGACTAGGCTGTATTTACACCATAAAGGTGCCACAGCTGATACAAAGGGACACCTAGTGGTTAAAGCATGTTATTGAATTTCATTATTTGTATTATTAGATATTAATAGGACCTCTATAAAGTATATTCATTTACCGTTATTTCTCTACTAATAGTTAATTAAAGGACTGTATATAATGACTATTTTGCACATCCCTTTCAAGATTTCAAGATTTTCTAAGGTTTATGACATATCATATAGGCCTACACAACTATGGATGTAGTTATGCATTGCAGTGAAAAAACTTTGTGTATACCTCCAGCAATGTTGAAGCATTTATTTTAACTGATATTATACATATGTATTATACTCTCTATAAGATGTATGTAGATAGTATAAGAAATGTGCAGTTTAATGTGGAGGTATACACACATTTGATAGATGTCTTGTATGCACTGTTGAACCTGCGACCAAGTTTTTCATCTCCGGCCTGTCAGGTATTGAACAATCAATAAATAAAGAACACAGAATTATTACATATAAAACACAGAATCTTTGGTGTTGATTATACTAAATGATTTACAAATAAAACACCACTGCCATATTACAACTGTTACACCATGCTGATGTAACGCAACGGGGTTTGAACGGGTGGACCCGTTCAAATCCAGTTTTGGACAGTCTGCCGTGGTTCCATCCCATTTCAAGTGCTGTTCGAGGCTCGGCACACTCTCCAATCACAGAGCTTGAGGACTATCACGCTTGTCAAGCGAAGCGGAGAGAATACTTACTTCCGGGTGTAATATTCTGTAAAGCAAATTAGCTGCTCCGACCCTCGATCCTGACGGACTCCAACGTGTGTTTATTAATCAAACAAATAAATAAACACAAGGATAATTATGTGTTATTGTTGAGTAAATGGAGAATTGCACAGGGGAAAATAACGTATCTATGCCACAATTTACGATGCGGATTTTGTTAAACTAATATGTTTGCGCTGTGGACCAACACTATACATTGACAGGGAAGGGGGTAGCAATAAAGATAACACCATTAAACTGTTACACAACATAACAGAAATAATATCGATGGCAGCGTCCCTAGCAACCACCTTGGTACAAAACGTATGAAGTCAATCTTCGTAAAACTAGCAAACTAAAGATAATGTACATCCACTGCACACATCATCTGAAATAACAACTCATATTTCTCGCATCAAATGACATCAAAACGCATTTTAATGCCAAACTAACTTTAAAATAGGCATTCTTCCACCGAGAATATAAAACGAAGTTCGGCCATGTTTTTTTTTCTGCAGGGAGAAATGTGAAGATCACGTGACATAGACGCCAGCCATTGGAATGAATGGTTAAAAAAACGTAGGGATCTTACAATTTCAGAGGCGTTTTTGTAGAAATACTACGTCCTACGTTGTGGACCAACGTAGTTATTACACGTTTTTTTGTGAGACTGGGTTGGTAACACTCCGAATCAAAAGTTGGTTGAGTTTATTCTGTTAAAGACATATTCCCTTTTAGATTTAATGATTCATAACAAATATTAGAATGTTCTAAATACAGTTTGTAAAATGTGACATGTCTGTAGCACATGATGTACGACAGGCAGAGTACATACGTGTGTGTGTGTGTGTGTGTGTGCTGTGTTGTGTGTGTGTGTGTGTGTGTGTGTGTGTGTGGTGTGCGGTGGTGGTGGTGTGTGTGTGTGTGTGTGGTGCGTGCGTGCGTGCGTGGCGTGTGTGGTGTGTGTGTGCGTGTGTGTGTGTGTGCCTCTTGTTATGACAGCAGAGACAGCAGGGCTGGTTGTGAAGTCTCCTATCTTGTAATCAGGACACAGGACACGTACAGTAATATTGAAACAGTACACACACAACCGCATGGAGGATGTTACACACACATACACACAATAGTTATGCAGAAAGGAAACACCCACACACACGAGCACAAGCACTCAGTGAAGATGTAAGTCAGCAGTCTCTCTGTTTCTCCTTCAGTCTGAAGCTATTCCAATTTCTCCTCCCTGTGTGTGTTCCTCTCTCCACCTCTTCATCCCTCTCTCCTGTAATGAGAGAGAAAAATGGATCAGATCCAAAAGAGAAAGTTAACCCAGATGTGTCCTGAGTGAATGGGGAGCTTTTATTGCCTCCCTGTTTCTTGAATATTATAAACAAGCTGTTAAAGAGAAACGTGTTGAGCTGTGCTGTACAAGTTAATCACATTTCCATCTGCAGTGCCATATAACCACAACGCAACTGGGCCCGCAGCATGAATAAGGACTGAATGGATGGCTCTAAAAAAGGCTGGGATTAAAAATGTTCTTACTGTTGAAGCTGCAGACAATGTTATAACTGGGAAATCATTCTTTAAATGACTTCAATCATTTCCTATAGGCTTTTATATTTACATATAACCTGCAACACATCAAGTACAAGGTTACAATAATCATTCATCTGAAAATCCACTATAGTGTTTAAGTCCTTTGCATAGTTCCAGTCGTGTGTCCAATGTAGCTGGAGAAAAAATAAAGATTGAATAAAGACATGAAACAACACAGATTAAGACAAATGTCTCTGGAAAGGATGGTCTGAGTAGAATGTGATCCTCTTCAGAGATCTGAATCATCATCGTCACCACGAGGGAAGTTGCTGAGTCTCTGTAACAATGTTGCTTTGATTAGAAACCCTTCATCTCCACGACCAGCAGCACGGCTTAATGCTACTGTGGCTCTGTCCACTTTGGTCCAGACTGAAGTGTTTCAACAAAAATGTAATTGAATTAAAATAACATTTCAACAAGTGAATTTGGAATGTATACCGACCTTCACTAAGAATGTAGTGATCCGCTCGACTTTTCCTCTGACGCCACACTAAGGAATACGTTGAGGAGTTTTTAGATGATCCTACGGTGGCCGACTCGACTCTTGCAGCGTTTTGTTATTTGCGTGTTTGGTTCATGCAGCTTTTAGTAAACGCTGCGCATGTTCCTCAAGTTTGTGAAGATGTTTGGTCATCTCGTGTTTTGCACATTTTTGTTAATTTGTGTTTTCTAATGGAAATATTTTACAACACGCCACTTTTACTTTTGGTACTTTAAGTATATTTTGATGCTAATACTTTTCTACTTTTACTGGACGTAACATTTTGATTGCAGGACTTTTACTTGTAAAAGAGTATTCCTACACTCTGGTACTTCTATTCTACACCAAGAACAATATCTTAGTACTACTACTTTTACTAAAGTACCAGATCCATGTACTTCTTCCATCTTTACCCTTGCTCTTCTTCTAAGCTAGTTCTGTGTCTGACCTCTTCCCAGCCCCCGCTCCTCTCTCGTTCACTGGTCTCAGGTGGGTTTCTGCATGGGGGGGGGGGGGTCAGATCAGCATCAGATTACCATTGTAACAATAGTCCTCTGTTCCTTCTCTCCTTTTTCATGCCCTCCTTAGCCTCCTCCTCTTTTATCCCTCTGGCATTCTCACCTCCATTCCCCACACAGTAACCTACCCCCAGTCAACACACTCACTCTGTTCCCTCTCAGTTCTCGTCCCTCAGGATTTCATCTCAAGTCTTCAGTGGTGGCACGGGGTTATGAAAGTCACTTCTGTTTGACCTCTCCAGGGTAAAAAACTGTTTAGTGTTGGAACTATCTATTTTTAGAGAGACCTTGATAAATGATTTAATAAAGTAAACCAGAGCAGCTGCATAACTCATTGTGTGATCTAAACTTCTTAAATACCTGATTGCATACACGATATTAGGACTAAAACAAATCCTGTATTCCATTGGCTATAACAATCCTACACACACACACACACACACACACACACACACACACACACACACACACACACAACACACACACACACACACACACACACACACACACACACACACATACACCTTCACTCAAACTTAAGCCCCCCCTTATTTCATCCTCAAGGATCTTTCTTAGCACATTCTGCCACCAACGCCATCCCCTAATACTGCTGTCACGAAAAGTGTGTACCTGCGTTTTTATATAGCACTTTCTTTCTGAGCAAACGGACTCAGCTCTGTGAAGCAATTGTGTTTTGCATAAAACAGTTTTTAAATGTGTCCTGGTCTGTGTTAAATTGAAGCTGTGTTATACAGTGATGTGACAGATAATAAACCAGTTCAGCCTTTAAGTCTTAAAGTAAAGAAACAAAAATTCCCAATATTTCCCAATATTTCAATAGATCAATTATATTCAGTTAAATGCCTAATACAGTTATGTGTATCTGTTGACATAATACATTTAATTGAAGTCAATGTTTCAGTTTTTTCATTCTTAAGTACTTCCCACTTCTGCTAAAAACTTAAGAAGCTAAAAAAGTCTTGTTTGTTGGTTCTCTACTCTCCTCATCTCCTCTGAGCTGAATCTAGATCCTTCCGTATATAGGCCTGTCCCAGATTAGAAACTGAACTGGGTCAGTTCTTCCAGGGCTTGACCCGCCGCAGGGACAGCGTCCAATAAAAGCCTGTCCTCTGTGAGGAAGTGTGCTGAGAGTACAGAGAGAAGTTCATTCTCTCTTATTTTACTTATCACTTTCAGTTCTTGTCAGGTATATGCAGAGGTGGAAGAAGTTACTCAGATCTTGTACTTGAGTAAAAGTAGAAGTTCCAGAGTGTAGGAATACTCTGTTACAGTAAAAGTCCTGCATTCAAAATGTTAGCCCAAAGTAAAAGTAGAAAAGTATTCTCATCAAATATAGTGAAAGACAGTAAAAGTAGTCGTTGTGCAGATTGGTCCATTTCAGAATAATATATATGATATGTTTTATAATGATTGATCATGAAAGTGTTCTCAAAGCTGGTAAAGGTGCAGCTAGTCTGAATAACTTTGTTAGACTGCAGTCTGATACTGTCTGATTTAACACTTGATTTCTCCAGATCTGTAAAGTAAGAAGTACAAAGTAACACAACATTGAAATACTTAAGTAAAGTACAAGTCTCTCACAATTGTACTGAAGAAACAGTGCTTGAGTAAATACACTAAGTTACTTTACACCACTGTGCTTATGTTTAGACCTGCACAAATCAGTGTTTAATATGAAAAATGGACATAATTACATAATGTAAAGTAACCAGAGTAATTCAGTTTTCAGTTTTCAGTCAGCTCTAGTTCTCATTCATCTCATTGTAGCAGGAGCTGCATTACAATTATATCATCGAGTGGAGATAAATGAGTCCAAATGAATGCTACATGTTCTCGATGTCTTCAGGTGTACGTGTTTTCTGAACAAAATAATGACCACTGCTTTTTAAGACCCATGCATAAATGTATAGGTCACCAGAGGTGAAAAGTAACTAACATTTACTCAAGTACTGTACTTAAAGGTGGGGTAGGTAAGTTTGAGAAACCGGCTTGAGATACTTTTTGTTATATTCCATGGAATGCTCTTAACATCCCGATAGCAATGAATATCTGAAGTGCTTTCACAAAAAATCCATAATAAAATATCATCTGTGGAACCCGTGGTACTGTAAAAAGCACGACCAATCATTTTAGCCGGCCGGCTAAATAACTGGATGGCCTACCTGCCTGTCAGCCTTCCATCTGTGCCAAACTTATCTCGTGCCCTCATTGGTATGTGCTCGTTCGTGTTGTTGGAGGAGGGGCTCTGTGAGGAAGTGGCAGATTTTTTTCCGGCTGTGTATTTTCAAATTCTCTACCGCACTCGAGCTGGTTTTCTCCAAAATTACCTACCCCACCTTTAAGTACAATTTTGAGGTACTTTACTTGAGTATTTCTATTTTATGCTACTTAATACTTCTATTCCTCTACATTTAAAAGGGAAATAATATAATTGGACTCTTTAACATTTATAAACAGCTTTAGCTAAAAAAATTTTTAGTTAATCAGAAATTGTCAATAAAATACTACTTGGTGCAGCAATATTATCTAGAAATTACAAAAATATAATTATATACACCATAAAGTCTATTTTCTGCACAATGAGTACTTGTACTTTTATACTTTAAAGGTCCCATGTCATGCTTTTCCGGTTATTACCCGTCCCCTTGTGTTATGAAGGTTGTTCTGCATGTAAACGGTGTGCAGAGTCACAAACCCTCAAATTACACCCTGTAGGGAGTAAAACTCTAACACAGAGAAGACCTGTCTTTGCTGCCCCAGAACGCCTCGTTGGACATTTCTCTTTTTCCATTTTTTTCTTCCTGGAACCAAGTGACGTAACGACGACCACATGGACCAATCCGCGGAGCAGTTATGTTACGTCCGGGGAGCCGTTACGTTAATAAGGGCTTAACGGCTTCCTCACACACACACTCAATCTTTTCTCAGCTTCAGCTCCGTGGATTTCTCAGCCTGAGATGGCGGACGCGGCGAGGCTGCGGCGAGGCTGCGGCGAGGTGCGGCGAGGCTGCGGCGAGGCTGCGGCGAGGCTGGAGTCTGTGTGTGAAGGCACGCATGATGCCATTTTCTGGTTTGCGAACGCCACTGTAACCCACATAATCACTGATGTTTCACTGTAACGGTGTGGACTCATCAGAACAGAGTGGGCGAGCTGCCCAATCAGAGCACAGTGGCTCACAGGGAGGGGGGGGGGGGGCAGGGGCTCCAACAAGGCATTTAGGACAGAGAGTGAATACACATGCTATACAGAGATGCTGTATGAGAAACCAATGTGAGTTTGGAACATTGAACAATGTAAATCTATTCTAGTTGACCTCAACAATGGAATTATGATCAGTAGAAATGGCCATGTCATGGACCTTTAAGTACATTTTGCTGATAAAACTTTTGTATTTTTACTTAAGATTTTACAATAATGTATACTTTTCCTTAAGTAAAGCATCTGAAGAGCACTTCCACCACTGAGGGTCCCATGTTTAAGGGATTACTACTGCACAGTGTGCTGCAGGCTAAGGCTTTATTGCACGGTGGATGTATACCCCTTGAATCAAACTATTGTCCTTACACCAGGAGGGACCGGGGGGGGCAGTGTTCTGAGTGGTGATGAAGGTGCGGGTCACTGGAAGCAGCGCGAACCGTCCGGTCACTGAGCTGCTGCGTGGGCCGGAAGTTGTCCCCCAACATCCCATCATTCCCTTCTTGCAGCTCCGCCCCTTTGAAATGGGATCGCAGCCTCCGAAACTCCTCGATCTGAGGAGGGAAGATTTTATTTATTATTAAGAGGCCAAAATGTTGTCACAGCTCCAGATATCAAGGCTCCACACTACAGATCAATGTGGTCAAAGGATCTGAGTTTGCATACCAAAGGATGCCCCAAAACCTCAAACATCCCATACAGGTACGGAAGCCCTGAGAGGCAAGTAAGGTAAAACAGAATCTGATAAACCTTTTCTAAGTCTGATGTTGTGATTCTCCCCTGTGTTTAAAGAACAGGTAAATAAATGTGTTTAAAACAGCCTGAAAAAAGGGTTATGTGTAAAAACAAGGTGTGTTGTTATAGACTCATACCGATTTTGTAACTAGAGGCTGAAGTTGACTTTCTCCATTCAATAAATATAAATTAGCTTACATATTACTTTCATAAAAATAAATTAGAATGATTATCCAACGATTTTAACATAGGACATCTTACATGCCACTCAGGGCTTCCATATACAGTGGTTAAGCTTGTACAGTGCTTTGGAACAGTCTGGTCTCTACAAAACAAGACAATATGGTTTCCTCAGCTCACCACTTCTGCCCTTTGGCTTTCCATAGATACAAGGATCATTGGAGTACTCTATTACCTCATTCACACCAACGGTGTTTCAGGGCCGGTCGGAGCTGGAGCTTGAAAAGCACCAGGTTTTCCCTGTTCACAACCGCAGCGGAGCAGCCTCTTAGCTCCGGAATCCGGTGCGTTTCAAGCACCAAAAAATTGTCCGGCTGGAGCAAAAGCACCGTATACATCACGCTTACGTCGAGGCGGGGGGGCAGGACAGGGGCGGGATCAACTCCTGAACAACAACAAAAAGCCCCGCGTTTTATCCAGTTTGTACACAACAATGGATAAACTTAACAAGCAGCAGTGGTCCACTGAACAGACCCAGCTACCCTACTGGGAATCTGGTCCTCCGAAGAGGTGCAGAGGCAGCTGGAGCACAATCGACCATGTTGTTGTTGTTGTCGGTGTCAGCTGTTGAGGGGTTTCCGTGCGGTTTGGCTTTATGAAGCAGGCACGCAAACGGTTACGTCATGACACAAACGATGACGCAGCACCAGATGGACTCTGGGCGGTGGGAAAAGAGCCGGAGCTAAACCGCACGAACCGGTTCTGAACCTGAAAAGCTCTAGCACGGAGCTTGAACCGGAGTAGCGTTGGTATGAATGAGGATATTATGGCGATTTTCCATTGCAGGACCTAGCACAGCCTTAGTACGGTTATAGTTAGGCCTTGGTAGGCCAGGCTCACTTTTATGCTGCGTTTCATTACAGTTTTAGGAACTGGGGGTAGTAAACTATAGTAACGCAGTGTAGGGGGGTGATCGGTTGTTCGGTGGGTGGAGCGATGCTGCGTAAAACTGCGTGACGTCATCTTCAATGCGAACAAAACATCAGCCGTTAGCTGTTAGCACTCAGAGCTCACAGATCCTCTTATCTATTCAGAAACTATACACCAAGTTTAAACAAGTACAAACCACAGACTCATGGCGGAATACAGTCGCTGGTTTTATTTATGTTGTTAGGCCGTTGTTATGAGTGTGGAATGAGCATATACAACGTTAGCTTAGCCTGATCGATCCGATCTCCATTCAGAAAACACGCATTTAAAAGGTTTTTCGCCTGCTGTCTTGTCTGCAGACGGTATCAGTATGTTGTTACTTCGGCATCATTTTGCAACGTTGTATTACAATAATTCATGGTAAAATATGTTAATTTTGTTGTAGTTGTAGCCAGTGGCGTCGCCTAAAGCCCCGAATGTTTTTTTCTGTGCCCCGGACAATTCTCCCCTCAATAATATAATACATTAACCGCGCTTTACGTGAACCTCATCAGACACAGAGAGGACGGCAGGACTGTAATGCCCGTGTTCAGTGAATGCAACAGAGGCCAGACACCAGACCAATCAGAGAGTTGCATGGAAATAAACGTGTGCTTGTGTCATTCAAGCTCGGCTCTGGCCCCGTCTCAGGTCGGTTAAATGAAATCCTTGATTCCCTCACTTGCGAAGAAGAAATAAAACAACATAGATTAGCTCCATGGCATAATGACGAAACCCGCAAAATAAAGCAAAAGTCGAGACAACTTGAAAGGATATGGCGTTCCACTAAACTGAAGAATCTCATTTAATTTGGCATATTACTCTCAATAAATATAAGAAAGCACTGCGTTAATTAAAGCAGAGAGCAGCCTACTACTCTTCATTAATAGATGAGAATAAGAATAATGCAAGATTTCTTTTCAGCACTGTAGCCAGGCTGACAGCGAGCCATAGCTCGATTGAGCCTTTCTATTCCCATAGCACTCAGTAGTAATGATTTTATGTGCTTTTTTAACGATAAAATTGTTACTCTTAGAAACAAATTAATGACCCTCTTGCCTTTGACCAGTATAGTGTTATCAACAGCTCCCGGAAACGTAAGTTCTAATATTACACTAGATAGTAAACTAGAATGCTTTTCAGCCATAACCATTGAACAATTAAATTCAATGATTCTCTCTTCTAACCATCAATGTGTATGTTAGACCCAATTCCAACTAAGCTGTTGAAGGAAGTTTTTCAATTAATTAGCACTTCTTTATTAAATATTATGAATATGTCTTTATTATCAGGCTATGTTCCACAATCATTCAAAGTAGCAGTGATTAAAACCGCTTCTTAAAAGCCCAACCTCGATCCAGAGGTTTTAGCCAATTATAGACTTATTTCTAATCTTCCGTTCCTCTCAAAATTCTTGCGAAAGCAGTCGCAAAACAGTTGTGTGATTACGTAAAAACAATGATTTATTTGAAGATTTTCAGTCTGGCTTTAGAACACATCATAGCACAGAGACAGCTCTGGTTAAAGTCACAAATGACATTCTAATAGCCTCTGACAAGGGACTGTCTCTATTCTTGTTTTGCTCGATCTCACTGCCTGCATTTGATACTATCGATCATGATACTCTTATTGCAAAGACTAGAGCCACTTAGTTGGCATACAGGAACTGCTTTAGGCTTGGTTTAGGTCCTATCTATCTGAACGCTCTCAGTTTGTACGTGTCAATGATGAATCTTCCACGCAAACCAAAGTTAGCCATGGAGTGCCACAGGCTCAGTGCTCGGACCTATTTGTTCACATTATATATGCTTCCGTTAGGCAATATTATAAGGAATCATTCTGTACATTTTCATTGCTTATGGGATGATACTCAACTATATTTATCAATCAAGCCTGATCTAAATAAAATTCAAGACTGCCTCAAGGACTTAAAAATGTGGATGACCTTAAACTTTTTGATGTTAAACAGGACCAAAACTGAAGTTATTGTACTTGGCCCGAAGAATCTACGAAACAAATTATCTAAAGATATACTAACTATGGATGGCATTCATTTGGCCTCCAGTGAGACTGTAAGGAATCTTGGTGTTATATTTGATCAGGATTTATCCTTTAACAGCCACATAAATCTATTTCAAGGATCCGCCTACTTCCATCGACGTAACATTGCAAAGATCAGGCATATCTTGCCTCAAACGATTGCAGAGAAATAGTCCATGCATTTGTTACTTCAAGGCGGATTATTGTAACTCTTTATATCAGGGTGTACCAAGAAGTCAGTCAAGTCGCTTCAGCTGATTCAAAATGCTGCAGCTCGTGTACTAACCAGAGTTAGGGAAGGGACCACATTACTCATGTTCTGGCTGCCTTACACTGGCTCCCATATAGAACACAGGATAGAATTTAAAATTCTTTTCTCGCTTACAAAGCCCCCTTCTAATGGGCAGGCGCAATCTTACCTAAAGAACTCATTATACCCTACTGTCCTACTAGGGCATTGCGTTCCAAGTATGCAGGGTTGTTGGTTGTTCCTTAGAGTCTCTAAAAGTACAATGGGAGCCAGAGCCTTTTCTTATCAAAGCTCCACATTTGTGGAATCAGCTTCCAGTTTGTGTTCGGGCGGCAGACACCCTATCCGTTTTTAAGAGGCGCTTAAGACCTTCCTTTTTGATAAAGCTTATAGTTTGGGCTGATTAGATTCAGCCCCTAGTTTTGCTGATATAGGCTTAGTTTGTCGGGGGACATCTTAACTTCTTCTTCTCTCTGTCTATACCTGTGGTACTCCCATGTTACGATTAAACCCAGCTTCCCAAATGTCTTCTATTGGTTGTCTATATACGCTGGGATCCGGAGTTCATGGATGATCCTGCGGTCCTGTGTCCTGCATCGCGAGCCCTGGATCTGAGTCGTGGCTGTGGTCCTGGATCATAGGTCCGGATGGAATATCCTCGTTGGACTCATCTTCCTATTATACACACATGCATTTTCCAAACATTTGGACTACCTATGTTGCAAAATGATTTATCTTTTTCAATTTACCCACGGCAATCTATTGCACGTCTCGTCCGTCCTGGGAGAGGGATCCCTCCTCTGTTGCTCTCCCTGAGGTTTCTCCCATTTTTCCCTTTAAAACTGTGGGTTTTCTTCTGAAGTTTTTTCCCTTGTACGATGGTGAGCGGTATAAGGACAGGAGGGTGTCGTATTGTCATACTGATATTTTGTACAAACTGTGAAGTCCACTGAGACAAATGTAAATTTGTGATATTGGGCTATATAAATAAACATTGATTGATTGATTGATTTGAAATTCAAAATGCAAATTCCAGGCCCTGGAAAACAATATTTTTCCCAAAGTTTGGTAAAGTCATGGAAATGAACTAAAGTTGCGTCAAATATAATTTACATTTGATCTAATCGCCGAAATGATCTGCGGTTGCAAACTTTATGTGCCATCATTACGCGCATGGGTGTTATTTTTTAATATATGAAGCGCGAGCTCGAGTCTTCCTGCCTGGTCGGCTGAACTCTGCTGCTCCGCGATGAGAGTCTAAACTCCAGCAGCTACATTACCTACGGGTGCGTTCGTTAACAGTAACCTGTGCGGTCCAGAGTCACTGTGGCACAGACTGGATGGCTGGTGAACAGCTGTTAGAACGGGCCTTTCAGTGTGTTCAGAGCAGAGCTCCCTGTCGGAGCGGCAGAGCATGATGTGCACTGAAAGTTTTTTTGTCGCATTATTATTTAAGGAATCGTGGAGCTATCTAACTAGCATAGGCAAGGCAAGGCAAGTT
Source organism: Harpagifer antarcticus (assembly GCA_902827135.1). Taxonomy (NCBI): domain Eukaryota; kingdom Metazoa; phylum Chordata; class Actinopteri; order Perciformes; family Harpagiferidae; genus Harpagifer; species Harpagifer antarcticus. The sequence continues at coordinate 859,059 of CADEHL010001055.1, forward strand.
TATTTATATAGCACCTTTCAACACAAGGCAATTCAAAGTGCTTTACAAAAACGAAAGGACATTAAGAAAATGGCATTTAAAATCAGTCATTAAAAAGAAAAGATAATAAAATAAACATTAAAAGAAAAATACATGGATAAAAGTTACAGTGCAGTTTAAGATGTAAATAGTTCAATTAAAAGCAGCGGCAAAAGAAAAGTCTTTAGTCTGGATTTAAAAGTAGTCAGAGTTGCAGCGGATCTGCAGTTTTCTGGGAGTTTGTTCCAGATATTTGGAGCATAATAACTGAACGCTGCTTCTCCATGTTTAGTTCGACTCTGGGGACAGAAAGCTGACCAGTCCCTGAAGACCTGAGAGATCTGGATTGTTCATAATTTAGCAGGAGTGTCAGAAATGTATTTTGGGCCTAAACCATTCAAAGCTTTATAAACCAGCAGCAGTATTTAGAAATCTATTCTTTGACACACAGGAAGCCAGTTTGTAAAGACTTCAGAACAGGAGTGATGTGATCCACTTTCTAGTGTTAGTGAGGACTCGAGCAGCAGCGTTCTGATCAGCTGCAGCTTTCTAATAGATTTTTTAGTGAGACCTGTAAAGACCTACCATTACAGTAGTCCAGTCTACTGAAGATAAAAGCATGGACAAGTTTTTCCAAATCCTGCTGTGACATTAATCTTTTAATCCTATATATTCTTTACGTGATAGTAGCCTGATTTAGTAACTGTTTAATGTGACTGTTGAAACTCAGGTCAGAGTCCATGACTACACCTAGATTTCTGGCTTTATCTGTTGTTTTGAACATTGCAGACTGAAGCTCAGCGCTAACTTTTTATACGTTCTGCCTTTGCCCTCCAAAAACCATTACCTCAGTTTTATCTTTGTTTAATGGAGAAAGTTCTGACACATCCAGTCATTGATTTGTTCAATGCACTTACTCAGTGTTTGAATTGGAGCATAGTCTCCTGGTGAAATTGTTATGTAAATGTGTGTGTCATCCGCATAGCTATGGTAACTTATTTTGTGTTTTTCATTATCTGAGCCAGTGGTAGCATGTAGATGTTAAAGAGAAGAGGCCCCAAGATGGAGCCTTGAGGTACCCCACATGTCCTATTTGTCAACTCAGATGTGTATTTACCTATAGAAACAAAGTTGTTTTCTGTCCTTTAAGTAGGATTCAAACCAATTAGAACTGTTTCCGAAAGTCCCACCCAGTTTTCTAGTCGGTCGAGTAATATGTTGTGGTCAACAGTGTCAAACGCAGCACTGAGATCTAATAATACTAACACTGAAGTTCTGCCACTGTCTGTGTTTAAGTGGATGTCATTAAAGACCTTTACAAGAGCAGTCTCAGTGCTGTGGTTTGGACGAAAGCCTGACTGGAACACATCGAAACAACTATTTAAATGCAAAGAAATTACTCAACTGTTGAAAAACAACTTTTTCAATGATTTTACCTAGAAATGGCAGGTTTGATATGGGCCTGTAATTGTTCATACTGAAGCATCTAGATTATTCTTTTTTAAGAGCGGTTTAATGACTGCAGTTTTTCAGGGCCTGTGGAAAAATACCTGAGTGAAGAGATTTTTTTACTATATGAAGTAGATCTGAGGCCATGCAACGAAAAACATCTTTGAAACATCCTGTTGGAATAATATCAGGATTTCAGAACTTGAATAATGTCGTCCTCTAGAGTTTTATCATTAATCTGATGGAACTGTGTCATGGTGGTTTGAATTGAATTAGGTGGACATAGGGACAACACATTTGCTGTACCAGATGCAGAGGCACTGACTGCTTTGTCTGATTTTCGGAATGTTGTGAGTTGAAGAAGGCAAAATCATTGCATGCCCTGGTGGATAGAAATTCAGAGGCTACTGACAACTGGGGGGTTAGTTAGTCTGTCAACGGTAGCAAACAAGGCACATGCATTGTTTTTGTTTTTACACCCAACTCTGTTCGCCACCTACGTTCATCTTTTCGACACTCTCTTTTTTTTAATTAAATGATCTACTAGCTCATTTACTGAGATGTTAGCAGGGGCAAGTGTGGAAGAAAGATTCTGAGTAAACATTTCCCGACTATTTTCAGTTAAATATCGCTTTTGTGGTTACCCTCTTTTTGAACATTTTGTGAACAGAACTAGAGCTCTCAAAGAAAACACAGGAATGATCAGAGAGTGCAACATCAGTCACCACAACCTTAGAGATATTCAGACCCTTTGAGATAATTAAGTCCAGAGTGTGCCCCTTATTGGTGCGTGAGCTCCGTCACATTGCTGAGTCAGTCCATAGCTATCAAGAACACAAACAGTTCTTTAGCCCTCTGTCCTGGGGGTTGTCAACATGGATGTTAAAATCACCAACAATGACTAGACGGTCAAAGTCAATACACACTATAGGACAGCAGTTCAGTAAAGTCATCAAAATGCTTGCACAGTATTTGGGTGGTCTATAGATATTTAGGAACAGAGCTCGAGAGGAGCATTTCAGCTGAAGGGCCACATTCTTCAAAAGAAGCAAAGTTTCCCATAAGATGTCTTCCTGCATTGAAGGGAATCATTGAACAGAATAGCAACTCCACCCCCTTTCTTATGCATTCTTTCCTGACTCATACAACTAAAGTTGGGAGGTGTTGATTCAATAAGAACAGCTGCACTGTTATTTTGTTCAATCCAAGTTTCTGTTAAAAACATAAAATCAAGATTGTGCTCAGTGATAAAATCATTGATTAAAAATGTTTTTCCTGCCAGAGACCTGACATTTAATAAAACTAGTTTAAGTTTGTTGGATACACTATCAGTAAGATTTTTTTGTGACAAGCTGTGGCTGACATGGAATCACTACTAAATTTGATAAAACTCACACAAACGTTTGAGCACTTCCGTTTCTAAGCTGATTCACCGCTCTTAATCTATTACCTATCACACAGATATCGGCAAAGCTACTGGTATACTGCAGGGTAGAGCTTGTGAATTTACTCCAGGTGGAACTAAAGTCTGATTTAACACTTGATTATATTTCACATCATTCATCCACATCTGTGTATAACTAAAGGGATTACATACAATTTTACCTCTGAACTGTAGAGAAGAAGAACAAAGTAGTACTTCAAGTACAAGTATCTCAAAAATGTTACCCAAGTATAGTACTTGAGTTTATGAACTGAGTTACTTTACACCAGTGGCTATACAGATAGAAAGACTAAGCCTTGCACGGAGGCATGAAAATACATTTTCAAAATGCTCAACAGTGCTGCCAAAATTATAAACTGACTGTACACAATTAAAATAAATGCTTTTAAAATAATAATAATAATACATTTGATTTATATAGCACACTTTAAAGACAACGGTCATCTCAAGGTGCTTCACAAAGCTATAAGGAAAATAAGTAAAAAGATATCTAAAGGAGCATATTGGATAAATATATATATTATATTAGATGTGACTCTTTGGCGTTTCTGTTATTATTACCTGCTGCTTTAGTTGTTCTGACTGCTAAATCCTCTGTTATTCCTCATTTTAAAGCCGGTACTTCCGTCGGGGTGGGGGGCTCGGGTCCTTGTCACCTTTTTCATACCTGATGTTCCACATCCAGGACATGGTTAAATGTACACCCCAGCGCGTGCACTCCGCTCGGCATCAGCCAAACGACTCGCTGCACCCTCGCTGCGAGGTGGACCCAAGTTCCCATCAGCAAAACACGTGCGTTTGCATCCTGGCTCCAAGATGGTGGAATGAGCTCCCCATTGACATCAGGACGGCAGAAAAGCCTGCACATCTTCCGGCGCAGACTGAAAACTCATCTCTTTAGATTCCATGCTCGAGCGAATTAGAATTACTATCAAAGCACTTATATACTAACCATAGACTGGCTTATCTATAGCCAGCTGACAAAGCACTTATATACTAACATAGGACTGGCCTATCTATAGCCAGCTGAGTAGCACTTGAAATGTGTGGCTCTATGATACCTGTTTGTACTTATATGATTCTGTTTTTCTTCTGGGCTGTGTCTTCCTGGTCGTATGTACTTATTGTAAGTCGCTTTGGACAAAAGCGTCTGCTAAATGCAATGTAATGTAATGTAATGATGAGTTTGCCTCCCTGACTACAGTTGCTTCAGCGTGTAGACGCTAGTAAGCTACTATTTGATTTGTTTTTGACATTTCAGTGGCACCACTGAGAAAGAGTAATTTTTTCGGTCATGGAAATTAGGGTAAAGATCATGGAGAAGTCATTGAAAAGTCATTGAAATCATTGGTGAAAAAGGTGTATGAACCCTGAGTCTAAGTTATCTCAGTGGGTCTCAACGGTTGGTCACAAATTATTCAAAAAATTATTTCCGCGGCACACCTTCATATAATCATTATAGTTATAAATAAGAGAATAAAGGAAAAACAGTTCTGAAATACTATATGGCAGTTAAAAACAAGAATACAGTTTAAAAGGGGAGTGATTTGTAAAATATCCATAAAGAAATATCTGCTTACAGTTGTGTTCATCGGGTGTTGTTGAGAGATGTATCCATAGATCTCTTAATGTTGCTCTCAAAGTGCACCAGATGCTTTTAACTTCAATATTTAAAAAAAAATCTTCCCGGGGGAGCATGCCCCGGACGCCCCTAGAGGAGGTGAGGACCTAGAGGAGGTGAGGACCCCCTAGAGGAGGCAAGGACTCTCCTAGAGGAGGTGAGGTCCCCCCCAGAGGAGGCGAGGACCCCCTAGAGGAGGTGAGGTCCGCCACCCACTCGTAAAAAATAGCACTTTACCCCTGCCTATATCCGTGAGCTGATTATCAAGCCTTCTTTGTAACAGTCGCGAGTGTACTGTGTGTGCATGTGGAGAGTGTTGCAGTAGAAAATTCCACTGTAGCCAGGGGCGGACTGGCCATCGGGACGTTCGGGACGAATCCCGATGGCCGGTACTGTTAGAAATTAAAATCAATGTTTTGATAGCATAATGTACCTTAAACATACCGTCAGTTTAAATGCTGTTTTATACTGAAACCAGAAGTTCCTGTGCACAACCAGTTGTTAAGCTTTTATTCTGAAATCCTTCATCTCCGGTTAGCATTTAGCATGAGGCTAATATACCATTTACTATAGAGGTGAATTTAGCAGCGATATGATATGATGTTGCACACCGAATCCTACTGATTTCAACACTACAACTACAGACGTCGAGGTATTATTATTGTTGAATATAAATGAAGGTACAGTTTATTTGAGTACGTTATTGTTTACAGATGTGGGTAGCATGTGACAACATCAGGAACGACCGGAAACCAAACTGCCGTGAAGTATTTCCTGTATTTTTTGGAGTATTGATTACAGCGTTTAGAATGTGTTAAATGAAAAGTCATGAAAGAGTTAAGGAAGAGAAAAGGCGTGTTAGATATATTGAATGTACAATGTCTGTATCCTCTGATATGCCGCAGGGAGGAGCCAGCAGAGGATATAAACAGCGGGACCTGAGGGGTTCGGCCTCTTTCTTCACCTGCCAGAGCCAGAGACACAGCTGCTTTTCTGTCGAACAATATTCTGTTTGTACATAACCGCGCCTTTATTTTTAATTAAAGTACCAATTTGAAACATCTCAGAGACTCCATTTAGTCTCCTTTTTAAGCTTCTCTCCTGGACGCGAGAATAACCAACACAGATAACAGTACTGAAGTGGGCCGGTCGGACGATGTGGGCCAGCCGGTAACCGGCAGTGCTCGACATTATAAATGGCCCGCTGGCCCGGAGCCACTATTTAGACACCCGGGACAGCATAACGTACTTTCCACTTGCCCGCTCGGGCCACTAAAAATATTGCTTTAAAATAATTGTCGCGAGCAGGCTCCCGTGAGCAGGAGCGCGCTCCTTCACGACAGACTATCGCGCCACCTAACCATTCGCCAAAATGTTTTTAATACCAGCGGTAACCGGCTAAGCGCCGGGCAAAAAACAATCTTCAAATAAAAGAAAGTCACCGGAGGAGTTACAGGAGAGTGACAGGGAGCATGAGAAGAAGGGGAGAGAAGTTTCAGCTTGATCGATGGAGTTGGCTTCTAGTGGTGCAGTGACGCGTCCTAAACCCCTTATCGATTACATTTATAATTCGAAAATTATAAAGTAGTGTAGACATGTGGAGATTATCCGGCTGAACAAAACGTGCATTTATCAAACAGGTGTTTTCCACAGACCTTATTTCCAGCTATTTTCAAAACCCTGTGGAGAAATCCCATTGTTTTTGTCGAGGGAACCAGCAGCTTACTTCCTGGTTTTAGGACGCGTCACTGCACCTCTCAATATGATGCCAATATAAACAAGGTCTTCTGTCGGCTCTGTCCATCAATGCCGACCTATGCTGACAAGTAAGTGAAGAGTAGACAATATAAAGGTATTGGCTAAGGGAAATGTCCCAGCAGTTTAGGATAATGAAGGTTCTAATCAAATCAATTACATAGCCATTACATGTCTAACTCCTGATGACAGGAAGGCAGAAAGCGCATTATACAAATAATAATAGCAGAAATTTTTAACAATGACCACAATATCATTATTTTAATAAACCAAATATGAACAATTGAGGAAAATGAGGAAGAAGTGATGATTCAAATGTTGTAGTACAAGTAGTAATGTAGTGCATACATTACTACAACAAATGTGTTAATTTTTTTTTTGGACGAATGCTCCGGGCTAGAGGTTACAATGGTGGGGCCAGTGATAATATAATGCCAGTAGCATTTTACCCTTAATGTCTACCTCTGTGGTAAGTCACTAGCACCGCGGTGGGCCAGCGGTACCGAAGTGGGCCGGTCGAGAGTCCCGGGCTGATTTGTAGTCCCAGTCCGCCCAGACTGTAGCGCCGCGGACGCCGCCACTGTGGGCTAAGCCCCGAATGTTTCCAGGTCCAGGCGATGCCCCTGGTTGTAGCCCCCTTGCCAGCGATTCTTTCTGCCCATTCAGCACTCAGCAGTCGAGAGTGTTTACGTCACTAGTTTAGCATATTCAGCCCGGTTGTTGGCTCGGTAAGAACCTCGATTTTGGAGGGCCAGAGAAAAGATGAAAAAGTAGCCCTGAGCCGGAACTACCCCTAGTGGAAAAGCAAAAAAAAGTGTGCGTGCTGCAGTGGAAAAGCGCCATATGTCTTCAAATATTTCTCTACTAACAGTCAGAGTGTGAGAAGCTCATCTGATAAAGCTCTCAGTTACCTGGCTGCGCAACAATGAGAAGATTGAGACCTGTGCGGAGGCCCTGATGGCAGATACATACTCTAATGATGTTGTTGTAATGACGTGTAATAATATATGTACTTGAAGACAGCTGACACTGTGTAAACTCTCAGTACTCTCAGCAATCGTTCCTGCTGATTTCAGCTCCTAAAAGCACTACATTGCATACGGAAGGTCTTTACTATAGCTTTACAACCACAACATAAAAACAAAGACTATAACCCCTGTGTGTGCAATATCACTAATGTACAATAGACATGAGCTGTACAGTGTAAATCCCCACTCTGTGGGACGAATAAAGGTATTCTGATTTTAAACATTTCTGTGACATTTAGGATAGTCTGACTTCCTGTTCCTGTGTTAACCACGCAGCAGATGCTATCGATCTGCTTTACTGTATCACAGGGCCAGGCAGGAACAAACATGACAACAGCGTGCTGTCAAGCTGTCGGATTAAAGAAGGGGGGTTTATTCCCACTGTCAAACACCTGTTAGCATAGAAACACTTAAATACCTGCATGCACACACATGCTGTGCACACACTCTTTAACGGTCAATAACAGGCGGATGTTGGGGGGGTTTGGTGTAGGTACACAGGACCTGCGGTTTGAAAGCTCTTCCTCTGCTGTCTACCTGTGGGACCATGGCACTAACATGATACAGACACACTTGCACTACTGCCGATATGAAAAATAATAATAATGTCCACTGAGCCATTTTAATGTGGGAAATGTATGTCAAATGAAAATTGAATTTTCATTTGAACATTGAAATAATGCACAAATGTGAAATAAAGCTACATTTGTTTGTATTGCATTTACATTTTCAAAATAGATTTTATATTAGAATATTGTCTATGTAGCAAATGAAATCTTTGATAATAAAGAACGCAAGCCATCATCGCCACGGAGGAGCACACAGCCTCTGTGAGCGAGAGAGAGAGAGAGAGAGAGAGAGAGAGAGAGGAGAAGAAGAGAGAGAGAGAGAGGAGAGAGAGAGAGAGAGAGAGAGAGAGAGAGAGAGAGAGAGAGAGAGAGAGAGAAAGCACACCTTTATCTATTTAATATAGATGTAAAAAATAAAGTAAGAAATCATTCCAATGTGTACTATAGGACAGTAAAAAAAAAAAACAGTTTAATAGGGGAGTGATCAGTAAAATATGCATAAATAAAAAGAAAGAATGCTAACTAGGTAACATAAGCTAAGAATAAACCAGTTTAAATGATTTGTTATTGGTTGTGATCATATTCTACAGATGTTTGGATTATTGAAAAGTATACAGCTCCCTTTCATCTGAGTGTTGAGAGCTGTATCCATAAATTCATGTTGGGCTCAAAGTGCAGCAGATTGATGCATTTCACTTCAACATTTAAAAAAACATCTGAAAACAGGTCCCACAGACCCAAACAGCACACAAAGGTTAAAGGTAGCATATAATAATTGTTAAAATGTGCTAAATATATACACTGCAAAAAAAACTGAAAAAGAGGAGTAAAAGTAGCTCACGACTTGTTTTATTTTTTGAAAGTAGCTCTCATCCTAAAAAATGTTGGAGACCCCTGTTATAGAACGATACATTTGACCATTTTAAGCTTGGCCTACCATTTGATTGGAGCGATGAGGAACAGGTGGGGCTTGCAAAGGCCCACCTGTTCAAGTGGGGAATGACAGGACAAGTTTGAGAACCACTGGCTTAAACCAAAGTGGTAATATTTCAAATGGCTCTTAAATACACGCAATATAGTCATCGTAATGTTTGCTTCTGTGAGTTTCATGTTCTCTTCATGTAGCACATGTCCTGTTTCAGGTGAATCAGTGTGGCTAAATAAAAGACTCACATAATTAGGTCGGCCGCCGATCGTTATCGGCCGATATTCACTCTTAGTGTGATCGGTGCTCTCTATAAAGGCCTACCCCTGGAACAACCTGAACTAGTTATAAATGTGTTTATTCTTCACTGTCGGGTCACTCTTTACTGGATCAGTGAGCTGCATGAGACGGAGAGGGACTGGCTGTCAGGAGAGAGAGAGGGGGAGTGAGGAAAAGAGGGAGCTTCGGCTCTTTTCCCCGTGTTATTATCCAAAGTTAATGTAAACTTGAATAATGTACTTCATTTGAATGTAATAATTATGTTGTTTGTTTGTGGAAGCGCATCATGTATTGAAAAATGTATCTGAACTTTTCGATCCGTTACGATTATAAACTGAAGCAATATAAAAATGAGCCCCATTAACTGAGTTTTAAACATCACTTTAAATGGAAGGTCCCCTCAGACCCCACGCAGCTCACACTGTCCGCCAACACGGCACCCAGACCCCACGCAGCATTCTCATCTGTTTGTCATTGCTGGTGTCATTTTCTGGTTGCTAACAAACGTCATTGTAAACAGACACACACAGAGCACAGTGGGCTCACAGGGAGGGGCGGCAGGAGCTCCAACAAGCCGTTAGGACAGAGAGTGAATACACATAGTTTACAGAGATGCTGTATGAGAAACCCCCCATCATCCCTTCTTGCAGCTCCGCCCCTTTGAAATGGATCGCAGCCTCCGAAACTCCTCGATCTGAGAGGGAAGATTTATTTATTATTAAGAGGCCAAAATGTTGTCACAGCTCCAGATATCAAGGCTCCACACTACAGATCAATGTGGTCAAAGGATGAGTTTGCATACCAAAGGATGCCCCAAAACCTCAAACATCCCATACAGGTACGGAAGCCCTGAGAGGCAAGTAAGGTAAAACAGAATCTGATAAACCTTTTCTAAGTCTGATGTTTGTGATTCTCCCCTGTGTTTAAAGAACAGGTAAATAAATGTGTTAAAACAGCCTGAAAAAAGGGTTATGTGTAAAAACAAGTGTGTGTTGTTATAGACTCATACCGATTTTGTAACTAGAGGCTGAAGTTGACTTTCTCCATTCAAAAATATAAATTAGCTTACATATTACTTTCATAAAAATAAATTAGAATGATTATCCAACGATTTTAACATAGGACATTACATGCCACTCAGGGCTTCCATATACAGTGTGTTAAGCTTGTACAGTGCTTTGGAACAGTCTGGTCTCTACAAAACAAGACAATATGGTTTCCTCAGCTCACCACTTCTGCCCTTTGGCTTTCCATAGATACACAGGATCATTGGAGTACTCTATTACCTCATTCACACCAACGGTGTTTCAGGGCCGGTTCGGAGCTGGAGCTTGAAAAGCACCAGGTTTTCCTGTTCACACCGCAGCGGAGCAGCCTCTTAGCTCCGGAATCCGGTGCGTTTCAAGCACCAAAAAATTGTCCGGCTGGAGCAAAAGCACCGTATACATCACGCTTACGTCGAGGCGGGGGCAGGGACAGGGGCGGGATCAACTCCTGAACAACAACAAAAAGCCCGCGTTTTATCCAGTTTGTACACAACAATGGATAAACTTAACAAGCAGCAGTGGTCCACTGAACAGACCAGCTACCTACTGGGAATCTGGTCCTCCGAAGAGGTGCAGAGGCAGCTGGAGCACAATCGACCATTGTTGTTGTGTTGTCGGTGTCAGCTGTGAGGGGTTTCCGTGCGGTTTGGCTTTATGAAGCAGGCACGCAAACGGTTACGTCATGACACAAACGATGACGCAGCACCAGATGGACTCTGGGCGGTGGGAAAAGAGCCGGAGCTAAACCGAAGAACCGGTTCTGAACCTGAAAAGCTCTAGCACGGAGCTTGAACCGGAGTAGCGTTGGTATGAATGAGGTATATATGGCGCTTTTCCATTGCAGGACCTAGCACAGCTTAGTACGGTATAGTTAGGCCTTGGTAGGCCAGGCTCACTTTATGCTGCGTTTCCATTACAGTTTAGGAACTGGGGTAGTAACTATAGTAACGCAGTGTAGGCGGGGTGATCGGTTGTTCGGTGGGTGGAGCGATGCTGCGTAAAACTGCCGTGACGTCATCTTCAATGCGAACAAAAACATCAGCCGTTAGCTGTTAGCACTCAGAGCTCACAGATCCTCTTATCTATTCAGAAACTATACACAAGTTAAACAAGTACAAACCACAGACTCATGGCGAATACAGTCGCTGGTTTATTTATGTCTGTAGGCCGTTGTTATGAGTGTGGAATGAGCATATACAACGTTAGCTTAGCCTGATCGATCCGATCTCCATTCAGAAAACACGCATTTTAAAAGGTTTTTCGCCTGCTGTCTTGTCTGCAGACCGGTATCAGTATGTTGTTACTTCGGCATCATTTTGAAACGTGTATTACAATTAATTCATGGTAAAATATGTTAATTTTGTTGTAGTTGTAGCCAGTGGCGTCGCCTAAAGCCCCGAATGTTTTTTCTGTTGCCCCGGACAATTCTCCCTCAATAATATAATACATTAACCGCGCTTTACGTGAACCTCATCATGACACAAGAGAGGACGGCAGGACTGTAATTGCCCGTGTTCAGTGAATGCAACAGAGGCAAGACACCAGACCAATCAGAGAGTTGCATGGAAATAAACGTGTGCTTGTGTCATTCAAGCTCGGCTCTGGCCCCGTCTCAGGTCGGTTAAATGAAATCCTTGCTTCCCTCACTTGCGAAGAAGAAAATAAAACAACATAGATTAGCTCCATGGCATAATGACGAAACCCGCAAAATAAAGCAAAAGTCGAGACAACTTGAAAGGATATGGCGTTCCACTAAACTTGAAGAATCTCATTTAATTTGGCATATTACTCTCAATAAATATAAGAAAGCACTGCGTAAAGCGAGAGCAGCCTACTACTCTTCATTAATAGATGAGAATAAGAATAATGCAAGATTTCTTTTCAGCACTGTAGCCAGGCTGACAGCGAGCCATAGCTCGATTGAGCCTTCTATTCCCATAGCACTCAGTAGTAATGATTTATGTGCTTTTTTAACGATAAAATTGTTACTCTTAGAAACAAAATTAATGACCTCTTGCCTTTGACCAGTATAGTGTTATCAACAGCTCCCGGAAACGTAAGTTCTAATATTACACTAGATAGTAAACTAGAATGCTTTTCAGCCATAAACCTTGAACAATTAAATTCAATGATTCTCTCTTCTAAACCATCAATGTGTATGTTAGACCCAATTCCAACTAAGCTGTTGAAGGAAGTTTTTCAATTAATTAGCACTTCTTTATTAAATATTATGAATATGTCTTTATTATCAGGCTATGTTCCACAATCATTCAAAGTAGCAGTGATAAAACCGCTTCTTAAAAAGCCCAACCTCGATCCAGAGGTTTTAGCCAATTATAGACTTATTTCTAATCTTCCGTTCCTCTCAAAAATTCTTGAGAAAGCAGTCGCAAAACAGTTGTGTGATTACTTAAAAAACAATGATTATTTGAAGATTTTCAGTCTGGCTTTAGAACACATCATAGCACAGAGACAGCTCTGGTTAAAGTCACAAATGACATTCTAATAGCCTCTGACAAGGGACTTGTCTCTATCTTGTTTTGCTCGATCTCACTGCTGCATTTGATACTATCGATCATGATATCTTATTGCAAAGACTAGAGCACTTAGTTGGCATACAGGGAACTGCTTTAGGCTGGTTTAGGTCCTATCTATCTGAACGCTCTCAGTTTGTACGTGTCAATGATGAATCTTCCACGCAAACCAAAGTTAGCCATGGAGTGCCACAGGGCTCAGTGCTCGGACCTATTTTGTTCACATTAATATGCTTCCGTTAGGCAATATTATAAGGAATCATTCTGTACATTTTCATTGTTATGCGGATGATACTCAACTATATTTATCAATCAAGCCTGATCTAAATAAAATTCAAGACTGCCTCAAGGACTTAAAAATGTGGATGACCTTAAACTTTTTGATGTTAAACAGGACCAAAACTGAAGTTATTGTACTTGGCCCGAAGAATCTACGAAACAAATTATCTAAAGATATACTAACTATGGATGGCATTCATTTGGCCTCCAGTGAGACTGTAAGGAATCTTGGTGTTATATTTGATCAGGATTTATCCTTTAACAGCCACATAAAATCTATTTCAAGGACCGCCTACTTCCATCGACGTAACATTGCAAAGATCAGGCATATCTTGCCTCAAAACGATGCAGAGAAACTAGTCCATGCATTTGTTACTTCAAGGCTGGATTATTGTAACTCTTTATTATCAGGGTGTACCAAGAAGTCAGTCAAGTCGCTTCAGCTGATTCAAAATGCTGCAGCTCGTGTACTAACCAGAGTTAGGAGAAGGGACCACATTACTCCTGTTCTGGCTGCCTTACACTGGCTCCCTATAGAACACAGGATAGAATTTAAAATTCTTCTTCTCGCTTACAAAGCCCTTAATGGGCAGGCGCCATCTTACCTTAAAGAACTCATTATACCCTACTGTCCTACTAGGGCATTGCGTTCCAAGTATGCAGGGTTGTTGGTTGTTCCTAGAGTCTCTAAAAGTACAATGGGAGCCAGAGCCTTTTCTTATCAAGCTCCACATTTGTGGAATCAGCTTCCAGTTTGTGTTCGGGCGGCAGACACCCTATCCGTTTTTAAGAGTGCGCTTAAGACCTTCCTTTTTGATAAAGCTTATAGTTTGGGCTGATTAGATTCAGCCCCTAGTTTTGCTGATATAGGCTTAGTTTGTCGGGGGACATCTTACTTCTTTTCTCTCTGTCTATACCTGTGTACTCCCATGTTACGATTAACCCAGCTTCCCCAAATGTCTTTCTATTTGGTGTCTATATACGCTGGGATCCGGAGTCATGGATGATCCTGCGGTCCTGTGTCCTGCATCGCGAGCCCTGGATCTTGAGTCGTGGCTGTGGTCCTGGATCATAGGTCCTGGATGGATATCCTCGTGGACTCATCTTCCTATTATACACACATGCATTTCCAAACATTTGGACTACCTATGTTGCAAATGTATTATCTTTTCAATTTACACCACACGGATCTATTGCACGTCTGTCCGTCCTGGGAGAGGGATCCCTCCTCTGTTGCTCTCCCTGAGGTTTCTCCCATTTTTCCCTTTAAACTGTGGGTTTTCTTCTGAGTTTTTCCTTGTACGATGTGAGGGTCTAAGGACAGAGGGTGTCGTATTGTCATACTGATATTTTGCTACAAACTGTGAAGTCCACTGAGACAATGTAAAATTTGTGATATTGGGCTATATAAATAAACATTGATTGATTGATTGATTGAAATTCAAAATGCAAAATTCCAGGCCTGGAAAACAATATTTTTCCCAAAGTTTTGGTAAAGTCATGGAAATGTAACTAAAGTTGCGTCAAATATAATTTACATTTGATCTAATCGCCGAAATGATCTGCGGTTGCAAACTTTTATGTGCCATCATTACGCGCATGGTGTTATTTTTTAATATATGAAGCGCGAGCTCGAGTCTTCCTGCCTGTCGGCTGAACTCTGCTGCTCCGCGATGAGAGTTCTAACTCCCAGCAGCTACATTACCTACGGGTGCGTTCGTTAACAGTAACTGTGCGGTCCAGAGTCACTGTGGCACAGACTGGATGGCTGGTGAACAGCTGTTAGAACGGGCCTTTCAGGTGGTTCAGAGCAGAGCTCCCTGTCGGAGCGGCAGAGCATGATGTGCACTGAAAAGTTTTTTTGTCGCATTATTATTTAAGGAATCGTGGAGCTATCTAACTAGCATAGGCAAGGCAAGGCAAGTTTATTTATATAGCACCTTTCAACACAAGGCAATTCAAAGTGCTTTACAAAAAACGAAAGACATTAAGAAAATGGCATTTAAAATCAGTCATTAAAAAGAAAGATAATAAAATAACATTAAAAGAAAAAATACATGGATAAAAGTTACAGTGCAGTTTAAGATGTAAATAGTTCAATTAAAAGCAGCGGCAAAAGAAAAGTCTTTAGTCTGGATTTAAAAGTAGTCAGAGTTGCAGCGGATCTGCAGTTTTCTGGGAGTTGTTTCCAGATATTTGGAGCATAATAACTGAACGCTGCTTCTCCAGTTTAGTTCTGACTCTGGGGACAGAAAGCTGACCAGTCCCTGAAGACCTGAGAGATCTGGATGGTTCATAATTTAGCAGGAGGTCAGAATGTATTTTGGGCCCTAAACCATTCAAAGCTTATAACCAGCAGCAGTATTTAGAAATCTATTCTTTGACACACAGGAAGCCAGTGTAAAGACTTCAGAACAGGAGTGATGTGATCCACTTTCTTAGTGTTAGTGAGGACTCGAGCAGCAGCGTTCTGAATCAGCTGCAGCTTTCTAATAGATTTTTAGTGAGACCTGTAAAGGACACCATTACAGTAGTCCAGTCTACTGAAGATAAAAGCATGGACAAGTTTTTCCAAATCCTGCTGTGACATTAATCTTTTAATCCTATATATTCTTTACGTGATAGTAGCCTGATTTAGTAACTGTTTTAATGTGACTGTTGAAACTCAGGTCAGAGTCCATGACTACACCTAGATTTCTGGCTTTATCTGTTGTTTTGAACATTGCAGACTGAAGCTCAGCGCTAACTTTTATACGTTCTGCCTTGGCTCCAAAAACCATTACCCTCAGTTTTATCTTTGTTTAATTGGAGAAAGTTCTGACACATCCAGTCATTGATTTGTTCAATGCACTTACTCAGTGTTTGAATTGGGCATAGTCTCCTGGTGAAATTGTTATGTAAATGGTGTGTGTCATCCGCATAGCTATGGTAACTTATTTTGTTGTTTTTCATATCTGAGCCATGGTAGCATGTAGATGTTAAAGAGAAGAGGCCCCAAGATGGAGCCCTTGAGGTACCCCACATGTCATATTTGTCAACTCAGATGTGTATTTACCTATAGAAAACAAAGTGTTCTGTCCTTTAAGTAGGATTCAAACCAATTTAGAACTGTTTCCGAAAGTCCCACCCAGTTTTCTAGTCGGTCGGAGTAATATGTTGTGGTCAACAGTGTCAAACGCAGCACTGAGATCTAATAATACTAACACTGAAGTTCTGCCACTGTCTGTGTTTAAGTGGATGTCATTAAAGACCTTTACAAGAGCAGGTCTCAGTGCTGTGGTTTGGACGAAAGCCTGACTGGAACACATCGAAACAACTATTTAAATGCAAGAATTACTCAACTGTTGAAAAACAACTTTTTCAATGATTTTACCTAGAAATGGCAGGTTTGATATGGGCCTGTAATTGTTCATTACTGAAAGCATCTAGATTATTCTTTTTTAAGAGCGGTTTAATGACTGCAGTTTTCAGGGCCTGTGGAAAAATACCTGAGTGAAGAGATTTTTTTACTATATGAAGTAGATCTGAGGCCATGCAACGAAAAACATCTTTGAAAAATCCTGTTGGAATAATATCAGGATTTCAGAACTTGAATAATGTCCTCTAGAGTTTTATCATTAATCTGATGGAACTGTGTCATGGTGTTTGAATTGATATTAGGTGGACATAGGGACAACACATTTGCTGTACCAGATGCAGAGGCACTGACTGCTTGTCTGATTTTCGGAATGTTGTGAGTGAAGAAGGCAAAATCATTGCATGCCCTGGTGGATAGAAATTCAGAGGCTACTGACACGGGGCGGGTTTAGTTAGTCTGTCAACGGTAGCAAACAAGGCACATGCATTGTTTTTGTTTTTACACCCAACTCTGTTCGCACCTACGTTCATCTTTTCGACACTCTCTTTTTTTTTAATTAAAATGATCTACTAGCTCATTTACTGAGATGTTAGCAGGGGGCAAGTGTGGAAGAAAGATCTGAGTAACAATTTCCCCGACTATGTTTCAGTTAAATATCGCTTTGTGGTTACCTCTTTTTGAACATTTTTGTGAACAGAACTAGAGCTCTCAAAGAAAACACAGGAATGATCAGAGAGTGCAACATCAGTCACCACAACCTTAGAGATATTCAGACCCTTTGAGATAATTAAGTCCAGAGTGTGCCCCTTATTGTGCGTGAGCTCCGTCACATGCTGAGTCAGTCCATAGCTATCAAGAACACAAAACAGTTCTTTAGCCCCTCTGTCCTGGGGGTTGTCAACATGGATGTTAAAATCACCAACAATGACTAGACGGTCAAAGTCAATACACACTATAGACAGCAGTTCAGTAAAGTCATCAAAAATGCTTGCACAGTATTTGGGTGGTCTATAGATATTTAGGAACAGAGCTCGAGAGGAGCATTTCAGCTGAAGGGCCACATATTCAAAAGAAGCAAAGTTCCCATAAGATGTCTTCCTGCATTGAAGGGGAATCAATTGAACAGAATAGCAACTCCACCCCCTTTCTTATGCATTCTTTCCTGACTCATACAACTAAAGTTGGGAGGTGTTGATTCAATAAGAACAGCTGCACTGTTATTTTGTTCAATCCAAGTTTCTGTTAAAAACATAAAATCAAGATTGTGCTCAGTGATAAAATCATTGATTAAAAATGTTTTTCCTGCCAGAGACCTGACATTTAATAAAACTAGTTTAAGTTTGTTGGATACACTATCAGTAAGATTTTTTGTGACAAGCTGTGGCTGACATGGAATCACTACTAAATTTGATAAACTCACACAAACGTTTGAGCACTTCCTGTTTCTAAGCTGATTCACCGCTCTTAATCTATTACCTATCAACACAGATATCGGCAAAGCTACTGGTATACTGCAGGGTAGCTTGTGAATTTACTCCAGGTGGAACTAAAGTCTGATTTAACACTTGATTATATTTCACATCATTCATCCACATCTGTGTATAACTAAAGGGATTACATACAATTTTACCTCTGAACTGTAGAGAAGAAGAACAAAGTAGTACTTCAAGTACAAGTATCTCAAAAATGTTACCCAAGTATAGTACTTGAGTTTATGAACTGAGTTACTTTACACCAGTGGCTATACAGATAGAAAGACTAAGCCTTGCACGGAGGCATGAAATACATTTTCAAAATGCTCAACAGTGCTGCCAAAATTATAAACTGACTGCTACACAATTAAAATAAATGCTTTTAAAAATAATAATAATAATACATTTGATTTATATAGCACACTTTAAAGACAAACGTCATCTCAAGGTGCTTCACAAAGCTATAAGGAAAAATAAGTAAAAAGATATCTAAAGGAGCATATTGGATAAATATATATATTTATATTAGATGTGACTCTTGGCGTTCTGTTATTATTACCTGCTGCTTTAGTTGTTCTGACTGCTAACATCCTCTGTTATTCCTCATTTTAAAGCCGGTATTCCGTGGGGTCGGGGGGCTCGGGTCCTTGTCACCTTTTTCATACCTGATGTTCCTACATCCAGGACATGGTTAAACTGTACACCCCAGCGCGTGCACTCCGCTCGGCATCAGCCAAACGACTCGCTGCACCCTCGCTGCGAGGTGGACCCAAGTTCCCATCAGCAAAAACACGTGGGTTTGCTATCCTGGCTCCAAGATGGTGGAATGAGCCCCCATTGACATCAGGACGGCAGAAAGCCTGCACATCTTCCGGCGCAGACTGAAAACTCATCTCTTTAGATTCCACTTCGAGCGATAGAATTACTATCAAAGCACTTATATACTAACATAGGACTGGCTTATCTATAGCCAGCTGACAAAGCACTTATATACTAACATAGGACTGGCCTATCTATAGCCAGCTGAGTAGCACTTGAAATGTGTGGCTCTATGATACCTGTTGTACTTATATGATTCTGTTTTTCTTCTGGGCTGTGTCTTCCTGGTCGTATGTACTTATTGTAAGTCGCTTTGGACAAAAGCGTCTGCTAAATGCAATGTAATGTAATGTAATGATGAGTTTGCCTCCCTGACTACAGTTGCTTCAGCGTGTAGACGCTAGTAAGCCTACTATTTGATTTGTTTTTGACATTTTCAGTGGCACCACTGAGAAAGAGTAATTTTTTTCGGTCATGGAAAATTAGGTAAAGATCATGGAGAAGTCATTGAAAAGTCATTGAAATCATTGGTGAAAGGTGTATGAACCCTGAGTCTAAGTTATCTCAGTGGGTCTCAAACGGTTTGGTCACAAATTATTCAAAAAATTATTTCCGCGGCACACCTTCATATAATCATTATAGTTATAAAATAAGAGAATAAAGGAAAAACAGTTCTGAAATACTATATGGCAGTAAAACAAGAATACAGTTTAAAAGGGGAGTGATTTGTAAAATATCCATAAAGAAATATCTGCTTACAGTTGTGTTTCATCTGGGTGTTGTTGAGAGATGTATCCATAGATCTCTTAATGTTGCTCTCAAAGTGCACCAGATTGATGCTTTTAACTTCAATATTTAAAAAAAAATCTTCCCGGGGGAGCATGCCCCCGGACGCCCCTAGAGGAGGTGAGGACCTAGAGGAGGTGAGGACCCCCCTAGAGGAGGCAAGGACTCTCCTAGAGGAGGTGAGGTCCCCCCCAGAGGAGGCGAGGACCCCCCTAGAGGAGGTGAGGTCCGCCACCCACTCGTAAAAAATAGCACTTTACCCCTGCCTATATCCGTGAGCTGATTATCAAGCCTTCTTTGTAACAGTCGCGAGTGTACTGTGTGTGTGCATGTGGAGAGTGTTGCAGTAGAAAATTCCACTGTAGCCAGGGGCGGACTGGCCATCGGGACGTTCGGGACGAATCCCGATGGCCGGTACTGTTAGAAATTAAAATCAATGTTTTGATAGCATAATGTACCTTAAACATACCGTCAGTTTAAATGCTGTTTTATACTGAAACACCAGAAGTTCCTGTGCACAACCAGTTGTTAAGCTTTTATTCTGAAAATCCTTCATCTCCGGTTAGCATTTAGCATGAGGCTAATATACCATTTACTATAGAGGTGAATTTAGCAGCGATATGATATGATGTTGCACACCGAATCCTACTGATTTCAACACTACAACTACAGACGTCGAGGGTATTATTATTGTTGAATATAAATGAAGGTACAGTTTATTTGAGTACGTTATTGTTTACAGATGTGGGTAGCATGTGACAACATCAGGAACGACCGGAAACCAAACTGCCGTGAAGTATTTCCTGTATTTTTTGGAGTATTGATTACAGCGTTTAGAATGTGTTAAATGAAAAGTCATGAAAGAGTTAAGGAAGAGAAAAGGCGTGTTTAGATATATTGAATGTACAATGTCTGTATCCTCTGATATGCCGCAGGGAGGAGCCAGCAGAGGATATATAAACAGCGGGACCTGAGGGGTTCGGCCTCTTTCTTCACCTGCCAGAGCCAGAGACACAGCTGCTTTTCTGTCGAACAATATTCTGTTTGTAACATAACCGCGCCTTTATTTTTAATTAAAGTACCAATTTGAAACCATCTCAGAGACTCCATTTAGTCTCCTTTTTAAGCTTCTCTCCTGGACGCGAGAATAACCAACACAGATAACAGTACTGAAGTGGGCCGGTCGGACGATGTGGGCCAGCCGGTAACCGGCAGTGCTCGACATTATAAATGGCCCGCTGGCCCGGAGCCACTATTTAGACACCCCGGGACAGCATAACGTACTTTCCACTTGCCCGCTCGGGCCACTAAAAATATTGCTTTAAAATAATTGTCGCGAGCAGGCTCCCGTGAGCAGGAGCGCGCTCCTTCACGACAGACTATCGCGCCACCTAACCATTCGCCAAAATGTTTTTAATACCAGCGGTAACCGGCTAAGCGCCGGGCAAAAAACAATCTTCAAATAAAAGAAAGTCACCGGAGGAGTTACAGGAGAGTGACAGGGAGCATGAGAAGAAGAGGGAGAGGAAGTTTCAGCTTGATCGATGGAGTTGGCTTCTAGTGGTGCAGTGACGCGTCCTAAACCCCTTATCGATTACATTTATAATTCGAAAATTATAAAAGTAGTGTAGACATGTGGAGATTATCCGGCTGAACAAAACGTGCATTTATCAAACAGGTTTGTTTTCCACAGACCTTATTTCCAGCTATTTTTCAAAACCCTGTGGAGAAATCCCATTGTTTTTTGTCGAGGGAACCAGCAGCTTACTTCCTGGTTTTAGGACGCGTCACTGCACCTCTCAATATGATGCCAATATAAACAAGGTCTTCTGTCGGCTCTGTCCATCAATGCCGACCTATGCTGACAAGTAAGTGAAGAGTAGACAATATAAAGGTATTGGCTAAAGGGAAATGTCCCAGCAGTTTAGGATAATGAAGGTTCTAATCAAATCAATTACATAGCCATTACATGTCTAACTCCTGATGACAGGAAGGCAGAAAGCGCATTATACAAATAATAATAGCAGAAATTTTTTAACAATGACCACAATATCATTATTTTAATAAACCAAATATGAACAATTGAGGAAAATGAGGAAGAAGTGATGATTCAAATGTTGTAGTACAAGTAGTAATGTAGTTAGTGCATACATTACTACAACAAATGTGTTAATTTCTTTTTTTGGACGAATGCTCCGGCTAGAGGTTACAATGGTGGGGCCAGTGATAATATAATGCCAGTAGCATTTACCCTTAATGTCTACCTCTGTGGTAAGTCACTAGCACCGCGGTGGGCCAGCGGTACCGAAGTGGGCCGGTCGAGAGTCCCGGGCTGATTTGTAGTCCCAGTCCGCCCCAGACTGTAGCGCCGCGGACGCCGCCACTGTGGGCTAAGCCCCGAATGTTTCCAGGTCCAGGCGATGCCCCTGGTTGTAGCCCCCTTGCCAGCGATTCTTTCTGCCCATTCAGCACTCAGCAGTCGAGAGTGTTTACGTCACTAGTTTAGCATATTCAGCCGGTTGTTGGCTCGGTAAGAACCTCGATTTTGGAGGGCCAGAGAAAAGATGAAAAAGTAGCCCTGAGCCGGAACTACCCCTAGTGGAAAAGCAAAAAAAAGTGTGCGTGCTGCAGTGGAAAAGCGCCATATGTCTTCAAATATTTTCTCTACTAACAGTCAGAGTGTGAGAAGCTCATCTGATAAAGCTCTCAGTTACCTGGCTGCGCAACAATGAGAAGATTGAGACCTGTGCGGAGGCCCTGATGGCAGATACATACTCTAATGATGTTGTTGTAATGACGTGTAATAATATATGATTACTTGAAGACAGCTGACACTGTGTAAACTCTCAGTACTCTCAGCAATCGTTCCTGCTGATTTCAGCTCCTAAAAGCACTACATTGCATACGGAAGGTCTTTACTATAGCTTTACAACCACACACATAAAAACAAAGACTATAACCCCTGTGTTGTGCAATATCACTAATGTACAATAGACATGAGCTGTACAGTGTAAATCCCCACTCTGTGGGACGAATAAAGGTATTCTGATTTTAAACATTTCTGTGACATTTAGGATAGCTTCTGACTTCCTGTTCCTGTGTTAACCACGCAGCAGATGCTATCGATCTGCTTTACTGTATCACAGGGCCAGGCAGGAACAAACATGACAACAGCGTGCTGTCAAGCTGTCGGATTAAAGAAGGGGGGTTTATATCCCACTGTCAAACACCTGTTAGCATAGAAACACTTAAATACCTGCATGCACACACATGCTGTGCACACACACTCTTTAACGGTCAATAACAGGCGGATGTTGGGGGGGTTTGGTGTAGGTACACAGGACCTGCGGTTTGAAAGCTCTTCCTCTGCTGTCTACCTGTGGGACCATGGCACTAACATGATACAGACACACACTTGCACTACTGCCGATATGAAAAATAATAATAATGTCCACTGAGCCATTTTAATGTGGGAAATGTATGTCAAATGAAAATTGAATTTTCATTTGAACATTGAAATAATGCACAAATGTGAAATAAAGCTACATTTGTTTGTATTGCATTTACATTTTCAAAATAGATTTTATATTAGAATATTGTCTATGTAAGCAAATGAAATCTTTGATAATAAAGAACGCAAGCCATCATCGCCACGGAGGAGCACACAGCCTCTGTGAGCGAGAGAGGAGAGAGAGAGAGAGAGAGAGAGAGAGGAGAGAGAGAGAAGAGAGAGAGAGAGAGAGAGAGAGAGAGAGAGAGAGAGAGAGAGAGAGAGAGAGAGAGAGAGAGAGAGAAAGCACACCTTTATCTATTTAATATAGATGTAAAAAATAAAGTAAGAAATCATTCCAATGTGTACTATAGGACAGTAAAAAAAAAAAAACAGTTTAATAGGGGAGTGATCAGTAAAATATGCATAAATAAAAAGAAAGAATGCTAACTAGGTAACATAAGCTAAGAATAAACCAGTTTAAATGATTTGTTATTGGTTGTGATCATATTCTACAGATGTTTGGATTATTGAAAAGTATACAGCTCCCTTTCATCTGAGTGTTGAGAGCTGTATCCATAAATTCATGTTGGGCTCAAAGTGCAGCAGATTGATGCTTTTAACTTCAACATTTAAAAAAACATCTGAAAACAGGTCCCACAGACCCAAACAGCACACAAAGGTTAAAGGTAGCATATAATAATTGTTAAAATGTGCTAAATATATACACTGCAAAAAAACTGAAAAAGAGGAGTAAAAGTAGCTCACGACTTGTTTTATTTTTTGAAAGTAGCTCTCATCCTAAAAAATGTTGGAGACCCCTGTTATAGAACGATACATTTGACCATTTTAAGCTTGGCCTACCATTTGATTGGAGCGATGAGGAACAGGTGGGGCTTGCAAAGGCCCACCTGTTCAAAGTGGGGAATGACAGGACAAGTTTGAGAACCACTGGCTTAAACCAAAGTGGTAATATTTCAAATGGCTCTTAAATACACGCAATATAGTCATCGTAATGTTTGCTTCTGTGAGTTTCATGTTCTCTTCATGTAGCACATGTCCTGTTTCAGGTGAATCAGTGTGGCTAAATAAAAGACTCACATAATTAGGTCGGCCGCCGATCGTTATCGGCCGATATTCACTCTTAGTGTGATCGGTGCTCTCTATAAAGGCCTACCCTGGAACAACCTGAACTAGTTATAAATGTGTTTATTCTTCACTGTCGGGTCACTCTTTACTGGATCAGTGAGCTGCATGAGACGGAGAGGGACTGGCTGTCAGGAGAGAGAGAGAGGGGGAGTGAGGAAAAGAGGGAGCTTCGGCTCCTTTCTCCCCGTGTTATTATCCAAAGTTAATGTAAACTTGAATAATGTACTTCATTTGAATGTAATAATTATGTTGTTTGTTTGTGGAAGCGCATCATGTATTGAAAAATGTATCTGAACTTTTCGATCCGTTACGATTATAAACTGAAGCAATATAAAAATGAGCCCCATTAACTGAGTTTTAAACATCACTTTAAATGGAAGGTCCCCTCAGACCCCACGCAGCTCACACTGTCCGCCAACACGGCACCCAGACCCCACGCAGCATTCTCATCTGTTTGTCATTGCTGGTGTCATTTTCTGGTTGCTAACAAACGTCATTGTAACACAGACACACACATCAGAGCACAGTGGGCTCACAGGGAGGGGCGGCAGGAGCTCCAACAAGCCGTTTAGGACAGAGAGTGAATACACATAGTTTACAGAGATGCTGTATGAGAAACCAATGTGAGTTTGGAAAATTGCACAATATAAATCTATTCTAGTAGACCTCAACAATGGAATTATGATCAGTAGAAATGGTCTGCCCCCAAAAAACGGTTTTAAGTCCTGAGAAATTGATGAGAGGATTAACATCATCAGCCTTAGAAGAACCTGCTGGAAAGAGTCAGGCAGGGGCTGAGTTACAGCCAGGGGCCACAGCTCACTGGCAGGCAGGGGGTATATAGGTTTCCTGTACTCTACTGAATGGACAGATGCTCAGGTTCATTGGATCTGTGTGGTATGAAAGCCTACTAGGCTCTGATTTTATCTATACCTGTGATGTGATGCAGGAAGAGAGAGAACAGTGGTTTAAAGCACCTCTTTTCACCCTCTGTCTGAAACCATAGCCCAGTCTGCTCTGGTTGGTTAGCTGGCCGACTCTGTTGTGATTGGTCACTAGTCTTGGATGTTAGTAGAAAACAATCATATTAAGTTTGAAGAGGTTCAACTTAATAGGATTGTTTTCAACTAACTTTTTGTGACATTTTGGACATAATGCATTTAATTAAAGTCAACGGTTCAGTCTTTTCAGTGTAACACAGGTGCTGACAGGAATATATTTGATCACAACAGAGCTGGCCAGCTAACCAATCAGAGCAGACTGGGCTCTGGTTTCAGACAGAGGGTGAAAAGAGGTGCTGCAGCACAGGCAGTATGAGAAGAATAAATAGCTTTTTGAACATTAGAGCATGGAGACATGTAGAGACACTAAATACTGATATACACCTGAACATCAGCAGGAGAGGACTCTTTAAAGTAGAGACACTACATACTGATATACACCTGAACATCAGCAGGAGAGGACTCTTTAAAGTAGAGACACTACATACTGATATACACCTGAACATCAGCAGGAGAGGACTCTTTAAAGTAGAGACACTACATACTGATATACACCTGAACATCAGCAGGAGAGGACTCTTTAAAGTAGAGACACTACATACTGATATACACCTGAACATCAGCAGGAGAGGACTCTTTAAAGTGCTGCATAACTTATTCTGAATAGCTTCATGTGTTCTCCTGGTGGGTTTATAAAACTCCAGGATTAACGTGCGACAATTGTTTTCCTTGTCTTGATCAAATGATCAAATGAACCGAACGACAGGTGTGAATCAATTATGCTGGACCATTGATGATTTAAAATAAAAATATACATTTCGATGCTTTTAGAACTATGTATTTTTGAAACCATACTATCTTGTGATAACCTGGCACCCGCATTACCCACAATGCAACCCTACCAACAACAGTTCTGGTGGAGTTGTGGGTGTCATGCTGGTAGCAGCTAATAGATGTCCATTTAGCCTCCAGCTGACAGAAGTGGGTCTACAGCAGTCTGGTGAACTTTCTGACTCCACACTTATTTCTTCATGTTTCAGACTGAAGTCTTCAGACTGACAACACACACAAGGTGTTACCTGTAGCTGGGAGATGGTGAGGGGGTAGCGGTAGAGGATCCAGGTCACATTTTCACTACAGGGTGGAGTGGTCAGAGATCCTTCATACACCCAGTAGTCTCTCAGCAAAGGGTCTGAGGG
Source organism: Harpagifer antarcticus (assembly GCA_902827135.1). NCBI lineage: Eukaryota > Metazoa > Chordata > Actinopteri > Perciformes > Harpagiferidae > Harpagifer > Harpagifer antarcticus. The sequence continues at coordinate 885,280 of CADEHL010001055.1, forward strand.
AGAATTCAAAGTGTGTCAGTGAAAGCTGCTCATAGAAATAGGCAGGTATAAGAAAACATGGCTGCCAAAGAGAAGCGGTGATGCCAGCAGTGTGGAGGAACTGGAGAGTTCTAGTTCATGTTCAAAAAGCATATTGTGTCCTTGTAAAGAAAACATGTTATTCTTGATTTTGTTCAAATTGTTTAGGAACATAACAGTACATTTCAAATATATATTTATGTATAGATGTCCAAAGCAGCATTTACTCTCATTGTACTAAACAATCACCGTTCCCGAAATGACGAGATCATCTTACATATGCACACTGATCAGATGGTCCAGTCAAAGGCTGGTAGAGTGGGTGCTTCACTGCATACTTTGCATACTTTTTATATTCTATCATATATGGGATTCTGATGGTCCATTTGATTAAATTAGGCCAGGTTGGTATAATAGCAGATTCCTTAGGCTCTGCGGCCAAACAAAGCCATGATTAAACCATGTGTGAGCTCTCTCTGATCTGTCCGGTTTCTGCGTATGCAAAGTCAAACAAACTGGTGACGTATAATAGAGGTGTAACTGAGCCACACATCTGTGACTGACTGAACTCAAACGCTCCACAAGGTCAACCAAACAAGAGCCAAATGCAATATTTGCAGGAAGGACCTCACGCACAGGGAGGAACCTGAGTCCTGCTTCAATATGTATTTAACTGTTCATGTTTGAGTCTGATTACTTCAGATTGAGATGAGTCAGTCAGTAAGGGATTCGAAAGAGTTAGATAAACAGATTCCTATCTGGGTTCAAAAAGCTAATCATTTTTACCCATAATTGCAAAGTATTTTATAATTATATTGTTATGTTGTAATATTTCACTATTGCTGGGCATTTTTTTGCAATTATCATAGTCTCTAATAAGTCCAATAGTCTATAATGTGATTAAAGTTTGTTTTAGAGTAAAATACAATGTTTTGCAGTGTTTTATGTGTTGTTCTTTTATTATTATTTTAACTTTATTTAATTTAAACAATAACCACTAGATTGACTTATCATCCCATTGTAATGTTTCACAGCCATTATAATTATAAAAACATTAAGATCTTTGCAAAAACATCTTTAGTAAATGAGCAGTGATTATGATGTAATATAATACCTATATAGTCATTATAAAATGCTTTACAATGTGTGATGAATATTTAGAGATGCCTATAAGCAAAGTTTCACAGGACATAGAGCTTATTGCGGCTCATTATCAGTACGTTTATAACCCATTATGGACATAAGAGTCACAGAGGGTTGCAATCTTTCCTCTCACTTCAACTGATAACACTAGTAATACAGTGTAAGCTGGCATACATAATGAAACAGTGGACAGAATGATGGTGATCCAGCAGGCTACAACTATAGCTATATTATAATATGTTGTTCTTTCAGAATGTCTAATATATTGATTACACTTTGAAATCAGGTGTGTTTCTGCTCACCAGGTAACAGAGTGTTGGGGTTGAAGCAAGGGATGATCTTGCTCTTCCCCTGATGGTAACAATAGAATGATTTTATTAATGCATAGTTGGTGAAGTGACTATTAATCATCTGATCTGATGATGTGATGAGACCCCTGCTCACCTTGTACTGCAGGTCCTGCAGAACCTCGGTGATGGCCTTCAGACCCAGGTGCTCCTTACCGATCTGATGGAACAACATGTGAGGGTTCAGAGGCCTGAGACTTATCAATGTGCCTGAAGATGACAATAACAGAGGTAAATACTTCAAAGTTCAAGGAAGATTTAAGTTTATATCTGCTGTATCCGTACAGGAAGTAAACAGGAAATGGAACCCTAAGGAGCTGTGAAGTAGATGTGTTAAATCTGTGGCTTTGGGGGATCAGGGCTGTCTGCGGGGGGAGAGGGGGTGTCTACTAACTGAAACGTTGACTTTAATTAACTGTAATTTGTCAACAAAATACACACAACTGTATTAGGTTAGTTGAAAGCAATCATAAGTTTAAATAAAAAATATTTGGTTAAACTTAATATTATTGCTTTCTACAAACCTAATGTGTAATTTGTTGACAAAATAAAGTTGATTAAAGTCAACGTTTCAGTTTTTTAGAGGAAGCTGTTTGTAAGAGAGGGGTCACCTTTTTTGAACCACGATGTAAACATGTTTATTTCTGCTGTAAAGTTGGTCATTTTAACATGGGGGTCTATGGAAATGGCTCCCTTCTGCATACTGCTCCTATTGGCCACTAGATGAACTGCAGTTTGAGGCACTTCCTTATTGGCCTCCCGGCTCTGCCCCAGAGTTTGCTGCTTGGTTCAAAACGCGTTACAACGGCCTAAAGAACCTTCATTAGGACAAACGATGCAAGTGAAGAAACATCTTCGATAACACATGCCCAGAGTTTACAAAAGATGTGGGATAAAATAAATGCATACAATTTCTTTTTTACGTGCAGCTTTTTTTATTTGCAGTGAGTCCTTTATGCAGATTATTTTTTTTACCGCATTTTTGAAAGTGTAACCGTGTTTCTCGACTCGGGCCGCTGTAGCGTGTTTGCCCTTGTCGGCCTTCGCACAATGGGGATATCTCCTCTGATCCTTGATGTGAAAGATTACCTGCACAAACAGAGCTATGATGACGACTCCATTCTTCTTCCCAAGAGCATCCTCCAGAGAGTTGAACAGAGTGCTGTTCCAGTGAATCAGATGGAGCTGCAGACACACACACACACACACACACACACACACACAGACACACAAGACAACCTGTGTTTGAGAGGATGTTGTGAACAGATGTAGAGAACAGAAGTGAGGGCTCTTATGTCAACCTCATGTGAACATGGAGAAAGTAGTGCTAACTTCTGCCCTGAAACACTGAATATCCCAGTCCACAGATCAGTCATTTGTCAGCTCAAAAGCTGTCATATTTATCTTACTGGAACATAGAAACAGTGAGATAATTAATTTACTTTAATTAATTATTATCATGTTTCTTATTGAGCAATAAATGTGTGGTTTTCAAAAGAGTTCAAAAGCTATCTTAATAACAGAGGTCAACACTTCAACGTTTAAGGAATATTTAAGTTTATGTCTGCTGTATCTGTACAGGAAGTGGAACTGGGCTATCTAAATATGAAGTGTTGACTTGTACTAGGAGAGGTCCCAGTTCACCTCCTTTGAGCAAGGCATCGGACACCCCCCCACCCCAAAACCTACATCCAGGATAATGGCATATAATTTCCTCTTTATTGTTTACAGACATATGGATTGGCGCAACTAAATATAAAGGTTCCCACACACACACACACACACACACACACACACACACACACACACACACACACACACACACACACACACACAAACTCACAGAAACACGGATGTTAGAAGTGTTACTTGTTAGAGAACACTAAACACGGTCTGTTCAAGGACTCTTCAATGATAACACTATGTTATTTGAAGGACGAATGTCAATGCCAGAAGTCTCTGTGTGTGTGTGTGTGTGTGTGTGTGTGTGTGTGTGTGTGTGTGTGTGTGTGTGTGTGTGTGTGTGTGTGTGTGTGTGTGTGTGTGTGTGTGTGTGTGTGTGTGTGTGTGTGTGTGTGTGTGTGTGTGTGTGTGTGTGTGTGTGTGTGTGTGTGTGTGTGTGTGTGTGTGTGTGTGTGTGTGTGTGGGTCTGTGGCTGTGTGTACCTCCATAGGGAAAGCCTTGAAGTTGACAGTGTGTTCGGATCCTCTCTGGTTCTCTTTGCCCCAGTGGAATCGAACCTCATGAAGCTCATACTCATGATCACTAGGCAACGGACCGCCGGTAACCACTGACAACAGCGCAGGAAACCCAGGGCATCGTGGGCAAGCACAAACAGGAAGTAGAAAACAGGTCAGAGTAAAAATGAAAGTGAGAAAACGTGCACTGAAAAAACTGAAACATTGATTTTAATTAAATGTATTATGTCAAAAGATGTCACACTACTGCTGTTTCCCAATATACCTTAACCAACTAACTTCAATTATTTCTTCTTCTAAAATGTCACCTGTGTCTTAGACCCAATTCCATCCAAGCTGTTTAAAGAAATGTTACCCCTAATTAGCACATCTATAATACAATTCCTTAAATATGTCATTATTGTAAGGCAATGCACCACAGTCATTTAAGGAAGTTGTAATTAAACCTCTCCTTAAAAAATCTAACCTTGATCCTGAGGTTATGGCCAACTGTCATGTCTCGGAAACTATTATGAAAGTTTATTCTTTATATTAGTTTTGTCATGTCCCTTTGTCCTGTGCTTTCTGTTTATTTGGAAAAGTAATTCTCCCTCTCGTTTCAGAACTCCATGCTCCTCGCCCCTATGTGTCTCCTGCGTTCGTGATTGTTTACCCCGCCCTGATTGTTTCCACCTGTGCCCCTCACCTTATGTATATATTGTGTTAGTCCCCACCTGTCCAGTGCCAGTTCGTTTCTCATTCATGACTAAATTCAAGCCTGCTCCATGGTCGTAATCCGTTTTTCATGCTCCTGATTATAGCATTTAGTTTTTCCTCGAAAGAGTGATTTTGTGTTTCCTGTTTCATTACTGTGTTAAGTCCAGTAAAGTCTTTATTTTTGAAAACCAGTCTGAGTTGTGCATTTGAGTTCATGCCTCTGAGTTCACCCCTTGACACCAACTATAGACCAATATCTAACCTCCCCTTATCTCTAAAATCCTTGAAGAAGTAGGCCCAACAGCTGTGCGAATACATACATAAGAATCAATTACCTGAGAAATGTCAATAAGGCTTTAGAATCGATCACAGCACAGAGACAGCACTAGTGAAAGTCACAAATGACCTTCTCATTGTATCTGAAAAATGACTTTGTTCGATCCTGGTACTGTTAGACCTGAGTGCTGCTTTAGATACCATTGACCACATCTCTCAGAACGGCTTCTGTTTGTATCTGCCCATGATGAATCCTCAATGAAAACCACACTCAATCATGGAGTGCTGCAAGGTTCTGTCCGTGGAACCATTTTGTTCTCTATATATGTTGCCATTGGGCAATATTAAAAGGAAATAGTCAAGTAATGTTCATTGTTATGCTGACGATACACAGCTGTACCTATCTTTCAAGACAGATGAACAGTTTAAATGATCAAAACGACAAGAATGCCTGTCAGGTCTAAAAGCATGGATGACCTACAACTATTCATTATTAAACACTGACAAAACTGAAGTGAAGGAGCTCCAACAAGGCGTGTAGGACAGAGAGTGAATACACATACTATACAGAGATGCTGTATGAGAAAACCAATGTGATTTTGGAACATTGAACAATGTAAATATATTCTAGTAGACCTCAACAATGGAATTATGATCAGTAGAAATGGCCATGTCATGGGACCTTTAATTAAAGTCAATGTTTCAATTTTCCAGTGTGGTCACAATGACTGAGAGCTCTCACTCAACATGCATCATGCCTCCTCATCACTTCTGTAACACATGAATGAGTAGATCTGTTGTCATGTGACTCACCTGACTTGGACTTGAGAATGATGCGGACTGAGTGTCCTTCGTTGATTACCTCACAGTCTCGACAAACCACATAGTTTGGTGATAAGCCGACATCCAGGAGGGATGAGTCGTAATGAGCCTCCCTGGAGTTCAGGTTGATGGGAGACTGGTACTCGCCGTTGGCTGCTGAGAAATGGAGTCCCCATTCTACACCTATGGGTGGAACAAGTCACACACTCATTACATGTACCATCCATGTTAAGGTCTCACAGTTAGTGAACATTAGACAAATATCCTTAAAGCCAGTGCAGAGAAATGTCATCTATCTAATGATAGCAGGGTTGCCAACTTTGGGTACCTGGCTGGAGTGAGATTTTGATATCATGGGTTTAATTACACATATGCGCACTAAATGACTGCTATCGTGTCAGCAGCGGGAACTTAGCATATATATATACAATATATACAAATACACAATATTGGACACAGACTATAAAGGGCACACAGTTTCATTCACTAATGAAAGTCAAACATTTTAAAGTAAAATGCTTCAATCTGGTGCACTTTGAGCGCCCAATTACTAGAGACTGATCTAGGGGATACAACTCTAAAACACCCATATGAAAAAGATCGGTTTGCATTTTAATAATCAAATAAGTATGTGAACATAACCAATAGCCTACCATAGCCAATAGCAAATACATGTAGGCTAACTTGTTTTATTTTTGTGGTTCATTTATATCTTATTTTATCAGTTAACATTTATTTATTTATGCATATTTTTTAATCTCTCCAGTTTTTATAGAATATTTTTGGTTTACTGTCCTATAGTATACATTGGAATGATTTCAAACCTGTTTTTATTTATCCTAATAATTATAAAGGAGTGCCTTGGAAATATGTGTTTACATAAATTGTGATCAAAACGTTTGAGACCCACTGAGACAACTTAGACTAAAGTGAACTATCTAAACACTCAAGAGTCCTTTACCTCACTGAGCCTCTCAGTCTGACAGGAGAGCTCTCCCTCCACATTATTGTAGAAACAGCTTCTTATATCCGTTAGCGTAGCAGAAGCTAACAACATTCCTCGCCGGTACCGGTGCACCCCCTCTCTCTATCTCTCTCTCTCTCTCTCTCTCACGCTGGCTGTGAGCAGCGGGCGCCTGATAAGCCAACATCCCCCACTTTCATCACTTACAGCGCCCATCGTACGGGGCAAATGGAAAATGTAACCGGGGTGAAAAGGGTGTTATCTTTACTTAATTATGAATGTTGTTACATCAATTCATATTATATTTGTATTTAATCTTGTGGAAGTGCAGATCCCCTGTCCTCCACCAGGAGGTGCTGCAGCACCCTCAGCACCCCTACTTCCCATGGCCCTGGACTTGTTCTAATGGAACCATGATCTGTCAGAGGTGAATAACACAATTGCACTAAATATTGATTTCATTGATAGTTATAAATGGTACAAACTATGTACAAAAAGAAATCTGGATTTTGGGGCTTCTGTACATTTTTGGATAATTAAACATGCACTGGGTCAAATTGACCCACGAATATTATTGCTGTTATAAAAAACGAATACAACAGGAGGGTTAAGTGGCTCCTCAATAATGTAGGATAATGGAGTCATTACAATGAAATCGCTTGATAGGTTAACTCGCCCAGGGGAGTCATTTAGACAAAATATTAGAAATTCAATTGTATGTTAGATGCAGTAAACGCCTTAATGCAAGCTCTGCCTCCACAAACTTCCAAACTCCTGACCCAAAGCAGCTCTGTTAGACAGAGTGACACTCCTCAATGAGGAACAATAAAATACAAACAAACATAGATTTACACAACAGATTAGTCTGACACACCCAAACTGACAAGCTCTTTAAATACAGATTCCAAACAGTTAGAATATACAGATACCTTTAACGAAGACAAACAATCTTAGCTGTAGGAGTGTGGAGACAGATTTGTGTATTCAGTATTAACGGTTTTCTGCAGTTTGTCACAGCATATCCTCATTTTATTCTCCTCAACTACTTGCTCTAGGTGTGAAAATCTTTTCTATATTAAAATATAACTGTCACCCTCTGTTAACACAGTGTGGCTCTGCCATTACTACAGGAAGGAGTCCCTATGTAGAAATTCATATTTTCTGTTTAGGATATGACTCTACCACACGACGTGGTAATACATTCACTAACTGTGTCGGCCATAGCTGTAGTTCTCAGGGATTTGTTTTAAACATATTTTATTGGTAAGACATGACAAATACATTTTGAGTCGCTTTAACAATAAATGCACAGAAATAACACACAAATATATTCATAGCTCAATTAAAATATAAAGTAAGCCTTTAAACAGCCATACATGTCAAATGAGTTCAGCCTACAGGAGAACAGATAATAAGAACATATTCTAACGAGATCAACATGAATACATTACATGCTTACATTCTGAAGGTGCCTCGGCAAGGTTGTATAATACTGTCTTGAATGCTCGTTGCTAGTACATCTAACGGCCCCTACACACGGCGGCGTGCGTTGCCGCCTCAACGCTTCTGCCCATTCACTTTGAATGGGGTGACATCACGATTCGCCGAACTGCATTCTGGGAGCGAAGCGTAGATTCTCTCGCGGTGCTCGCTGCAAAAGTAGAGCAATGTTCTACTTTTGCCGCCTCGACGGAGGCGTCAGCCAATCGAATCATATGCCAGTGCAAGCTCTAGCCAATCAAACCGCATGCTTGTGTGTCTGGGGCGGGAGATTCATGTGATTGGTTGTTGGTCGAGTTTCAGCCACCCTCCGGCGGCAAGCGACAACGCACGCCGCCGTGTGTAGGAGCCGTAACAGTAATCTTGGTCAGGAAGTATTCCAAACCAAACTGCTGAGAGGCTGCATGAGGTCAGAAGGACCAGTTATGCTTGTTGAATAGTGGTTTACTGCTTGTTTTTGTTTGTTTTTTTGTTTGTTTATTTATTTAAAGGACAGTGCACATTAATTCACATTGCTGTAAATGAGCCAGTATTAGCCAGCAGGCTAATTTTCAACTGTTGTCCTTGGCAAGATGTTAGATGACCACACACAATGTCTCGTTTTTTCTGTTATGTTAATACAACCATAAAGTGCATTGTTAAACTAAGTAAGCATTGTGGTCGCTAGCACAGCTAACTTCAAGTGTCAGAGTTAGCTATAGTCTACATATGTCACAGAGCCTCTCTGCTGCATTAAACACACACAGATTAAATTGTGCTCCAAAAATGATGTTTTTTTCTGTGCAGTACAATTCATGTCAAGTAAACCATTGATTACTAACGTTTGAAACATTTATAATTTATTTTAAAATAGTGAATGCTGTAGTGCTGAACACAGTTTTCTTGCACTAGAAAATAAACTGATTCTAAAGGTTCAGTTCAGCTTCCTGCTGACCACATATCTCTCACTGCACAATGACAACAGTGTTCGAGGTGTGGAGCCCAGAGAGTGTTTGAGAGGAGGAAGAGAACACATACGGTGAGGTTCATGTTCCAGAAGCCCAGAACACTCATGTCCCTCCAGGAAAATCAAACTGAACTACTCATGGACTGTATGACTACCAGGCTGTTCTCTCACATTCCCTCTGTCCTCAGCAACTGAAGCCCTGACAACAATTGACTGAGGGCAGGAGGCTTTCACTGCAGCGACAGAGTTTAGCTTGGCACTAGATCACATTAATAAATCATCTGTAACAAGAATGATTTATGTTTGTTAATGTGCTTGGCAACACGTTGTAAATAATAAATAGACTGTATATATAGCGCTGTATCTAATCTTTAGTTCTCCTCAAAGGTCTTTACATGTCATCGTTCACACACTGAAAAACTGAAATGATTAATTTTATTTAATGTATTATGTCAACAGATTTCACATAACTGTTTTAGTTCAGTTGAAGGTAATACTGTTAGTATTGCTCTCAACTAACCTAATACAGTAATGTGAAAACTGTTGACATAATACATATAATTAAAGTCATCGTTTCAGTTCTATCTCACACAGACTCTGCCTTCTACTGGACACTATGGGTACTACTCTCATCAATGATACGCTGAAGTTGTATACTGTAAACGTAGCCGGCCAATCAGGGCGGCTACACCTCCTGACAGTCATCCTTTTCTCTTCAGCAAGCGGGACAACACCTGACCAGAAAAGCATTCGAAACAAGTAAAAAAAGTATCTTACCTCCAGGCAAGCGAATGGAGTCGCCACTGCAGGAAACACGGGCCTGTCCCTTAACCTGTTTAGCCCCGAGCCTGTTGTTCAGGTCTCAGGCTCGAAAATGACATTCCCAGAACAAATGACCATATCTTCCCTTCTAAAAGGGTTAAGTTAATAATCTTCTTTCTCAAAGTAATGATAAACCTGTGAGTTGGATGTAGAAAAGACAGAATCAATATAGATGTTTTTTATTTTAAAGAAAATTCAGATTGAACATAGTAAAAAACTGTAAATTATAGTGTCTGTCCAAAAAAATGTTTTTACTTTTAGTGAAAACTACCCTTGGATGATGGTAAGGTAGACTAAAAGCTTTAGGAATCCAGAGTACAACATATAGTAAGTACCCTGTATCAAGATTGATACAAAACAAGTGAAATCTGACCTTTTTAGAGAGATTTAGGGATGGATGGAGGCGTGTGGTGCAGTGGGTTGTGCGTTGGTGTTCGGATCAGGGGGTCACAGGTTCAAACCTTGTGGGGATTGCCCACAGTATTGAGTATGTAAGTCGCTTTGGATAAAAGCATCTAACAAGGGACATGTAATGTAATTTAGCACAAAAAAACACTTCTGGGGTCATTTGGGTGGATTTTGTCGATTTTGCTGATTGACATCTCTTTTTGACCGTTAGAGCCAATAGAATCGAAGGGGGATTTCCCCACACACACACATGGTAAAAAAAAAAGGTCGGGGCTTCGCGCTTGGAGTTTTGCATCAGAGCGAACCTATCTCTAGCTCTGACATCTGGAAACGGAAAAGCAGGTTTATTGCTTATGGATTATCAGAAATCATTTCAAAGGGACACAGACACATTGGAATAACCTATGGATTAACTTCAGCAGTGTTTGTATCGTTTTAACGCCATTGAAGACCACTTTTGACCAGACTACGACACAGGTAAGCCATGTTAGCGTTTTTAGCTACCTAGCGCCACATGTTTTGATGTCTGTTTTTGTTTATGTTTGTATCATTGAGTTATAATCAGTGGCGGCCGGCCCATAGGGGCGCTAGGGGCGCCGCCCCACCTCTTCCCACATACAAAAAAATATATTAAAAAAATATATTAAATTTAAAAAAATATATTTAAAAAATATATATATTTTATATTTTTATTTTTAATGAACAAGGTAAATATCATACAATTGGTATCAGTAAAATGTATAATCTACAATAAAATCTCGTTTAAAATTGTGTTACGATGTCCAAAGTTACTGATAAGTCACATGTTTCCTGCCTGGCCTTGCCCGTGGCATTAGTTTATCATTACCGGGCGGAGCCCCCGAGCCAAACAGCAGCAACCAGCACGTTGCAAAATTCTCAATAGTAAACTGTGCCGCCGAAACATAATTTCAGCCAATCAGCGCCGTCAAATATTTTGGTCACGAGGGCGCTCACGTTGTCGCCCACGTTGTCGCCCACGTTGCTTACGTGCATTGACGTGAGTTGTTTTTTAGACTTGTGAGTGACCAAGGTGACGCAGTAGTTGGATGAGAATGGTGTGCAGGTGGAGTCGCCGGACCTCGGTCCGCACCCAATTCCGTGCAAGAGCTACTCTCCAATCCTTTCGAAAGGAGAAGTTTGGGAGATAAATTGATACTTAAAGACCTTGGACCGGACCAACCCGATTTGTATATATCACAGCAAGCTCGTGAAAAATACAAAACGTATCAACGAGGCTTCTCACGCAGCTGGTACACCAGAAAGGCATGGCTAGCTGGATGCAAACAGGTAAATGCTGTCTTTTGTTTCCCATGCTTGCTCTTCAAACAGCCGGGGACAGATACAATCTGTTCAGAAACTAGACACAAGTTAAATAAGTACAAACCACAGACTGTCTGTGTCATGGAGAATACAGTCGCTGGTTTATTTATGTCTGTATTGGCCGTTGTTGTGAGTGTGGACGGTCGGAGCATATATAACGTTAGCTTAGCCAAGCTCCATTCAGAAAACAAGCATTCTAAAAGGTTTTTCGCCTGCCGTCTGTCTGCAGACTTGTCAAAGCATTAATTCATAGTTTTTACTAACCGGTATCAGTATGTTGTTACGTCGGCATCATTTAGAAACGTGTATTACAATTTAATCACGGTGAAATATGTTCATTTTGTTGTAGTTAGCTCCCGAGCCAGCGCGTCTTGTTTGAATGATGCGAGTAAACACAGCTGGCAGCCGCGGTGAAACTCGAGCGACTAGAGCGATGCGATAGGAGCGTTTAGAGCGAAGCGAATATTCGCATCGCGTCCAGTCTGAACGCAGCATTAAAGCGAGCTCCACGCTGCATTGGAAACGCGCCATTACATCACCAGAAGTCCTAATTTAAGGGGTAATTTCTCCCAAAAAAAAATGTTTTACTCACTATATCAACAGCCCCACCAAAAATATTTTCCACCAGCCGCCACTGGTTATAATGTCTGTACCCATCGATTCTGTGTCATCTCACGATCAGATCGATGGGTTGGATGTGCAGAAAGGATAAATAATAAGGTTGTATGAGTGAGTTTCGGTGCAGTAAATCTGTTAGCATGTTTCGCTCGTTGCTAATTCAGAGGCTCAGTGTTAGCATTGTGGGGGTTTTTAAAAAAAACAAAACAAGATCAGTTAGATGAGTTTCTTCCCGTTACATGGATATAAAACATTCATATTTTATTAAATGAACATGCCCTCAGACACTGTGTCCTGCAAGATGTTGCGGGAGGGCCCCGGTACTGGGGTCTCTTGATCTTAACAGGTTAGGCGCCAATCCCCACCAGCTCTGGTTCGAGTGCCTGGGACCAGACCACGCCGAGCTCAAGGTGGTGGACATGGGAGACAAGGATATGGACGAGGCTTCGCCACCAACGTTCGTCATCCCAGCCGTGCGGGTTATGGCTCTGTTTGCTGACTTATATTGTGAAGAGAAATTGAAGATTTTGTTTAATTGATATATTTATGATCCACGTCACATATTCAGTTTCGCGGCAGTTATTCCTATTTGTCTAGAAGTCTTCTCATCAGGGCTCTATAAATAGCGATCTACGACAGATATGTAATATTTAATGCAGCTGAACCGTGTATTAGAATGCCGTTATGTGATGACTTACAAAGAGAAAAGCAAGCAAACTCGGAATAAAGTATTATTATTATTTATTTTTTTATTTCGGATTTCACATCAAAAGGAAGTCTGGTTAACTAAAATGTCCGTGCGGAACAATACCCCAACTCATAGATCCGTGGGTGAATAATGTCAATCACCACATAACACACATCCCTTCACATTTACATTTTAATTTACATTAAAATATTTTGTGAGGCCTTCTAAAATATTTTTAAATATAATTAGGGCAACACAATCGCACAACGGCACGTCCATTGATTCCACAACCACACACATGGATTAACATCGATTTAATACATTAATGTAGCCTTTGTTTCTGCTAAAAGAGGTGTCAACCAGCTGGGGCAACAAGAAAATCGGCGAAATCGAGTGTGACAATTAAAAAATTAATCATTATTACACTGAACAAAAATATAAATGCAGCACTTTTGTTTTTGCTCCCATTTTTCATGAGATGAACTCAAAGATCTAAAACATTTTATATATACACAAAATAACCATTTCTCTCAAATATTGTGCACAAATCTGAAAAAAATCTGTGATAGTGAGCACTTCTCCTTTGCCGAGATAATCCATCCCACCTCACAGGTGTGGCATATCAAGATGCTGATTAGACAGCATGATTATTGCACAGGTGTGCCTTAGGCTAGCCACAATAAAAGGCCACTCTGAAACGTGCAGTTTTGCTTTATTGGGGGGGTCTGGGGGGGTCCGAAAACCAGTCAGTATCTGGTGTGACCACCATGTGCCTCACGCAGTGCAACACATGTCCTTCGCATAGTGTTGATCAGGTTGTTGATTGTGGCCTGTGGAATGTTGGTCCACTCCTCTTCAATGGCTGTGCCAAGTTGCTGGATATTGGCAGGAACTGGAACACGCTGTCGTATTACATTACATTGCATTTAGCTGACGCTTTTATTCAAAACGACTTACAATAAGTACATTCGACCAGGAAGACACAACCTTGAAGAAAACAGAATCATATAAGTACATCAGGTATCATAGAGCCAAACATTTCAAGTGCTACTCAACTGGCTATAGATAAGCCAGTCTTTTATTAGTATATAAGTGCTCTGTTAGCATTTTCTTGTTAGTAATTCTATCGCTCGAGGTGGAGTCGAAAGAGATGAGTTTTCAGTCTGCGCTGGAAGATGTGCAGGCTTTCTGCTGTCCTGATGTCAATGGGGAGCTCATTCCACCATTTTGGAGCCAGGATAGCAAACCCACGTGTTTTTGTTGATGGGAACTTGGGTCCCCCTCGCAGCGAGGGTGCAGCGAGTCGTTTGGCTGATGCAGAGCGTAGTGCACGCGCTGGGGTGTACAGTTTAACCATGTCCTGGATGTAAGAAGGGCCAGATCCATTCGCAGCATGGTACGCAAGTACCAGTGTCTTGAAGTGGATTCTAGCAGTTACCGGGAGCCAGTGAAGGGAGCGGAGGAGCGGAGTGGTGTGGTGTGGTGTGGGAACATTTTGGAAGGTTGAAGACCAGACGAGCCGCTGCATTCTGGATGAGCTGCAGAGGTATACGTATACGCCGATCCAGAGCATCCCAAACATGCTCAATGGGTGACATGTCCGTTGAGTATGCTGGCCATGCAAGAACTGGGATGTTTTCAGCCTCCAGGAATTATGTACAGATCCTTGCAACATGGGGCCGTGCATTATCATGCTGCAACATGAGGTGATGGTCGTGGATGAATGGCACAACAATGGGCCTCAGGATCTCGTCACGGTATCTCTGTGCATTCACAATGCCATCAATAAAATGCACCTGTGTTCGTCGTCCATAACATACGCCTGCCCATACCATAACCCCACCACCACCATGGGCCACTCGATTCACAACATTGACATCAGAAAACCGCTCACCCACACGACGCCACACACGCTGTCTGCCATCTGCCCTGAACAGTGAAAACCGGGATTCATCCGTGAAGAGAACACCTCTCCAACGTGCCAGACGCCATCGAATGTGAGCATTTGCCCACTCAAGTCGGTTACGACGACGAACCGGAGTCAGGTCGAGACCCCGATGAGGACGACGAGCATGCAGATGAGCTTCCCTGAGACGGTTTCTGACAGTTTGTGCAGAAATTCTTTGGTTATGCAAAGCGATTGTTGCAGCAGCTGTCCGAGTGGTTGGTCTCCGACGATCTTGGAGGTGAACATGCTGGATGTGGAGGTCTTGGGCTGGTGTGGTTACACGTGGTCTGCGGTTGTGAGGCCGGTTGGATGTACTGCCAAATTCTCTGAAACGCCTTTGGAGACGGCTTATGGTAGAGCAATGAACATTCAATTCACGGGCAACAGCTCTGGTGGACATTCCTGCTGTCAGCATGCCAATTGCACGCTCCCTCAAAACTTGCGACATCTGTGGCATTGTGCTGTGTGATAAAACTGAACATTTCAGAGTGGCCTTTTATTGTGGCCAGCCTAAGGCACACCTGTGCAATAATCATGCTGTCTAATCAGCATCTTGATATGCCACACCTGTGAGGTGGGATGGATTATCTCGGCAAAGGAGAAGTGCTCACTTTCACAGATTTTTTCAGATTTGTGAACAATATTTTAGAGAAATGGTTATTTTGTGTATATAGAAAATGTTTTAGATCTTTGAGCTCATATCATGAAAAATGGGAGCAAAAACAAAAGTGTTGCATTTATATTTTTGTTCAGTGTATATTAATATTGACAACCGACCGTCAGGGTAGAGCATTTGCCGGGGAGCGTTCTCATGGCGTCTATTATCAACGCTATGGGAGGTCTATGAAGTGGGACGCCCTGCCTATTGAAAACTGACTCTCAAGGGGTACCCTGTGCGTAATAGAGTGACGGGGAGGGGCCCTGACCGACCGTCAACATGTGACGGGTTGGGAGTGAGAACGTGTTGGTATTTCAGCAGGAAATGTGCAACGTAGATGACATTTACCAACACAGACTGTATAGAAATATTTGTATAAGTTGTTCATGCCAAAGTTGTCACATTTTTACATTTCAGCATTGCATCACTAATTTAAGTTCTATGTTTTGCTTGTTAAGCAGTCTGTAACCCTACACACCCAACATATAACTTTTCATGTATTTTTGTAAAGGTTTCCTTTAGCATAGCTTCTTAGCCTGAGCTAGCTCTGGAACTTCCAGCTCGGTGGCAGCAGGTCCCGCCTCGGCTCCGCCTCTTTGCCCTTATTTGGATCAGGCTGGAGCAGGCGGGAGTTAGACTCTGACGTCACTGTCGAGACGTTAGTGGCCGACTCCGCCTACTAAGGGCTTCTCGGCAACTCTGCAGAATCCTATGGGTGACGTGACGGACCCTACGTCCATTTATATATACAGTCTATGGCTAGAACTAGCTAGATCTGATAGATTTGGACATAAACGTGAGTGAAGTCTAACCGGACGTGAGAGAGAGATCAGAGATCAGATCAGCTGCTGCTGACAGAGAACACGCAGCTCTTCCGGATCACTGCTCCGCCGCTGTGACGGACCGTTGAGCGGAGCAAAATACACTAAGAGTTAGCCCTAGGGTCTGTCCCTGGCCAACTTGGGGCCCAAAGCGACATTGTGAGATGAGGACGTAACTGTATTATGACGTCTGCATTTAGGACGTCTGCATTTAGGACGTCTGCATTTCCTGCCAAATACTAGCCTCAAAAAGATTAAAATATAATTAATGCAAATAAACAGTGGCGGCTGGTGGAACATATTTTAGGTGGGGCTGTGAAAATGGTGAACAAACAATACTAGGGTGGTCCGGGGGGATGCTCCCCCGGTAAACATTTTTGAGAAAAGACCCCTTAAATTATGACTTCTGGTGATGTTAGAGGGAGGGGGGGAAAGGACAAATTGAGGCTTAAAAATATGAGAAGACTGATCAATACCTCCATAATCTTCAGTGTGGTTAGCTATGAATCTTCCAAAACTTCCAAACACCTTGTCCTGGACATAGTTTCTACAGTATAAACTGTGCAACAGTAGCCTACAGTAGGCCCACACAAACTGCGGAACACCGGGGCTTTGGGAACACTCAAAATTACTTAAAATGATTTAATTCCCATTTAACCTGTTAAGGGGCTTTTCCCCCCCGTTTTTTTCCTCACGAAACTGTGTCTCAGGGCTTCTTAAAATGTAATAAACTATTCATGTGTCCTGCAAATTTAACAGGAAGACACTCAGGTAACTGATGATATGAACCATGTTTACCAAAACAAAACACAAGTCTCACAAGAATGAGCCCTGAACGCACTCTAGGTATAAATCAATCGATATACTTATCGGATATGCACAAACAAGCTTAGCTAACAAGCTGAGAGTCCACAGATTCTAGAAATATAAGTATCATCACTGAGCGATCAGAACTCATGACAGGGGAAGCAAATACAGACATCACACGACGTAGCTTTAGGTAGCAAAACACGGAGATATGCTAACCGTTTGCTGTTATTCTGAGCAAAAACGAGCAAAAGCGCAGCTGAAGGTTAATCCATAGGTTAATCCAATGTGTCTATCACTTTGAAAAAATTATTGATAATCCATAATTCAATTTTTATGTCAAAAACTGAGTTTTCATAATAGCTGCTAATGATAGTTTCCAGAGTGTATGACAGCTTCCTGTTTTGTCACCTTGGATACGAATCAGAACAACTCACAGATTGCACCGGGCGCTGGCGTAGGCGCCCCTGTGACCATCAGATTTGACGACGCTGATTGGCTGAAATAATGTTTCGCCGGCAAAGTTTAAAGATAGCAACAGTTGGCTTCTGCTGCACTTTCTGCACTCTCGTCTGGGCGCTATGCACAGCGCCCAGACGAGAGTGGGTAATGATACACGGGAAGGCCAGGCAGGAAACATGTGACTTATCAGTAACTTTAGACATCGTCGTAACACAATTTTAAACGAGATTTTATAGTAGATTATACATTTTACTGATACCAGTTGTATCCTCCTGGGACCCGAGGAAAAAAAGTGTCTTCCAATTTCCTTTCTTTTGTGGTTTCCTACCTATTTAGGGTTAAAAAAACATCTTGCAATTTAGACTTTTTTTAATTTTATTTTAAAATGTTACAGTATGTCCACTGTAGAGGACGTCGGGACTATATTAGTTGGAAAAGACAGCCAAAATTAACAGATGGACTAGGTAACGTATTATGGTTATAGAGTGATATTAATACAATAATACATTCACCTTTATTTAAAACATGAATAAGTAATTGATCTGAACATTGCTGTTTATTTGGTCAATACAAAACTAGCTTGTTTTTTGGTGAATCTTTCCAGATCTTCAAAGACTTTGTAGTCGATGTAGTGGGAAAGTACCTCATTGACTCCAGTCAGCACGGGCTGTAGGGTCATCTTGACTAGTTTTATGGATGTGGTCTCCATTTCACCTGCTCACAGAAACAAAGCTTGCATTCCTGAGGCAACTCTCATGTTTCATGGCTCCACTTAAAATAAAAACAACAATAAGACATACGTGCTACTCTTGGCCCACAGGGGGCCATGTCTTTCCAGCTCGTCCCTATCTGTCTCTATGTATCTATCTGTGCGCTCATGGAGCCTCCTGCATCTTTCACCCCCTTCTTCTTGACCCTCTTCTATCCCAGGTGTGAAAGCCTAATCTCTCTCATCATCTGAGAGCTCAACATCTGAATCTCCCTGAACTCTCTGGTACAGAAAATGTCTGCTTCAGTTCCGTCTCCTGCAACAATATTGAGTCATAAAGTCCATGAAGATAGTCCTGACGTCCACTAGAATGGACATTTATAAAAGAGCTGTTATTTCAAAACTTGAATTATTTAATTGCTTTCAGAACTAATTCTATAGTTCCTCACATGTTAATAAACAAGAACATATATGATTTTCATGGTAAAAATGACAATTATTCAACAATATTTGACTTCTCCTCCTGCTTCTATACAATTTTGTTTTTCGTATGCCAGCCATTTTGGATGAAAAGAAAGAGGAACTTCCCAGCATGCAATTTTAACCAATGACATATCACTGGAAAGACCAGGATGTCCTCTGAGAGCACATCAGGGATTGATAGAGTAGCTCAAAAGAGTAAAAGGAGCTGTGGGCTGGGCTGGGTCCCAGGAGGTTATAATATTAATAATTATTTTTTTTTAATGTGGGAAGAGGGGGGGGCGGCGCCCCTAGCGCCCCTATGGGCCGGCCGCCACTGCAAATAAACTACTTCTACTAATAATAATAATCATAATCAATTCAATAATATAAATACTATATTATTTTATTATAATATAGTTGTATTATAGTCAAGACAAAACATGCTTATGACATGCTCAAAAACTGATACTTCTTAAATCTGTATTCTAGTTCCCTCTGTCAGCAATGTATCAACAACTACACACATTTCTATCAGTACTTCTCTGTGTTGTGGTTGACATGATGATGACTGTTAGGAGTTAAGGGGAGAGGCTGAGCGTCACCATGAAATGTGCAAATTGACATAAAAATGAATAAAAGGGGAAAAAATGCTCCATGTTTTTTAGGCTGTAAACTGTAGCTGTTATGTAAGCCAAGTAGACAGACGGTGTATCACTCCTCCTCCTGTACATTAGCAGATAAAAGGCATAACATACTTGAGTGAATGGTAAATAAAGAATGCTGGAAATAACTGCATCTCCATTAGCCTGTATGCTCTGCAGAGACTGCCTTCTTCATGTCGTGAATTGCAGCTGATGTTTTAATATGGCAATTGGCAATTTGACGTATGCAACATTCACAAGTTGTACATTTGACTCATACAATAACCCACCTTCGAGTGATGCTCTAGTTTCTTCATATTTTGTTTTTTTCCCCTCTTGCTTGCGCCGGACTGAAACTGTCTTTTCACCGACATCTCTTCACCTGCACTAGTGGCCGTATCAAAGCCGTGATTGGCCAGATGTCGATTCATTGCAACGGTGTCGGGTTACAGACGTGCTCCTCTTGTCACCTCTCACTCTCGCGTGTCAGCGGGGGGTGCGCGGAGAACTGAGCGGAGAACTGCGCACAAGCCGAGCTCATAAGCCGAGGCCCCCTGCGCGAGGCCCCCTGCGCAATGTGAGGCCCCATGCAGCCTGCATGATCGGCCTGTAGGGAAGGACGGCCCTGGTTAGACCTAACACACTTAGCTAGTTTATCTACTCTGGAACTAGCTAAACTAGTTATAAATATATGTATTCTTTACTGTCGGGTCACTTAGGCCTATTACAGGTTCAGCGAGCTGCACGAGACTGACGGGCTGTCAGGAGAGGGAGAGGAAAAGAGAGCGTCCCGTTTATTGTTCCCATTTTATTATCCAGAATTACTGTAAATGTTTGAATAAAGTAGTTAATCTACTATTAGTAGTTTGTTTAAATGCATTACTTATGTTTTTTTTTTTCATTATCATAAAATAAATCGCACGTACCCCCTGCAGTACTCCAACGTACCCCTAGGGGTCCGCGTACCCCCATTTGAGAACCACTGGTCTAGAGAACAACAACTGTAAACCGAGAGCAGCAGGAAGCTGCTTTGATTTGCAGCATAGCCTTGCATAGCTATTCTATTCAGTTTACATCAAAAAGGGGAACGTGGGACATTGGGTAGGAAGTGTGTTATGGAAACCATCATTTTCTGCAAAAGATAAGATATAATATTAGACCTTATAAACTACCAAGTGTCCTGCAGAAAGTCTCTGATCTTCAAATGCACAGACATCTTCTCTGCATGATTCCAATAAAGAAAAAATCATGTATTTATTTTCAGCACTCAATTACTTTTCCTGTGTTTAACTACACTACGTTTATGACACACATTTTTCCACAGGACACTGATGGTAGTGCAGGCCTGACTTTATTTAGTGTGTAATTCAGGCATACAGAGCTCTGAGTATAGGCACAGTGTCCCCGGTGCTCAGTAAGCAGCAATAAAAAGAAGACAGAGTGAACCAACACAGCCTAAATTAAGTCTTTAAATCAGAACTGCATGACAACTGCAACAATACTAAACATCTGGGACAATGTATCCGACAAGAGAAGTTCATTTTAGTATTTGAAAGTAGGCATGTAAGCTTGTTAGTGTCTGACTTTGATCTTGTTTGTCTAAAAAAAAGGGTCACTCCACCAAGATCAACTTATATGTTATGGGAAGTATTGCTTTGAAATGTTACAAGCTGTGAGAGGTGAGTTTGAGGGACATGAATAGAGTTACTGAGTGAGAGGACTTCAGACCAGGGGCTTCAATGGGCAACCCTCACTGCTGGTTCAATAATCATCAGAACAGATGATGAACAGCTGTTCAACATATCTGGCTCCAGCAGGAAGAAACCTGAGGGTACAGATCTGTTTCTTTTTCTACATTTTGCAAATCAATAGCATTTGTACTAACTTTGCAACTGTATGTCCAAATAGTAATTAGATACATTAAGTGTAATTGCCCTTTAATTCCATCACACATCAAGGAGATGCATGATTATTAGTGAATAGTTTTAATGATCCTCAAGACTGTCTTAATATTCACACCAGCTTTGTGGATATGGTGACTTTTCCTTTGGAGATTTTGCACTCTGTGTTTTACATAATGTTGAGGTGCGTATTTTTATTTATATTCCAAACTAATGCTGTTGCTTTGATATAAAGTGCATCCTGTACAGCTGAAGAACAATTCTATAACTGTTTAGAAGTAAAAAATGAATGAGTGAAAGTTGCCTAAAAGAGGGAGGAGCAAATGAAACAGTGTAACAACCCAACACAGCATCTCCAGTGTGTGTCACCACTGCAACAGGCCGGCACAGTATACAGTAAATAACACATCAATTGCGTTCGGGGATTAGACCCTGCTCTTTAAACTATGTTGTATAATGGTGTCCTGTTTGATGGAAACGGCACACATTTATTTTTCTAGGATGTCAGTTACTTCTGTGCAGAGACTACATTTGCAAAACGTGTTGACCAATTCTGGCAAATGTAGTAAATGCACTGAAAGAACTGAAACGTTGCCGTTTATTAAATGTATTATGTCATCAAAGTACACATAACTGTATTAGGATGGTTGAAAGCAATAATTAAGTTTAAAAATATTAGGTTCAACTTAATATAATTGCTTTCAACTAACCTAATACAGTTATGTGAAATCTGTTGACATCATACATTTAATTCAAGTCAACGCTTCAGTTGTTTCAGTTTGTGTTGTGTATCTGCTTTAAGTGAAGTTTGGGGTCAAGACCCCTTTCAAATCTGGACCCTCAACTTTTGACACCAGCTAGCACTGGATGTTTCCCAGCATCCCTCCTCCTGTACATGGATCCCCCATACCTTCCTCGTAGCCCCAGTCCAGCTCATCTTTCCCCGGGGTATAATCCGACTCCTCGCTCACGTTGTCGGCCATGGTGCTTTGCAGTCTGCTCGTAAAACCAGTCTGTCCTCCCAGTCCTCTCCCAGCCTCACTGGTTTCTCTCTGCAGTGTGCTGGATGGATTCCCAGCAGCAGCCCCCCTCTGCCTCACTCTCTGCTTTATGTTTTCTCTCCCTAGTTTTGTCTTTACTCTTTCTTCAGTCTTCTTACTCTTTTTATTTCCTGTATCCCTCATCTACTGTCACTCACTGATGTGTGGTGTAGCTGTGTGTATCTCTCTTTCTGTTGCTCTCCTCTTTCTTTCTCTCATGAGGGAGGAGGAGAGATGTTTGGCGTATTCGAATGGAGCGAGAGAAGCAGTAAGGACTGGAAGGGAGGAAAGAGAGAGCGAGAGAGGAGAGAGAGAGGGTCTAGGTATCTGATCGATCTCTATGGCTATATCTAGATATCTAATATATATGTCTCTCTTATGATCTATATATGTATCTTCCTCCTCGGATACTCGCCTTCTACTTCTTTCTCGCTTCTCATCTCCTTCATCTCTTCTATCTCTCTCTCTCTTCTTCTGTGTCTCTCTCTCTTCTCTGTCTGTCTCTCTCTCTCTTTTCTTTCTTCTCTCTCTCTCTCTCTCTCTCTCTCTCTCTGTCTCTCTCTTTCTCTCTCTCTCTTTCTCTCCACCAGCTACCCTGCAGTATACAAAGTCATTCAGACTAGCTGCACCTTCACCAGCTTTGAGAACACTTTCATGATCAATCATTATAAAACATATCAGATATATTATTCTGAAATGGACCAATCTGCACAACGACTACTTTTACTGTCTATCACTATATTTTGATGAGAATACTTTTCTACTTTCACTTGAGGAACATTTTGAATGCAGGAACTTTACTGTAACAGAGTAATCCTGTGATCTGAGTACTTCTACAGCCTCTGAGTATCAGCTTTATGACTATGTTCTTTCTATCACCTGTCTACTATTTGTTTCTCTCAGTTGTCTGACTGTTTCTGTTGACCTTCGTGCTGTTTTGGGTACCCTGGTGGTGTGTGTGTGTGTGTGTGTGTGGTGTGTGTGTGTGTGTGTGTGTGTGTGTGTGTGTGTGTGTGCTGTGTGTGTGTGTGTGTGTGTGTGTGTGTGTGTGTGTATGTGTGTGTGTGTGTGTCTGTGTGTGTGTGTGTGTGTGTGTGTGTGTGTGTGTGTGTGTGTGTGTGTGTGTGTGTGGTGTGTGTGTGTGTGTGTGTGTGGTGTGTGTGGGTGTGTGTGTGTGTGTGTGTGTGGTGTGTGTGTGTGTGTGTGTGTGTGGTGTGTGTGTGTGTGTGTGTGTGTGTGTGTGTGTGTGTGTGTGTGTGAATGCTGGCAGGAAAGTCATGCTGGTGTTTCTGTTGGAGGCCACAGACCCACCCTGAAGGACACAGCAGTGGTTTGGACCAGGCAGAGAACAGCAGGGCGGACACAGTGAACGGCCAATCTCTTCTCCAACCTTGATGACTTCAAGATGGACGGAGAAACTCTGGCACACACACTGAAACTATAAAACACACCCATATTCACACTCCACGTTTGGCTCAGGTTCTCTCAAAGCTCAGTGGACTGTGCTGGATGGCTCTGATACACTTCAGGGTTTTAAAATGTGCACTCGGTTCAAATAAAAACATGGCTATTTGGGCTGTATGAACAAAGTCAAGAGGGACAATAGTTCATGTTCCTTTAGTTCTTCCTGTGCTTCCTTTTTTCTTTCTTAATCCATATCCTCCAGGCTGCTGATGATAATTGCCCTACATTCCTTATCAGGAAGCTGCCCTCGCAGCATCTAAATGAAGCCGAGCTCAGTTCATGCGTACAGGGACTGCTGGGCCCCCATCACCCAATTTGATTAAGTTCCAATTATTTGAAAGCTGAATTAATTATAAATGAATGTTAGCTCAGAAAGCGCCAGCGACCAATCAGATGTCTCATCCAAGGGGCAAACTCCTGCTCTGAAAAGTGCCCTAACCATAGTCTGAATTTGCTCTAAAGGCCAGAAGAGGTTTCAAAAAGAAGTCTGGTGGTATGGAAGTGTGTATAGAATACCTTTATGGTCCCATGAGTAGTCTCACGTCTTCTTCAAGACAGCATGGTCTATTCATTTAGAATGAAATAGTAATAAGGAGCCGTATGCTCAGCCACCTTGTGATGACAAGTCGCTACCATAACGTTGCTATTAAAGTGTGGTGTTCTCTGCTCTATGAAAGCATCCTAATTAATATCCTAGTTCCCCAAATTAGGGATGAATCTTGCTAACCATGTTAACTTAGCGACCGCCTTGCACACAGTGTGTGTTAAATATTGTGTTAAAATGTATGTTTGAATTCAGTTTAGGGTAATATTAGGCCTAATGCTAACAAGATGTATATTATTGGGTCGATATTAGGCATATTAAAACTGAATTAAGTAGGATCAGATGAGAGGTTTTTTTTATTTTAAGCATTACCTCACCTAACTTTTATTTTCATCTATTGTTACTTTGGATCACCAATGAGATTCAGCTGATCTTTAAATCAGCTCCTCCATGAACTTTTCCTGTAAGATTGCAGCATGCAGTCCTGACTTACTGTTTAGAGCTCTTGAGTATCTCCTGAGAAACCAATGATTACTTGAACAAGGAACACACACACACACACACACACACACACACACAGAGACCTAACAATCAGCTGTAATACAGCGCTCTGCTTCTCTCTGCAGGCTGTGATGAGCCACTACGGCGGAGCTGCAAGGGTGCTTTAACCATCACCTTTTTTTACTGTTGCTATATCTGCCTTGAAGAACTCCTTTTAATATGTTCAAAGATTGTTTCTGTTGTTGACTTCCTCTGAGCCTGTGTTAACCTGACGCTGTAAACCTGCTGCCAAGGGGCTGACGGTCTCAGGTTACAGGTGGTCAGCGTTTGGCTTCATGTTGGCCATCAGTCCCAAGATCAGGTTTGTTTCCTGCAAAAAGGTTTCAACCTTGTGTTTCAGCAGTAGTAGTAACATACATTTGTTTTACTTTTGTACAGTCATTATATCTTTGCTGCTTTTTCTTTTAATTATTTTTCTTTCTAGTTTTGTGGTTAGGACTCTGTCAGTGAGGTGTGACGTTTTGCTCTGAGTAATTGTGACAGCCTTTCTCAATTATATTTGAACTATTTTTACATTCAAACAGTCAATATATGAACCAAGAAAAGTCCTCCTCCAGAGCCACTATTACAAGGACACTACGTCATCGAGTCCCGCCGAAGGACTGTTCCAATGTCCAGGATCCTTGGAATTCTACCGAGGCCGGTGTCCTTCATTGCGGGAAATTTCGAGGCTGCACATGTGTATCCTCCGCGGTCTTAAAATCCCCACAATGCTTTGCACACGGACTAATTTCCCAAATCTTTGGTGGAAATCACGCTCCATTTAGGGCGGGGCCTCTCATATGACGCACACCTGCACACCTGTTAGCCTGTTCCACCATTCTTCATTTTCCGAGGCTAGGAAGGATTCTTGCCTCGCTTCTGATGGACCTGACTCGGAAGACATGTCCTACCAAGGAAGCATCCTCGACATTGAGAAACACCCACATGTGCACTGTGCAGCCTCGAAACAGAAACACAGTAACCAACAATGTACTGTAGATATTCACAGTAACCGAAAAACCTCATTTCTAGAATAGCTAAAATATATTAAATAAACCAACATATTTTTCTTAATATACATAATCTTGATGCAGTGTAATTACTAGTTTGGCTATACTAGATATTTTATATACTTATTAGATATATATTTGTAAGACCCTATGTCTTTGCAAACCGGAAGAACTACAAATGTGGTGCTGATTTATACAAAGAATGTGTCTTGGCACCTTAAAAACGCAACACAAAGGAATACAATCAGACAAAAGTAAGGTAATAATCATCATTTTTATTATTATTGTGGCGCCTCGAAAGTAGCCGAGAATAGCCGATTGCAGCTGGGGGAGGTCTCAAAAAGCTCGCCTGAAGTCGGACAGCTCGGAGTCGGCTTGACTCGGTTTGCAATGGCGGAAATTGCGTTGGCGTTCTTCATTGCAGATGAAGTTGATGCAATAGAAATCCCACAATTATTATATCACTACAAATGAATGACTCAAGTGTCTGTTCATTTGAAAACAAATCAATACAAGTGGGGTTGAATCCTACATGTAAATAGACAGAACCACTACTTTGCAAAACTACTTCCGTCAGTGGTCTTGACCAGTTGCATTTATAAAGAATGCACAAATGTGTTTAATGGTTAATGTCAGATGTGTACTAAGTAAATACATTTGTTCCTGCTCAAGATTAGATTCAACTTTATTGTTATTGCACATATTACAGGTACTGAGACAACGAAATGCAGTTTAGCTTCTAACCAGGTGCAACAAGCAGTGAAGTGAAAAGTAATGTACACAATCTACAGAATAAAATATAGAATGAATTGAATGATGAATAAACAGTGAGGGGTATGCACAACAGGACACAGGAGTGGTTTAAATAAACTGGGTTTTTTATTTACCCAAAAGTCCACAGAAAACATCATAAATCAATAATGTCTAATAACTAGGCCTATAAAAGAGGTCAACAGAAAATACCTCAAAGAAACATGGCATCAACTTAACACTTAGGTGTTAACTCAACAAGCTGACCTGCTACAATGAAAAACCAATTAACCTATTTGAGTGGCTTGGCCAAACCAAGGGATAATTAATAGTAACAGAAAACACAAAGGACACTGACAAAACCCAAATCCCCCCTTTAACATGGAAGCAGGTGGTTTGTCCCAATCTGTCCCAATTGGCTCCTTGCTGTATTTATGAGTGCTCAGCGCTAGGCCACGCCCTTTGCTGAACCAGGAAGTGAACTCCCCCAATGGACATGGTAACTCAAGAGACAAAGAAAGTAATTAATACAAATCATTTTGTCAGTTAATTTATGTAACCGTAGCCAAAGTGTGACAGTCCGACGTCAGACCGCTTAATGAAAAAGCAAGTTAAGCTAACTGTACTCGGCAAGCTTCTCAAAATGTCTTACACGTGTAAGGTTTGTAAGTTCAGTACAGGGTCCATTCCTGCATGCATTTGGTTGTTTGTATTCAAAGTGTTTTCAAATATTGTGTATTATCTAAGAATAGTGATAATGTATTTGCCAAACAGTGCCTTTTGTTGTGTCTCGTCAAATGTGTTAGTTATGTTTATGTATTATGTCTGTCATTTCATGTTTAGTCAGGTTTTCATGTTTATTCACGTCATGTCAGACCTGTCTATTTATGTCATTCATCTCTAGTTAAGTCCCCGTGTCTCGTTTTACATTTCCTGTTCTATTTCTTATATGGCTTCGCCCTCTAAGGCTATCGCTATTGGGTAATCCCCCTGCGCACCCGCGCAGCACTGAAAACACTTGTAGTCCACGCCCACCCGCAAGGTGGGCCCCACCCTCGGGCTCCCTGTTAAGAGGGATTTTCTGTTCAATGACATTAAAAAGAAAATGTTTGTTACATTCAAGACTGTGTCTCTGGGTCGTGCATTTGGGTTCTCCAGTTTGTGTCGAGGTCGTGACCTTTTCAACTACAGCACGTCTCTAAAATGGCTTGGCAGAAGAAATGGCTTCATATTCTTTGTGTTTTGTTATCGCCACTGTTTTAAAAATGCAATCTCCATGTTTTTGGATATTAATATTGACTGTTTTATGGATGAAAATATTTATCATTCAGCACAAGAAAATACATGGTCTTGATACCGTTCAACAATTAAGAATACATTGTTAAAATGTGTTTGTCTCCCTGCAGTTATTGGTGAGCTTTAAAATTGTGTCAAGAATTTCTGGTAATCTGTAAATTACCAGCATGACATGTAGTATACTATAATAAATTGTTTTACAGTTACAATACTGATACTGTAACTTAAAATTATAGCATTAAAGTTTCTATTTTACAATTGAAACACTATTACCGTAAACAAAAATACAGTACTTTTTAAATGGCAGGGTTTTATTTTACAGCTATAACAAAAAATAAAGCAATTAAATATTAGTGTTTCATTTTAAAGTTAAAACACTATTACCGTAATACCAAATACAGTACTTGGAAGTTACTGTGTTTCCTTTTACACTGTTACTGTAAATAAAAACTTGCAAATACTGTGATTACCTTTACAGTATTTAACTGGCAGCAATTGACAAGTTACTTACTGTAAAATGAATTACAGTAAGTAACAGTTACTTACTGTAATTCATTTTACAGTAAGTAACTTGTCAATTGCTGCCAGTTAAATACTGTGAATGTCACGGTACGTTTCTTACAGTGTATGATAACAAATTAACCTTGAACCTTGATATACTGTATATCCATCACCTGTTTTTTTGCATTAAGTATTACTTGTATTAATGTAATTACAATTTGTAGCTACTGACAATGCTTTCATGCTTTTATTTTTAATACATCAGATAACATTTTAATGATGGATATAATGACTTTTACTTATAAATATGTTGTGTTAATCATTTCAGGCCTAAGGTACTGAAAAAACTGAAAAGCTGACAATCAGGAGAGACTTCATTTTTTGCAGACATTTATTAACACATGCATGCACCTGATATAAATGTTAATAGTGATTAGACCCCGGTCCTGGTATCGTGTCGGAAGTGTAGCCGTGAGTATAATAGAAAACCCCCCGGGGACTAGACACTGGTGCTGATGTTGTATCTGGATTTGTTGAGGAAGTGGGATGAAGAGGATGCTGAAGATCTGGATTGATGAGGGGCAGGGATGAAGATCTGGATTTTATCAGGGGAAGGGATGAAGATCTGGATTGATGAGGAGATGGGATGAAAAGGATGCTTAAGGTCTGGATTTGATGAGGAGATGGGATGAAGGGATGAATATCTGGATTGATGAGGAGATGGGATGAAGGGATGAAGATCTGGATTGATGAGGAGATGGGATGAAAAGGATGCTTAAGGTCTGGATTTGATGAGGAGATGGGATGAAGGGATGAAGATCTGGATTGATGAGGAGATGGGATGAAAAGGATGCTTAAGGTCTGGATTTGATGAGGAGATGGGATGAAGGGATGACGATCTGGATTGATGAGGAGATGGGATGAAAAGGATGCTTAAGGTCTGGATTTGATGAGGAGGTGGGATGAAAAGGATGCTTAAGGTCTGGATTTGATGAGGAGGTGGGATGAAGGGATGAATATCTGGATTGATGAGGAGATGGGATGAAGGGATGAAGATCTGGATTGATGAGGAGATGGGATGAAAAGGATGCTTAAGGTCTGGATTTGATGAGGAGATGGGATGAAGGGATGAAGATCTGGATTGATGAGGAGATGGGATGAAAAGGATGCTTAAGGTCTGGATTTGATGAGGAGGTGGGATGAAAAGGATGCTTAAGGTCTGGATTTGATGAGGAGGTGGGATGAAGATGAGGTGTGATGAGGTTTTTGGATTAGCTCTCCTGGCACTGGACATGATGACAGGGCTGGATGGGGTGGAGGGAGGCGGGCCGCAGCATGAACACCTGAAATCACAGCTGACTGCAGGAGAGAGGAGAATCATTTTTAAGTTTGACTGCAGCACGATGATTTCTGCTGGAGATTATGGTGAAATGTAATTGGTTAAAAGAGAACGCCCATGATGAGCTGTGGAATGAATTAATACACCCAGTGTTCCTGCTTGACTTTACGCTGAGCTTCACATCATTTTATTAGGTTAGTTGAACGCAATAATATTAAGTTTAAATAAAACAATTAGGTTCAACTTAATATTATTTTTACTCATCTAACACAATTATGTGAAATCTGTTGACATATTTAATTCAAGTCAACCTCTCCGTTTTTTCAGTGTGTGGATATTTACACATTTCTCCAGACTCCACACAATACTTCCTAAAGCACTTGATATATTTTAAGTGTTTATCAAGGATATAATAATGAAAACCATATGATATGTGGTTTGATCATGTTGATTGTGGGGTTTCTGGACAGATATGATATATAAAAAATTAGCAAATATCGTGCTTTGCACTGACTATTTACTGTGCCACCCTTTTTGTCAAATGTAAGCACCAGTGGCGGATTTAGGATTGTAGGAGATCCGAGGCTTAGCCCAGGCAGGCCCGGTTCCAGAACAAAATGACTCAGGGTGCATCTGAGATTAGAGAGGGTGCAGTGGTAAAGTGCTATTTTTATTTTTTAAATATTGAAGTTAAAAGCATCAATCTGGTGCACTTTGAGAGCAACATTAACCCTACCTTAATAATACCTTACAGCGGACAAAAGGCACTGGAGAACACTTATTCATTAACACCCTTTAATGAAGCAAACGCCTTAACTCACTCAAATGCAGTCGTTTACTTATTTCGGTGAAACGAATGTGCGTAGAGTTTTAAAGGATGTGGATAGTCTCACCTTGATTCTGGCTCATTGCTTATCGTTTTATAGATCTATTTTCATCCACCATCTTTGTGTGTGACGAGTGTAATGCTGCGTTCACACCGGACGCGATGCAATGTTTGGGGGCAGCGTGATTACATGTAAAGTCAATTTAGAGACGCGGACAGACGCGAATTCGCTCCGACGGCGAGCATGAAGCGGTGGACGCGGAGCGAATCACGCGATTGAGGCGATTGAACGGTGCCGCGTCAAACGCGAGAGTTCAATTTTTTCAACTTAGCATATACAACGTTGATGCGAGTAAACACAGCTGGCAGCCGCGGTGAAACTCGAGCGACTAGAGCGATGCGATAGGAGCGATTAGAGCGAAGCGAATATTCGCATTGCGTCCGGTGTGAACGCAGCATAAGAGTCACGTTTCTGTCCCCGGTGTTCCAGGGAACTCACCAAGTGTCAGAAAACACAACCCTCTCTATTTTCCTCCTTCGCCAAATCTCTAAAAAAGGGGCTGCAACGGATCTGAAAAAAATGGATCCAGATTCCAACACTTTTCTACGTCACAAAGACGTACTCCGCTTATTGGTCAACTCTCCACCTATCAGGGGAATGAGCCACGGCCACGTGCATTGCCAAACCTCTCATTCGCATATAGGCTATCGGCAGGCTACCCCAGTCACATCTGTGTTTCTGCCTGCTGCTTCAGTTTCTGGATCAAATTGATAATATGCTTGAACACATGCATTGCTCTGAGATGACATGTGTATTCCAGCAAGCATGGTAACGTGACTCCTGCCGGCTCATGCCCCCCTCTTCTGCAGGGGGGCGTGGTCAACTGCTGCTCAGAATTTTCATAGGCAGGTTTGGAATAAAGCGAAAATGAGCGAAACGAGGCATGGCTAAAAAATGATCTGTTTGGTATTTTGAAAAATAAAATGTATAAATATACCTTATATAGGTATGGCCATACACTATATCATTTAAATATAGCATGATAGGTCTCCTTTAATTTTGGTTTAGTATTGATAAGTAAACTTGAGTCAAAGAGGGCTGCAACTCCACCTCCTCGGCCTGTGCCTCGAGGAATATGAGTATTGATATGGCTGGGTGGAGTGGCCTCATTTATGCTGACATATTCTTCATGTCTCAACCAAGTTTCAGTGAGACAGCATCAATATTATAATCTGATATTAAATAATTTACCAATATTGCTTTAGATGCTAGAGATCTTCCTGTTTTGTGTGTGTTTCTTTAATCTTTAATATCATCCCTGAATTTCAGATGATATTTGGTGTATTTTCCCTGCCTCATTATACAGCTGCTCTGTAAATGACATGTCTTAAGGAAATAACTCTATAGGTAGAAATGTGCCTTGTCTGTGCATATACCTGTAGGCTTGCTTTATTAATGTACATAAAAACGCTTGTTTGCATATAAAATGTCTAACAATTTACCCTCTGCTCTGTCCATCAAATTTGACTTGTTGGATGCGACGATGAACATAACAGCTACAAGAGGCCACCAAAGTTACTTTACACTTGTCTTGTAACAGTTTCACAATCATTTATTAACAATGTATTTTTTTAAGTGTATTGTCCCTTATACACTGTATTGTCGGAGTTTGGCTAAACTGGTCGGTTCACCCGTAAAAAAGCGCCACGCCAAAAGACTCCTTTAGATTTGTTTTAATAGAGCGGAGTATTCAAACGCATCATGCATTCTCCGAGGAGTCCCTGAAGACATCATACTGTAGCGTGGCGAGGGCGGACCGTGTGACGTAGAGCCGAGGCTCTGGCTGTTTATTGTTCGTTCCTCAACACCGACAGAGAAATACAGGCTAACAAGCTGTCAGCTAGCTTTTCACACTGCTCACTGTGGGTTTAACGAAGGTGTAACTGTCGAGACAGCTGACTGCAGAAACCAGGGGCCATGGCGTACGCGTACCTCTTCAAATACATCATCATCGGAGACACGGGTAAGCTGCTCCAAGTGCCAGCTAGACAGCCAGTTAGCATTCAGCTAGCTCTTAGCTAGCGGTGTATTTCCGCAGTGTTGGATAGTCCAATGACGTGGTTAAAGCAGAGACGCAAGGGGTGGGATGACAGCTCCGATTCGAAAACGTTAACATATTTGGACAACATATTCAACACCTTGACACTATCATACAATTATACACACATACCCTAGCACAACATTTGCCATACTACTTTGGTGTAGCAGGTGTTGACACAGTTGGGCCTATTGTCCGTTTGCGTCGAGGGTTGGGGTGTTAGCCACAGATTGCTAGCCCAGCTAACTGCCTAGCTAACATTAGCTTTTTTCACAAAATATTTAGCAAATAGCCGTCAGAGCACCATATTAGCAGCTCATTTGAGGCTTGTGATGTGGAATGTATATGTGTTAATATGATTTTATTTCTGCTACGATTGCATCATCAAATGACACAATTTACATGAGCTTAGCCTCTTGTCATCGAAGGCCAAAACGTCAAGCTAAAGCCTCTAATATTGCCTAAAATGGCGTAGAGCACTTATTATTTCTGACTAAATGTAAACGTTAGGTGGCTGACAAATGAGCGCTATGCTGAGTTAGCTTGCAGTATGGCAGCAGGTGCATATGTATTACCGCTTTATTATAAAGATGTAGCACACAGTTTTAAAACACACAGTTCAACAGCAGTCATCTCGGTTTGGGTGAGAAATGTAGTGGGATGATTCTATAGAGAAAGCCAAACCAAAGACATGGTTCAAGTAAACAAACAAGTGTTATGGAATATACGTTGTTTTCTTCTTCTTGCAAACACTGTATAGAAGTCGAAACCAAGATTGTCATTATAGTTTAGTCTAATGGAACATATTTTCGAGAGATTCATAACGTGTGTTTGTGTTAATTAATTTGAGATGATCAATTTGGTGGGATGCAAGTTAACTACAGTGTTGTTGCAAAACATCTCCTGCCTGCTGCTGTTTATCTCTAGAAGGGCAGAGATGCTGCCAAGCTCCCAGCTAGATTACATGTGTCTTCATCAGAAATACCCTGCAGTCTATCTAAAGCAGGGTTTGTTGTTCTCATTTGATTTAGGCTTTACAAGGGTTTTAAAGGATCCTCAACTAAATAAGAGGGTACAGATGATCATAGCAATGCCTGGTTAATCCTAAACATTGTTGAATATGAAGACCTCCAGTTTGTATGTTTTGTCATTCAGAGACACTTTATGTAAAGTATCTGATATGTGTATATATTTTTGACATTTTAACACCTGTTGTCTTCTGTGATTAGAAAGTAACTCAAAAAAAGGAAAGACTTCATTTTTTGTGGACCATCAACGATTGGCTTTCACAAACATGTTGATAACAAAACACTACTGAAACAGTACAGTGGAGCTCAAGTTTGATGTCCTGGGAAGAAGATGAAGCCTAAAGTTCAGGTCCTTCAAAACAGATATATTCTTGACGTATAATTCAATATTCTTGCTGTGTGATATCATCATTTGGGTAGGGAGTATTGGGGAAATTGTCAGAAACCTTGCATGCTTCAAACACGTTTAGTTTTTTTCCCCAAAACCAATTAGCTCACTCATTGATCCCAAAGTATATCTGATTTGTAAGGTTACATTGGGGGATTATACCATAAACAGATATAATTTAATATGTATTGTATATGTATTTTCTCATTTGATGAAGGTTTTTTGGGCAAAATTAACATACTAGTTTCAAGTAAATATATAGAAAACAAATACATTTTTCAAGCTATACACTAACTACATGCATTCACACATTGATTTAACTGAGTTTCTTGATTGATATGCTTGTGATTGCCTTAGATGTGACTATATATCTCAGATAAACGTTTGCCATATCATCCCCCACATTGGACAAAGAGACACGTCGATAGATCCACTCACTGAGATATAGTTAAACCTTAGATATTACAAATGAGCTGTTTTAAGGATAGAGATCTGTCTAATTGTTTACTCAGGGTAATTTAAGCTTGTGAAAGCAGTCAGTCAGGTTCTGTTAAACTAATTATTTCATTTATTGAGGGTAAAGTGAGTTGATTATTCCATCAGGGTAGATAAGCTATTGAAGTTTTTTTTTTATGACTTTACTTTTTTTTATTGATTCTTTTTATTTTGTCTGTTTTTATACTATTTTTATTTTTGCTCTAATTTTACACATGGACATTATAATATTATCTGTCAGGTCTTTATCTCGCCCTGCAGATGAATGGAGATGTACCTGTTGTGTTATCCATTATCTGAAGCTAGTCCTGGTCCACAGTAGTTTGACCTGTCAGTTAGGTGTGTCAGTTTTTACCCTAGTAACTGCCATGTTGAGTTCTGATACACCAAAACAAATAACAGTATGTCCTACATTTACAAGACCAGCAGCTGCTTCCATTAAAGCTTCTGGTCCCCCCATGCTGTTCCTGCTGTATGGCAACAGATGCTTTATCACAGTGTTGTAGTCAAGTCACCAATTCACGAGTCCAAGTCACTCTCGAGTCACCACTCTTCGAGTCCAAGTCACCAACGGAGAGTCGAGTCCGAGTCTGAGTCATCATTACCTGTGTTCGAGTCCAAGTCCAAGTCACCCAAGGAGTGTCCGAGTCGAGTCCGTGTCATCATTACCTGTGTCCGAGTCACCTAAGAAGAGTCCAAGTCAAGTCCGAGTCACAAGTCTTCATGTATTAATCTTCGTGGATATATGTGTTGAAATGTAGCTGCTCCTCTACATTGCTTTTATCCTGTCATGTTATACTAATCTATCTATTGAACTGCTGTGAAGCCAGTTTGGCTACTATTCTTGTAATAGGTGCTATACAAATATATAAAGCGTATTACTAATATTAATATTATTATTATTATTGTAAATTACCTTTTTAATATGTCTAACTATATTTAAAATTAGTTGAGAAGTGATTATATTTGTATGCCAATATTTTCCTATGATAAAGGTTTCGTTTTGCACTTTTATTTTGATAGTAATAAGATCGGGACTCTTATTTTGAAGGAACTTTTACCGGTTAAATCATGTACTGATAAAGATTTAGCCCCTGCATGCTAAGTAGCCATGTGCTTTCGTGTTATCGGCTGAATCTGTATTTATTGATTAGATGTTCCTCTGATGATAGTGTTCAAGACAGCCTATATGTCTGAACTCGATCCTTAGAGTAATGTGTTACGGAGCCTTCTCTTCAATATTGTTTCCACATAACGAGCATTTTGTGCTGCTCTTTTCCAATGTAGAAGCAGAATGTGTGAAAGCATACAGCACGATGTGGGGTGTGTCTCTAGACTGGAATAGCGGTGCCCAGTCCGTGAACTCGCCTCACAGGTGCACAAGCCAGGATAGAGGACATCAGACTCCAGAGAAAACTTGCTCGAGTCCGAGTCCAAGTCGGAGCATCAATGTACAAGTCGAGTCCGAGTCATCGTGGGGGGAAAAATTCACGAGTCCGAGTCCAAGTCATCGTGCGCGAGAATTCACGAGTCCAAGTCCGAGTCGCGTCAATCAGTGCGCGAGTCGAGTCACGAGTCCCCTGAAAATCGGCACTCGAGTACTCCATCTCTGCTTTATCACACAAATAATTTTTTCACAGATTTCTGCTTCTAAAGGCCTTGGTTTTACCCTAAATCGCCCTCCAGGTCACGACTTACTGTCAGCATTTTTGAAAAGTCAGAGGAAAATGTCATCATTTGACTCATCCAGTTGTGTTAGATGATGTGATAAGCAATATCCCTGCACGAGTGAATAGGGTAGACCAGCCTTTCTTTTGAAAGGAAACCAGTCAATAGTTCAGCTAGGATTTGTCAATGGAGTCACAAGTTTGCAAGGTTTTGTTGAGACGTCCTGGAAGTCTAATGCTTTGAGACGGTCGCAATGCAATCGCAAAGCCATTTTGTGTATGGCTGGTGAACTTTGTTGCATCATTGCCACTCTTTCTGTCGTTCGTGTCTGATTTGAGAAAAATAATACGTTTAAATTCCCCCAATAATACTTGTGAAGATGTAGACTTAAGCAAGACTTTTGTACCAGATGAATTAATTAGCTGTAGCCCAGAGTTATAAGTAATTATTGAGAAGACTATCCAGAGGTCTGTAGATTAATCCAGTTTAACGTACCCCAGTTAAGGAAGTATATGATACATTATGATATTATATAATTGATGATGTGATGAATGATAATGGGAAACGTTGGCGTCTGCACTCACAGTGTCGCGGACTGTACGCAATACTTTGCTCCGGTTACTTGTGTTGTGGCAGATATTTAAGTAAGCTTGCTTGCTGCAAATGTAATAATAGTCAGATTGATCTGAAGATGGGAGGTGATATTCTATTAATTTTCATGTTCACACAGTCGGTGATTTTTGCCGGCCCTCTTTCCTGCATACGGCAGAACCCAGAGCTAACCCTGAAGTTACCTCGCTAACAGCAAATCCTGCTTCGTAGTATATGTGACATTTATTTGAGGTAGAATTGTCTTTCTTTTAGCCAGTGGACTCCAGCCAGCGTGTCCACAGATCTGGATGGAACTTGGCAGAGAGACAGACTTACTCTGAAAGCAAATTAAGTCCCTCTGTTGAAGTTTAAACCTCCAGAAATAGACTGTTCTATGGAAAACTGCCAATTGCTCTGCACATTTCCAGATATTTTAAAGAGGGTTGGCAATATTTTCAGAGTTTTGAGGTGCATTGTCGGTTATTGTGAGAAACACAAGTGTATTCATTACTTTATGGGAATTACAGTTAATTAGGTACTTTTTAGTAAACAAGTAAAGGTTGATTGCAAGTGCTTCGTTCATGGCCTGACTCCTACAGACAGTACTACTGTACTAATAAACAGTTACACATTGATCTCTGGCTCCTACCTAGTGTTACACTGAACACTCGCATGTTAGAACCTCTGTTAAGGTTAACATCAATGTCTGTCATCTTAGACACTTTGTTTGACTGAAGTGTCTATTTAGACATGCTCAAATAGTCAAAGCTTTCGACATGATAATAAGGCATCACTTATGTTCAATTATTATAGCATTAAGGTCTAGCTATGTGTTCTAATCAGTTCTCTTGTAGTATATGTGTTTTGCTGAGCGTGCTTTACTAGTAATAATCAACAGAAATCTAATCTGGGGCTCAGTATCTGTCATATGACCTGCCTTAATCAGATCAACCATGCTGGCTGCCTCTTAGACAAAATGGTATTCTGACTAGTCAGACCCACAGGATGTAACATATGTTAAACAGATTTTACAAGAATGTGGCACAGTATTGACGTATTTTTGAAGGCTGACCTGGTAGTACAGTCTTAATGGGATTTTTTCCATTGGATTATGGAATATTGCAGAAAATGAGTTCTGTGGCAAAGACATGTTTATGATATTGTTTGTTCAGCAGGAAAATCAGTGCTATAGTGATAGATCTGGCTATGCGAGACTATATCTGACCTCTCTGAAAACTAATTGTTTGAGGGTCCAGAGTGTCTTGCTGTGCATTTAAACAGCGCAGGTGGCTTCAGAACATAGGTTGTTGCCAACTTTTCAGAACAGGTAGCCCTGTGGTTAAGACTGGAAGCTAAAGTACTTAAAGTCTCCAGTCCCAACTGTCGGCCTTCCTGTTAGATTCCTAAACAGGGATTGCAGTGTGATATGCTGACCTTGCTTAACTTCGGGTAACTTCTGTGAGTGAGCAGAGCAGTATCTCGCTAGTGTCATGACACTCTGAATACGATCACCTGGAACACTGCCAACATTATCTTTATTTTATTAATAGGAGAGGCAAGATTGTCATCATTGACTGTGTAGCCAGAAAACCTAACCTGTATAGTACAGAACAGGGAATAGTCTTCTTTTTCTTTTTCTGTCAAAAAGTGCTTCGACTGATATCACCATTGTGTTTAAAGACAAGAGTAGACACACCCCATATAGGAGCTCTTCAAACATAGCATATGGAAATTCCCTCAGTCTATATGATCTTTTCTGCAAACAGAAATTACAACAGCAATGATAAATGGATGTCTGATGAACTAGCCTGCTTTTTACCCGGTTGGAATTAAGGACTTTCCATCTTCCCACACCTGACAAAATCCAGGTTCCAGTATTATTACATCACCATCACATTTACCAGGTATCCTTGTATAAAGATCGCAGCTTGTTTGATTAGTCTCTTGTTGCCATGTCCTCTTTATGTATGCGCTGTTTGTCCACAATATCTTTCTAAGATGTTGTTGGGGATGTCCCGATCACCTTTTTTTGCTCCCGATCCGATTCCGATCATTTGATTTTGACAATCTGCCGATACCGATTTTTCCCAATCCGATCTTTAAGAGAAAAAAAAGGAAAAAAGCATTCAAGTTGTCCCTTAAGGTTATTTTTTTTATTTAAATGACAGTACCCAACTACCCATTCTATCCAACATGGATATAGCTTCTTTTTTTCACAGCATTGGATCAAAACAAAATAAAGCTTATCAGTGGTCCACCACAAAATAACCATGTAAACAAATTGAGTGCAGATAGTGCAGTAAGAAAACAAAAATAACTACTGGAAAGAGGTAGCTTGACTAGCTTCACAAGTTCACATTCAGTCACAAATAATAAAATAAAAATGTGGCTTAGTGCAGAATTCTAGCCTTAAGACTAACTAGTCTAGTATTAATGCAATGAACAACAGCAGCTTAACATAACATGAATAAACAAAGTATTATACTTCCATATCATCCATGGTTTTCACCATATTCCGTGCGTTGTCCCGCAAAATGACATGGACCCGTGGCTTATCTATTCCCCAACTGTTAAGCATCCCCTCGTTCGCCTCTCTCACACGATCTGCTGTGTAAGATCCGCGAAAGTTCTGAGCTTGCAAGGTCGCATGTTGTAAATTAAACTGGGAGTTGATCCACTGTGCAGTGAAGCTAAGGAGTGACATTGGACACACAGAAGAACTCCATATGTCTGTGGTAAATCCGAAAGCAGGCACGTCTGTTAACAGGGCTTGCAGGTGGCCACGAAGCTTGTTGTGAAGGGCAGGCAGAGCTTTTCTCTGTAACGTAGTGACGAGAAGGCAACTCATAACGTGGCTCCAAGTGCTCCATGAGACGGCGAAACCCCACGTTCTCCACCACAGCTAACGGCTGGTCATCCAACGCGATGAATTCAGCTATCTTGGCTGTTATTTTTGTGGCCTTTTCACTGTTCTGGGGCAGTTTCTCTTTCCTTTTTAAAAGTCTCTGAAAGTGTGGGTTGTTTCAGTGCCGTTCCCTGAGTGGCTGCTGTGTACTCGTCGTGTTGTTGTTGGTGTTTGTTTCTCGGGTGGCGTATTAGATTGGTCGTGTTGAACGTAGCTCTGTTCTTTAAACTACGCGGAACCTCCGCCTTGCAAACATTGCATCTGGCTGTTACACTGCCTTCGCTTTCAATTTTATAATACTTCCAAACTCCTGACATTTTCTCTGTCCCGACTCCCGAGTCACCAGCTGAACGTAGCCTCTCGTTAGCTTACTGCTACAATTAGACACTGCGCCCACTCTGTTGCCAGATTTGAGAGAAATAAGCAACCAGGTCTATGAAAACAAGCCCAAAAGAAGCAACACATACATGATGTGTAATTTTCAACCATAACTAAGGCCTCAGGATGACTTTAAGACGTGAACATCATTTTTGTTTTTTAACATTAAATGAAATAATACAAATATTTGATAAAAAAAAAAGAAATCTCCCGATCTTTTTCTTCCGATCTTTTGAAAATCACGTGATCGGCTCCGATCCCCGATCACGTGATCGGACCGGGACATCTCTAGTTGTTGTTTTTATCAAACCAAACCTTTTAAAAGGATAATGTCCTATTGCTATATATCATGGCTGATAATGAATACTTTGTGAAAGCTTTCTCATAGTTAGCATTAACATTTTTAACATGCAGTAGAGTTGGAGGAAAGGAGAATGATGACCTCTTATTTCATGGCTCCAGTTCTATTGAATCAGACTGATGATTGCTTAGCCAGGGCCTACAAATGACTCCACCTTTCATTCATGCTGTCAATCATCCACTGTTCTCCAGCGACACCCTTAGTCACCGATTATACATTTTATTTGCTCTGCTTTTTCCAAATTTTGAAATGACCTCCGATTACAGGTTCTGCTATGGTGACGTGTTATCGCCTCAACCAGAAGCTGCATGAATAATCCCCGCACTGTAACATGTTGCTCAGTTCTCCACTAATCCTGACTGATCTCCCATGTCAAGTTAACTAGGTCCTGCAGATCTATAGGTTTGATGACAACTATCAAATCATACGGACAGATGTAAGACGGCTAATGCAATGCTAACTGAATGCTAACAAAACACTGTCATATCATGTATAATTCATGTCCCAGTATATGTACGTATACTGTGATATTTCTTGTTTTAAGTCATATTCCCAGCTTAGTGGTTTGTGTTCCTGGAGTTCAACACATGCAGCGTCTCTTGCTGATGCTCGCTACGTCTCCCTCGTCTCTCTGTTTGAAAAGAATAGAATCCCATAGTTCTTTTTAGTTTTGCTCATTGGAGGACTGTCTGTTTACAGAGCCTACTGACCATGTTTAAAACGTTTAAAGTGAAACGGCTATCTTGCTGTACAGGTTTAGTTAACTAGTTTCAGTCGTATCCTCCAGAGATGGACGAGTTGCCGTTGGTGACGTCACATTCCCTATATCCAGATTTAGGAAGTTTTCTATGCTAAAACAATGTGTTGATTGTAATGTAACTCATTTAGCCACTTTGAAAAAATGTAAGCAAACAGCAGCTACATTTGTTAAAGTGTCTTCTGTGAAAGTCATCGGCCGTTGGTATCCGAAGAGTGAGCAGGTGTGTGTTGACTGCATATACACGTTTAATAACAAGATTGTGACTCCTATATAACTCCCATCCTCATCCCTCCGTCCTTTCCTACATCTTTTATCTTCATCATCACTCAATGATCTCGCCTAGCAACGCCGCTGCCTGGCAATGGTAACCCTTGGAAACCACGAAAGAGGAAGACCATGTCCCTCTGTGTCAGCTTCTCTCCCTGGCCTACTCATTAGCATCCTTCTCCTCTCTTCTCCCTCCCCCCTCCTCTCAACCATCTCTGTTGATTTAATGTGCCTCTTAACCTCAAACCTCTGATGCTCATCCTAGCATAAACCCACATCTGCAACAAGCATTCAACTGCAATGTTCTTTATTTTACACTCTTTCTTAGAAAAGACCCTGTTGAGTTGAAGAGGAGTCACTTAACTTTATACAAACAAAAAATACACTTTGTCTCACTTTAAACATTATTTCTTAAGCAATCTCAGTACTGTGCATTAACCTCAGTGATAAATACAGGGCAGTCAGAACCATTGGGTGATAAATACATTTGCACTGTGTGGAATGCTCAAATCATGGTTGGCAGATTCATTTATTTCCAGTTAAATTCCTCTTTTTGGTGACTGTCAATGGTTGATTCCTTGCTTCTACAGCAACTGATTTATTAAAGCTTGTCTTGTTACAACACTCACATGTCCACATGTGAGTGTTGTAGGTAAAAAGCAAAAAAAGCCAACCAACAGTTTCAATCAAAAGATATCAAATACACAGAGTAACAGATTATAGCCTCTGATTAGAGCAGGGATGGGCAAATGGCGGACCGGGTGCCGCATGAGGCCTCGACCTCCTCTTTTTGCGGCCCTCAGATCAATTTAGAAAACAACGTAATTAAATAAAAAAAATGTACTTGTAGTACTGACACTACGTGATTTCGTTTGGCAGCCAAATACCGCGAAAGAATCTGTGACGCGTTTGTGTATTGTGTTTTTTTCCCGGGGAAACAAACACAATACACACTGGCTGTTGTTATGCCTGCTGTGCCTTCAAGGTTGTATTTATCATCTGAATTTGGCAAAACAAGTTTAATATTCTGAAAGCTAAGACTTTGTTTATTTGAAACCAGAGGAAAACAAACTGTAACGGACCCTGCCGTGTTATCTATGATTACTATACGCCTTGCATTCATAATATCAGCGGGAGGGAGGGGGAGCGGCGCTGTGGAACAGCAGAGTGCGAGTGAGAGCTGTCATCTTCCCTTTACAAGCTTCAAAAATGTATTTATCGTGTGATGTTGGCAATAAAAGTGTCATATTCTGAAAGCCAAGACTTTGTTTATTTAAAATCAAACAAAACACCCGAACCCCAAAAACTAGTTTTTTTTTTTACACAAATCCACTTTTAACATTTCAAACAAATCTTAATGAGGAGGATCCCCCCCAGACCCACTACAGGGGTTCGTTATACAGACATCTTTTTCACAACATGTCAGTTTACAGGTATGCCGCCATATGTAATGGTTCCTACCACAATAGTCTGTAGCCTGACTGTAACTCCTGTGTCTACAGGTGTTGCTAACGAATAGGGAAACTATTCTTCAGACAGATGTTATCAAACAAGTAGCCCTCCATAGACTTCCTTATCCTCAGGTAGCTCTCAGTCTCAAAGGTTGGTGACCCCTGATCTACTGTGTTACAGTAAAAGTGGCATAGCAGGTCAAAAGGCAAGCAATAATTAAAAAGAATGGTAGACATTAATAATAAAATAAATAAGTTCACAACCATGGCTAGAGAATGAGTAGCAGCAGTTTAAAATAACTATTGAAGTATCGAGATCTTATACAGAAACATTTAAATAATAATAAAACTGCGCTGTTAGTTCGTCCTTGTTTGTGTGGATGTGAGGCAGTCTGCTACATTTACAACTGCAGTCACAGGGGTAGACATTAAGGGTAAAAAGCCACTGGCCCTCCGGGCCGGTGGAATTGTATTGTCACTGGCCCCACCATTGTAACCACTGGCCCGGAGCATTCGTCCAAAAAAAAATATATCGACTAATAATGAAGAAAATTAACACATTTGTTGCAATAGTAATTTATGCACTTACTACTTGTACTACAACATTTGAACAATCAGTTCTTCCTCATTTTCCTCAATTGTTCATATTTGGTTTATTAAAATAATGATATTGTGGTCATTGTTAAAAAATGTCTGGTATTATTATAAGTATTATTATTTGTATAATGCACTTTCTGCCTTCCTGTCATTAGGAGTTAGAGATGTAATGGCTATAGATTAGATCCTTCATTATCCTAAACTGCTGGGACATTTCGCCAATACATTTTATATTTTCTACTCTTCACTTACTTGTCAGGTCGGCATTGATTTACAGAGCCGACAGAAGACCTTGTTTATATTGGCATCATATGGAGAGGTGCAGTGACGTGTCCTAAAACCAGGAAGTAAGCTGCTGATTCCCTCCACAAAAAGTAATGGGATTTCTCCACAGGGTTTTGGAAAATAGCTGGTAATAAAGTCTGTGGAAAACAAACCTGTTTGATAAATGCACGTTTTGTTCTGCCGGATAATCTCCACATGTCTACCCTACTTTTATAATGTTCGAATCATAAATCTAATCGATAGATTATAAAAGGGTTTTAGGACGCGTCACTGCACCACTAGAAGCCAACTCCATCGATCAAGCTGAAACTTTATCTCCCTCTTCTTCTCATGCTCCCTGTCACTCTCCTTTAACTCCTCCGGTGACTTTCTTTTATTTGAA
The DNA here is from genome assembly GCA_902827135.1 of Harpagifer antarcticus. Lineage (NCBI taxonomy): Eukaryota > Metazoa > Chordata > Actinopteri > Perciformes > Harpagiferidae > Harpagifer > Harpagifer antarcticus. The sequence continues at coordinate 929,444 of CADEHL010001055.1, forward strand.
GATTGTTTTTTGCCCGGCGCTTGGCCGGTTACCGCTGGTATTAAAAACATTTTGGCGAATGGTTAGGTGGCGCGATAGTCTGTCGTGAAGGAGCGCGCTCCCGCTCACAGGAGCCAGCTCGCGCTGCGCTCCGCAGCAAACAGCTGTTTGCTTTTCACCCAACAACGACAAGCGCCTCACGAAACGCTATGTTGTAGCGTTGATAAACCAAACAATTTAACAAAATTGCTTGTCAAAATACCAATACCACAGGAAACATTTTTTTTTAAACAATATTTGTAGTGGCCCGAGCGGGCAAGTGGAAAGTACGTTATGCTGGCCCGGGGTGTATAAATAGTGCTTCCGGGCCAGCGGGCCAATTATAATGTCGAGCCCTGAGTCATATGTAGAGCAGTTGTTAATGATGACCAGAGTGGCTTCACACACACAGCCTGCCACCTGGTGCGTTGGCTCAGGCTAACTGAAGCTAGCTGGAGAAACGGTGTGTAAGCGTGTCGGGCTGGTTTGAAGACGCTGATGCTCCAATGTGTTTGGTTTGAGTGAATTCTATGTATAAAACGTTCATTATCATTGTATATCTGTAGCTTCCTGCAGTGTTGTCAACTGGAAACAGCCGGATCCTCTGCACTGTGTGGGAGTTCAGTCATTGATTTTATAATGATGTGTGCTATTTTGCTGAGACACCTTTGGAAATGAATGTGAAGGGTGTTCATGCTTATGTGTGACTCTATAATCAGTGTTCCCTCTAATGTGCTGTGTGTTTGTTTTGCAGGTGTGGGGAAGTCATGTCTATTACTACAGTTCACCGACAAGCGGTTTCAGCCAGTTCACGATCTCACTATCGGTAAGTCCTCTACACATTCAGCTCTGTAGGAACACCAGCACTAGAAATACATTCATTAATGCATAATTTCATTTAGCTGTGAATCCTCTGCTACTAGGGCTGCACCATATATCGTTTCAGCATCAACAATAGGACTCTACAGTTGATTCATATGTTATCAAAATCGCAACATGGTCATGTGCAATGTTCAAATCACATGATGTGCAATATTTCTTCCACGCTTGATATGTGAAAATAGTATTTATAATGAAATATTGTGGAGCTGCAGAGAATTCCAGTCCTACAAAAAGTATTGTAGAGACCTAAAGGAACATATTTGTTCAATACAGATCCTATGAAAAACAGTGTGTATGCTGTATTTGACACTTTTCAACCGGAAGAGAACGCGTCTGCTCTGGGATTGCACTGGGCAGGTCATAGACGGTCTAGGCTTCTCTAGGTTAAACCCAGACCAACTCTAGGTCCAAGAATCACTGTATTTGTCCATATTGCAATCCGCAAAGCTGGTGCTATCTGTGCTGGGTTAAACATGTGAAGGTGGCTTGTTCATGTTTTAGCCTTAAGGTACTCTTTTCATGAACCTTTATCTCAGAAAGAGATCATGTTGTTTTATCCAGGCAAAATAAAAGTCACCTTATATTGGTCCTAACATTCAGACAGATCAAATTCAAGTTGGAAGACTGCTACTGGAAAATAGAAATAACCCTACATTGTATTAAACCTAAAGAGACGAATCTCATGTTAACATAGTTACAGTCAGTCAATATTAATAATCTTTTTGTTGCCTATCATAAGAAACGTGGCTAACGGTACTTAGCATCCCTTCTCTACTGATAAGTGATGCTTAGTGTACCTGTTGCCTGAAAGTCCATTCTGTTCTCTTCTTCTTCCCCTGCTGCCTTTATCTATTTTTGTATTCAAGGTAGTGTTGTCACGATACCAACATTTTGATTTAGATACCGATACCAAGTCAAGAATTGCGATTCCGATTCTTTTTCGATACTTTTCTTTTATTATTTTCATGATCAATAAAATTGTAGTTTATCTGTTAAGTGTTTTCTTACAACATGGTCTCTTCTTTATACTTGACTTTATGTGATTTCTTTGATAGTTAACTTTATATTTTATTAACATGTAATAGTACAGTAATATAAATAATTATTGACAAAATGTACATTGCAGATGTTAGCCACATTGGTAAGTTAGCTAAAAAGATAGCCATATTAGACAGTTATCATTGCCATTAATTGCCTCGTCAAACTACGAAAACGTTTGTTTGTCACAAAATAAATGACACTGGTTTGACTTAGATTTGAGAGCATGGGCTTGAGCATGATGTAATGATGTTATCTATCACATTCACTAACCTGTCTGTCTTTACATTCTTTAAACAGCTCTGGATGCCGGTCGGCGGGTGCTTAGCCAAGTTTGATGTGTTGGCTCCCTTGGTTTGCAGGGATCTAAAACATTTCTCACAGACTGGCCTCGTGGTGTCCGTAGGCTTGCCCTCACTGTCAGAGATATCGCTAAAATACTTCCAAATTTCGCTTCTGGCGTCTTTTTTGTCAACAAGCCGAGGCGCAGCGGCAGTTGCACTCCCACTTGCAGCCATGCTTCTCGTTTTCTCACATGCTCTGGCAGCTAGCGCGTGCCGTGCATGAGAGAGGGGAGGGACTTAGAGCGTGCTTGAGAGGGGAGGGACTGCAGTGGAAGCAGAGCACTGAACACACACGGCTCTTATTAAAACAGCGCTTTCTCACCGGAGTACTTTTCCCCGTCATTCTTAAAGTACCGATACTAATGAAACGGAGGAATCGTAACGTTTTTAACGGCAGGGTATCGCGGAACCTTTCAAGTATCGGTACACCGTGCAACACTAATTCAAGGCAATCAGTTAGCTGGGGGATAATGAGAAACCAGAACATTATGAATAGGGATGCTCCGATCGATCGGTCACCGATCGAGATCGGCCGATACTCACTCTCTACCGATCGATCGGTGCTCTCTAAACATGCCGATCGCGAAAGCCGATCGCATGACCTAAAATACATGACACTTTTCTCTATGTGCGGCAAAACAAGCTCGCCAAAATGGCTTCACCGGTCTGGCATTATTTTAAGGTGTCCGAAAAAGACAGTAAAAGCGGTATGCAACGTGTGTGAAGCAGAAATCCTGCAGCTCCGCCCGCCGGACCGGTAAGCGGAGAGAAACACATAGTTAGACCTAACACACTTATATATTTATTTTTATTTATTCTTCACTGTCGGGTCACTCATTACTGGATCAGTGAGCTGCATGAGATACTGACAGGCTGTCAGGAGAGAGAGAGAGGGTGTCAGGAAAAGAGAGCGCTTCCGCTCATTTCTCCCGTGTTATTCTCCAAAGTGAATGTAAACTTGAATAATGTACTTCATTTGAATGTAATAATTAAGTTGATTGTTGTTTGTGGATGCTCCAGTGAATGAGTCTCATTGACATCACTTTAAATCTTCATTAAAGTGATGTTTAAATCTTCCATTTAGGCCCCGCCCACTCGATCGGATCGGCGATCGATATTGGCCGATAGTGATTCCGGCGATCGGCCCCAAAATTGGTGATCGGAGCATCCCTAATTATGAACTTAAGTTTCATTGCAAGCTTGCTTTAAATTGCTGTACAGTATTTCTAATATTCCTACAGATAATGAAAGACATGCTGTTGGTCACTTAGCACACATCACTATCTGTCTGCCTACTCGTCTGTGTGATCTGTGCAGTGAAAGAAGTAGCTGTAAAACATTGTAGAGCCACCTCTTCAGGAAGACCCCACCCTCTTATACATACAGTATGAGTGGGGGGGGTCGTCCTGATGCAGCAGTATAGAAGCAGTCAAACAGATGGAAGAGCCAATATTAAAGCACAGCCAACAAGTAACAATGTGACTGTTGAATCGGCACCTAATCTACCATATCCACATTCTTGTGCCCAGGTGTGGAGTTCGGAGCGAGGATGATCACTATAGATGGCAAACAGATCAAACTGCAGATCTGGGATACGGTAATATATCTAGCTTTTCATTTCATATTAAAGACTCTAAAAACATCTTGAATGAATTACCTAAAAGCAAGGCTATAAATATATGGATGTCTCTGAAATGCAGACGTTAAACTTGAATTGACCACTATTTCTGTAATGACACATTTCCTAAATAGTAATAGATGTTGTTGTAAATATGAATCTGAAAAAAAGTCTTCAGAAAGAACATTTTGGTTTGAATACTGTATCTTATACACAATTCATGTATTATTACATGGTTTGATAAATAATGTATCTGAAAAAGAATGATGGAGATAAACAAATCAAAAAGATATGCGTTTAGTTGTTTTGAATGACAAGAAGGCTCATAAATGTTGTTCTCATTGTGGCAACATCTTTCATGTTGTCTCCCTTACTTAAGTACCTTCATTACTGTAATAAAGTACCATTTTGAGGTATTTTTACTTAACTTGAGTATTTTCACTTTAAGCTACTTTATGCTTTTACTCCACTACATTTTGTAGGCAATTATTTTACTTTTTACTCGACTACATGTATTGTACAACTTGAGTAACAAGTTACTTTGCAGATTTAGATTGTTAATACAACATATAAATGAGACCTACTTGTTTAGTATATGTTAAGCTACCCAACATTATATACAAATAATACACAATTAAAACAAGTGCAATATTGACATTAATGGAGCAATAATCATTGCTCCATAATTATAATAAATAATGTAATGTATATGATTTTGAAATTGGCCATACTGCAGAATGAGTACTTTCACTTTTGTACTTCAAGTATATTTTGAGGCTTATACTTTTTTATGCTTTTACTTAAGTACAACTTTAAATGCAGCACATTTACTTGTAAGTGAGTATTCTCACACTGTAGTATTGCTACTTTTACTTCAGTTTAAGTTCTAAGTAATTATTCACACTGTCCAAACATTGCATCACTTCCACTATGGTTTCCTGCCCATGCAGTTAGGCGTTTGACCAGCAGGGGGAGATAGAGCTCCATGGAAAGGCAGGCACCTCCCCAAGCTTGAGGGTCTGAACTAGGCATGATGTCAGCACACTACGTTCTGTCCTATCAGGTAGCGATTTGCCTCACCTGGTTTAAAAGGTGTCGTATAGTCCCAGATGAGAGGGTCAAAAACAAACCAGAAGGGCACACTGATACTGACTGGTACAGAACTCCCACCACCACCAAATGTCTAGAGAAACCAGTGTGTAGGCTGCACATTCCATATGAATAAAGTGTTTGTGCATGTATGTGTGTTCCTCTGCACATGACCAGATAGCAGACAGATGCAGCGTTCCCTCTCTTTCACCCTTATTTATCATTTATTCACTAATAGCATTACTGACTGACTGCTGGCTGTTAGCTACCCTGACTGCTCCTCCAGCTAACTAGCCGTCTAGATAACCTGCTCACTGACTGAAACACTAGTTCTCTGACTCGTCACTGCCCGGGAGCTGGTGTTGCTGGGTGACAAACTGCTCCTCTGAGTTGCTCTATGATTCACTGCCTGCTTGTGTTTCTGACTGACTGGCTATCTAGTTTTTCACATGAGGTCAGAGCCGCAGCTGCTAGGATAGTGCTGTTTTGTTTTCTACTCCTGCCCAGGCGAAACACAGACAACATTGTTAGCGTATATGGGATAGGGACAGAGCCTGAATAGACATGAGAGGGGGGGTGGGGTTAGTGTGATACACAGTGAGAATAGTGGTAGAAATAGTGGAGGCCCAGGGGTTTATGGGGAAAGAATGAAAAGATGAGTGATGCAAGGAACAGACAGTGGAGTCGAGACAATGAGGGGTAATAATGGAAGGGGGAGTGTCAAACGAGGTGGGCACTGTTGATATGAAATTGTTGCTCATAAATAGGAGGTTATACACACTGGAGAAAGAAAGGAATGTTGACAGATAGATGGAGACAGAAAAAAGAATATTACTGTATCCAATGACAAGCTCGGCTCTGTCCGGTCCTCTGCCGGCTGACTGAAAACCTAGAGCCGGAGCCTGCTAGAGAATCTGGCCTGGTGCAGAGCATTAGTGGCCCTAGAGCACATAGAAACAAGACTTGCAGATAAGCAGGGCTGGTTTTACTGTGACCTGTAGGATTGAAAGATGAGGTCAGTCAGACCCCAGCGGGATCAGGGCTGTTAGAAAACCAAAGGATCAGCACTTGTCTGTGGCCGTTTCAATTATTCACATTTCAATTTCTGTTTATTAATATATGTATGTGTTTCTCCAGGCTGGTCAGGAGTCGTTCCGCTCCATCACCAGGTCTTACTACAGAGGAGCAGCAGGAGCTCTGCTAGTCTATGACATCACAAGGTAACACAACCAATCACACAGACCCAAACACAATCTGTAGCAAAGCTGTGGTCAGAAACACTTCGAAGTTGGTTGCATTTCCTCATGGTGGTAGCAAGTTGTGCATATATTTTGAAAGGACTGCAGATTAGCATGAGTTTATAATTAATCAAAAACAGATTAAAATACTGCTTTACAGGAGGTCACAGGAAAGGTTGTAATATCACCAAAGTCCTAACGGTTCATCCTCTTGGAACCCTGAATGTCTGAAACATCTTTGTGTAATCCATTTAGGGCATTTTGAAATGTTTGCAAGATATGTGAAATGTAGACATGCTGATGGCACAAGGAAATGCCACCTCCTGATTGCGTCTCAGGAGCATTTACAGTGTTTTGAGATGGGAAAGCTCTCAGATGCGCCTCAGAAACATGAAGTGACCAAGAGTAAATTGGGTATTAGCTGCATCTCTTCTCAAGCGTGAGCAGCACGTCAGTCTTCCCATCAATTCCGCACTATGGTGCAGAGCAAAATATATTGACGACTACTTGCAAGATTGACATGAAATCTGTTATTGATCTTTATGGTCCCCAGAGGTTGATTCCCAATGATTTGTCATGACCCCGTGACCTTTTGTGCAGCTCTACCATGGGGTCAAAATCCCCCCCCCCCACCAGCTTTCTCTACCTGGGTTTTTCCATTCCCACTTTTGGTCAAGTCAAACAATGTATCCGAGAAGCAGAAGTTGATCTGCATTTCCTTTACAAGATATAGTATTTCATTTTGTATTAGTTTATTCCACTCGTGACAATTGTAATCCAACAAAACATGTACACTTAAGCTTCTTTTTTTTTGTAGCACTTGATGGAAAGGACCAGGGAGAAGAAAGTATTATTTTACCTGCCCCTTTCTCAAAAATCAATGGTCTGTCAATCACAACTGCCTAAAACCAATGTACTTACAGTAAAGCCAAATTGTGATGATGGGCCGTCTCCGGAGTTGGGCCAAATTGCGTCCAACCCGCCTCCAATGGAGCTACAGTGGCATCTTACCGAGTGCGGCCTAACTGAGACCTCTAATAATACTGAAAGGATGAAAAGTAGAAGAGAGAGATGTTGGATGGAGATACACTTTTAGCTCTTTTGGAATGGAGATGCAAATCCCTGCTGTGCTGTGCTGAGCTCGAGCACAGTGCCAAGCTGAGCCGGCACATGTGTATGAAAGGGGGTTAATGTCTAAAAGAAATCAGCCTTCATGCTCCCCAGATGTGGAAACCTTGGGTTTCCTACCACTGACCTAGTTAGTGGAGTTGCTGGTATGGAGTTCATTTGAATATAGTTGGTTACAGTGGACATTACAACCTGTAGGGGCCACTAGAGGGACTTAAGACATTATGGTTCACCTTGAGGACAGTAAACTAGAGCAAATACCAGTGTTCTTTTCAGATAGTCCTAGGGCGTGCATCAGGAACAGGAACAGCTGGGATGAAGTCTTCTGGTAAGATTGAATGGTTGGAAACACTGCAAGAGTAAGGGACAAGGACTTTATAAGATCTGATAGCGTAACAGCTGTGTTATCAATGTGAAAGTAGATTAAAGACAGATTCTGTTCCTGTTTAACAGAAGGGACACCTTCAACCACTTGACGACCTGGTTAGAGGACGCTCGCCAACATTCCAACTCCAACATGGTCATCATGCTCATTGGCAACAAGAGGTAAGATCCTGAACATATAACACTGTACTGCAACCAGGCAGGCTTATGAGTATTGTGTTTCTTTATCTTTGAGGGCGGCTGTGGCGCAGTGGGTAAGTGTGCTGATCCTCTGAACAGGGGAGCACAGATTCAATCCCACCTTGACCCCCACTGCAGTCAGCATGTCGTTGTGTCCTTGGGCAAGACACCTCACCCCAAACTGCTCCTGTGGGGATTGTCCACAGTATGGAATGTATTACATGTCTAATATATGTTTAACTAATGTAATGCTTTGAGCTATCGGAAAAGCACTCAAATAAATATCAGAATATACATAGGAAACATTTACATTGTTACAGCAAAAGGGAAGATGCAGAAAATAAAAATAAAACACTAAGATAAAAACAAAATGTAAATACAAGATTTAAATGTAAGTACAATAAATTATAGTAAAGTACGTTAATTAAAGAAATATATAGAAAACTAGTCGGCGGTGAGTAGGAACTGCTGTAACAGGCTGCCACTCGAGCGTTAACATTCATTATTATTATTATTATCCAAATGGTTTGTTAACATTGTGCCTGGCCGTGTCCTTACTGTTATATCTGACCCAGCTTCCTCTACAACGTCTAAATCGACCCAACACACAGCTGCTAGATAGAACTGCACCTTGAAGCTAATTATGATGATCAGAATCAGAAACGGCTTTATTGCCCGGTAGGTTCACACGTACGAGGAATTTGACTTGATGTCATGGTGCATACATAACATATTTAAAAAATATATATATGATAATGAATTCATTCTGTTAAATCCATTCGAGGAGGTTCACCTCTAGAACAAAGTTCAACTCAGGCTCAGGTACTCAATGTTACATAACTGTTTTGTCATAATGATGAGTTTACAAATGTCCTTTTGTTGATTACGAACAACCTGAAACTCTTTTTGACAACTGTCTACTAAACCTGCCATACAGAGTCATACACTTATCAGTTTTGAAGGTTTAACAGAGGAGGTAGAATGTAGGTATTGGCACTGATGTTACACAGAGCTGTTGGCTACCCTGTAGCCCAGTGCATAGCTCAATGACAACGTATTATTTTCAGTCAGAACAACAAAGCCTGACTTATCTTTACCTGCTCTTATCAGCAACGAGTCATCATGAACAGAAGTTCAAATGATGGTTCATTTCATTAGAGAAAAGTGGTCATTGATATCACACAATGAAAGTGATCCTAGCTTCTTTCACTGTAAAGGAAATGCATCACTGTTCATGAGGTGTACTAATATACTACTTTAATAATAATAATAATAATAATAATAAATTGTATTTCTATAGCGCTTTTCTTAAAAGACTCTTTACTATCTTCTACCTTTGAATGACCATGGAAAATACATAGTATTCATGTTTTTGTGTTTGTGTTTAGTGACCTGGAGTCGAGGAGAGAGGTGAAGAAAGAGGAAGGTGAAGCATTTGCAAGAGAACATGGCCTCATATTCATGGAGACTTCAGCCAAGACTGCCTCTAATGTAGAGGAGGTAATAATTCTCACACACACACATACACACACACACACACACTCCGATATACCCGTGCACTAGGGGTGCAACGGTTCACAAACATTTAGGTTCGGTACGTACCTCGGCTTTTAGGTCACGGTTCGGTACGTTTTCGGTACAGCAGAAAAAATTATCACAAAACATATATATTTTTTTATTATTATTAAACTGAATAATGTATTCACTCAAATAAATACAAAATAAAATAAACATTAAGGTGCAGCATTTCGATGAACTGAATAATCTGTATTTGAACTTTACTGTACTAGTACTCACAAAACATAAACTATTAGTTTTGGGTTTTTAACTATTATTAAACTCAAATAAATACAAAATATAATAAAATAAACATTAACCTGTTAAGCCCCAAGGACCCCCTCGGCGGGTCCTTTTTTTTTTTTTTCACGACACTGTCTCAGGGGATCTTAATATTTAAGAACCTATTAATGTGTTATACCAGATTAACGGGAATAATCTCAGCTAACTGACGATACAAACCATTTTAACCAAAACAAAACATAAGTCTCATAAGAAGCATCTAAATGACCCCTGAACGAAAAATGATAACCTATTGCTGCACCGATAATCACTCCTAGCTCCCTTATTACTTATCCTAGGTGCACATCCAACACATCGTTTATGATCGCAAGGAGACACAGAATCTAACTGTGCCCACCTCAACACTGAAAGATACAAACTCGCGACGTTATCAACAAAAACGCTAACATGGCTTACCTTCCTCTTTGTCTGGTCTAAACTGGTCTTCAATGGCATTATAACGATAAAAACGATGGTGTAGTTAATCCATAGGTTAATCCAATGTGACTGCGTCCCCTTTGAAATGTTCTGATAATCCATAAGCAATAAAACAGCTTTTCCGTTGCTTTATATCAGAGCAGCGATATTTTTCCCCTCTGCTGCAAGCTAGCATGCGCAGAGACGACACCTTTTTTTTTTTTACATGACTGTGTGTGTGGGACGATTTCCCTTGGATTCTATTGGCTCTAACGGTCAGAAAGAGATGTCACATGTCAAAATCAAACAAGGGGGGCCAGAGATAAGGAAAATCCACCCAAATGGCCCCAGAAGAGGTTTTTTTGCTAAACCTGTCTAAAAAGGTCAAATATCACTTGTTTTGCATCAATCTTGATACAGGGTACTTATTATATGTTGTACTTTGGATTCCTAAAGCTTTTAATCTACTAACCCATCATCCAGGTTAGTTTTCACTATAAGTACAAAATCTATATTGATTCTGACTTTTCTACATCCAACTCACAGGTTTATCATTACTTTGAGAAAAAAGATTATTAATTTAACACTTTTAGAAGTGAAGATATGGTCATTTGTTCTGGGAATGTCATTTTCGAGCCTGAGACCTGAAAAACAGGCTCGGGGTTTAACAGGTTAAGGTGCAGCATTTCGATGAACTGAAATAATCTGTATTTGAACTGTGCTCTACCTAAGCAGCCAGTTTGACGTTATGACTTGCTTGTCATTGTATTTTTATGTTGTTTAAAGAAAGATGAACTTGTCCACATTGCTTGCTGAAAGGGTAGATCTGCTGGCACTAACAATGTCTGCTGCTGTGGAGAACACCCTCTCTAGGGACAGAGGTAGCAGATACAGCCAGGTAGCGCTTTGCTAACATGGCAACATAAGGATATTTGGCGTTTGTAATAGCTTTGGCTCGGTCTGAACTTGTTCGAGCGGTGGAGGCTTAAATGCTAGCGGGAGTTAGGTTTGCACTTCAGTCTTTTTTCTTTTGGTACCGGTGATATTCACGTTCGGGTGATGCCTTTTGAAATGAGTGTGCAAGTTTGATTCGGTACACTTCGGTACACACGTGTACCGAACCGAAGGGCCCGTACCGAATAATTTCGGTAACGTATACCGTTACACCCCTACCGTGCACACATATACCTTCGTTCAGGATATATTTTGAAATGGACAGGTTGTTCGGTGTTAAATGGACATATAGAATGGCAAGTGAAATATAATTGAAAGCTCACCTGAACCTGCCTGAGTTCCAAACTCCTATAAACTCCACCTGTCTTACAATGTACTACTCCTTGCAGGTCATCCAATGCTAACAGCTTGTCCTCACACATAAATCACTCCTTGAAAGAAGGGTCACAGCAGAATTTCACACATATTATCTGCTATTTCACAGATATTAGTGCTGCTAAAAGTTAGTCCTCTATTTGTTAGGAACACAATGCAAGCAGACACAACCCTAACTGATGATCCGTTATTCTCTGTATTCACAAGATCTCTACACTATCATCAAGCTCTTATTAGGCAACAATGATGTTTCAACAATGAGTACATTGTTGGTTGTGATTAGAAGTAGTGAAAGGAAGAGGAGTATTATCAGAATGATTTATATTTTTCTATCATAGTTTACTAAACAATACAAACAGATTGTAATGACCTTATTTGATAGTTTTTACTTACTTCAGTTTAGTAATGCTTTGTATGAATGAGGGAATGGAATGCGCTCATGGAGCACACTTCTCCTTGTGTGATACCTGTAGAATCATGTGTCACTGTCATGGATGTATAAAGAGAACTGGATACAGCTTTGGAGGCAGGGCCCTGTTCATTCCTATGAAAGTTGCTCAGTAGCACATAAAGCCCAAACGCCCTGACTCTGTACAAAAATACCTGGATCATCTGGTGATCTCGGTCCATAGAGCATACGCATTCGCCTTTTCCCAATCCGTAGCGTCAAAGCCTGTCTCTGCTCAGTCAAATGCAGAGGAAAAATAACTCTTTAAATGGGCATTCACATACAAGTATTTTGGCTAAATAATTGATTGCTATGTCCTACATGACATCCACATTACCTCGTTATTACTCCGGTATTAAACCCATATTACTCGGTAATTAAACACATATTACTCTGTTATCACACCCATATAACTCCATATTTACACTTATTTTACAGATGGACACAGCCTGTTAAATGACTGTATCCTCCAGTATACAGAACCCATTTAAGGGTCAAATTAGGATGGTTAAACTTCAAGTGTTCGTAATGGCTAGTTGATCTAGCTAAAAAATTCTAAATAAAAAAAGTGGCCAGCTCACTTCCTGGGGGCTTGTTCACTATGCTGGAGCCAGCTTCATATTAGCATCATGAAGCTCAACTAGCTCCGCCCCTCGCAGAGCCACACCCCGGGTGTTGTTGTGTGTAATGGATGCACGCCTTTATCCTCGGGGACCCCGTTCTCACTTATCCAATCACATAAATAATCCCATCCTACACCGCACAGCATGCCAGCCAGGGGCGCTGCACAGAGTGTGTGTGTTTGTTTACATTGATTATTTTCTACCCTCGCTTGCCTGGCCTATATCATGCAAACACACACACACCCAAACTGTTGAGTAGAGCTCTCTGGGGTTAAGATGAGGGGGGAGGGAGGTTTGTGTGTATGTGTGTGGTATGATTAATTTGTCTCATTAGTGTCCTCTGAATCCTCCTGATACCGCTCCTCTCCTCCCATCCCTTCATCTCTCCTCGCTACATCCCTCGACGTCCATCATTTGCTCTTTACCTCCCTCCAATCCTCTCTCACCTCCCCCTCCCACTCTCCATCCATGTCCTCCTCCTCCCCCCTCCTCCAACGTGTCTTCCTCCTCCTCCCTCATCGCCATCATCTCCCGTTCCTCTCTCCGGCAGTATATCAACCAGTTATAGTTCATACATATTCATAACCTCCACCCCGCCTCCTCCTCAGCGACACCCAGCAGCCAATGGGTGTGCTGGGTTTGTCGTCAGGGTCTGTGGGTGGACACAGGGTTGATGGGATGGCCCTTTAGAGAGAGATTCCTGTTAGTATCTTCTTATCTCCCGATCCTTTCTTCTTTCCTCACATCTTCAGACTCTTCCTCAGCCCTCTTCCCATTTCCTCATTTCTTTTTTATCTCTTCTGTTTTTATCAACCTTCATCTTTTGAACTTTTGCTATCCTTACTATTTTGATGTTGTTCTTAAGTCTGGTTTTGTCACCTGGCCATTCAGGTCTGAAACTTATCTCAAAGAGAAAAAGCACCTGTTTGTGTATTTAATCAATGAAATCCTCTTTTAGTCATCACAATATATTGAAAATATAAGTCAATCTAGTCTTATTTTATTTCCACTTATTGTCAGCACCGGTGTTGCCTCAGCTCACTTTAATGAGAAAGTAACTCCAAGTGGTCCTGACTGATCATTGTCTGCTGCTCTCGTTTTGATATGACACTCGACAATAAATCCCCAATACTTAGTCGACTCTTTTACACTGAAAAAATGAGATTTAGATTTGTAGTCCCTTCCTTTTGTTGCATCAGCCATATTGCATGGTATAGTCATTGATTTAGTTGACTTGCACACTTAATCCTAGTTTGGGTCATTAGACTGATTTGTGCTGTGAAGGAACACCGTGATGAGCTGAAGGAAGGAGTGAGCAGGACAGAGTGCACCAGAGAGCACCCGTGGTCTATTTTCAGACTGGGTGTCAGATGGAAGTTCAGATATATTTTCAGTTCTTTAATTACTCTGCTTAAGAAACACACTTCTTCTTGGCCTGACACATTTAGAAGTGGGGTTTCAGGGTTCCTCCATCAGAGTCTCCTAGCTTCTCTCCAGGATGGTCTCTTGAGACAAACCGACTGTCCCCAGAGACAGTCATAGGATAGTCACTCAGGGAGCTTCATTCCACTGTATTCTAACCAGTGTTGTGCTAGTTACTGAAAACCAGTAACTAGTTACCATTACTAGTTACTTCATTTCAAAAGTAACTCAGTTACTTTACTGATTACTTACACCAAAAAGTAATGCGTTACTGTGAAAAGTAACGTTTTAGTTACTTAAAAAAAGGGCTCCCATGAATGCCCTTATAGCCTTCATTTCAGTTTGTTATTGCATTGGAGAATAATACAATCTGTTGATCAACTTGACATGCATTATATGCAATCTGGATTGCATCGATATTAGCTGGCTTTCCATTTTTGTATATTCTTTCTCCAGGTAGTTGGAAAAAGTGTTCCGTCCCATATGCATACTTGCCAACCTTGAGACCTCGGAAATCGGTAGCATTTCCAAAACCACCGTGGGGGGGGGGGATCGCCAGAGCAGCTGGTTCGCCGGAGCTGTATTAGATTAACATTAACATGCTTATTGTAGTTGTAAGTGCACTGTCTTGCGGCTTGTAGCACCATCCTTGATGGAGCATATGTGTGGGCAGGAAAGGAGTGAGCAGAGGAGAGTTGTCGATTCTTGTTCTGTTTTCTGTGACTATCTTCCTCACCCTGTATTAAAGTCCGAGTGGAAACAGTACTGAGTAAATCTGATTTTGTCAGAAATCGGGAGAAATATGACCCCGGGAGGAAACAGGGAGAGGGCAATGAAATCGGGAGTCTCCCGCGAAAATCAGGAGGGTTGGCAAGTATGCCCATATGCCGTGTGCCGCCCGGACATGGTATCATGCTAACTAGCTCCCTGAAAGCGGGTGACTCCACTGTGCAATAGCCTGCATGTGTTCTACAACATACCATGCAATGGCTTTATCGACTTTCCCCTGGATAGCAGTCCCTTGGTTAAAATCCAGCCGCTGTTGCTTCGGTGGAGGTGGAGTGGCGTCGGCTGAGTCTGGGTCTGTGCCGGTCTTAGTTACTAGCTTCGTCCCAGCATGTTGTTTTTGCAGATGTTTTAAGAGATCTGAATGACTGGTTTGGGCAGTAGATAGGCTCTTTGACCCGCCAGAACACAACTTACATTTAACAGAAACTTTCTTTTCTTTGTGCTCGACAAAAGTGAAATAGTGAGAATATCTCCAGGTGGAGAAACTAGACTTGAGCTCCGCCGCCGCCATGATAGTCTTGTTAGTAAACAACACAAACACGCCCACAGCCCGTCTCCGCATGTGACACAGGAAGTATCTAAGTACATTTACTCAAGTACTGTACTTAAGTACAGTTCTCATCTCTGTTCGCCTGGCTGTTGACTATATAAAAAAACTAACGGAGTAACGCACCATGTAGCAACTGAGTTACTGAATCTAAAAAGTAATGCGTTAGAGTACTAGTTACTGCCAAAAATAACGGCGTTATAGTAACGCATTACTTTGTAACGCGTTACTTTGTAACGCGTTAGTCCCAACACTGATTCTAACATGACATCACCTCGCAGTGATGTCCGTGGTGTGTGTGGAAAGGAAACAGATTGCATGTAGTCTTTGTGTGCTCTGCTCAGATCAAATGGTTATAGCAGCTGCTGACAAGAAGAAGCAAATCTGCTCTAAAGAGTTTCTACACCTCCTAACAAGGTCCTGTGAAGCTTTGAAAGTTCACTGAGGGGGTTTATTTCTCCAAATAATCTACATCTTCATCTCTTTAAGTGCAGACAACACTGCATTTTCAAGGCATTTTTCTTTCCAGAAGCTTGTTGATCTTGAGTACTGATTTGTACAGACCATACACAAGTCAGCAGTGGTGTTATTTGAAAGGATTTTAACATACAGATGTGCAGGTCACATTTCTAAGAAGTGAATATAACTTATTTCTGTTTCAGGCTTGTCAAAATATAAAATTGCATTTCATGTTTAAAAGGTCTACCTTAACACATAACAAATATGAAGGGTATTGCTCTACATCTTATGAAGTGCACTAATTAGAGCTAGACAGATTCACCAGCCAGTCATCATATCAGAATAGTTATATACCATACTAGGTTTGACATTAATAAGAGACCCCATTGTCACAGTTACACTTTGCACTGGGGCCAGGCTAGCAGTTACCACCTGATTCCAGTCTTACTAAGCTTGGGTAAGCTAGCTACATCCTGTCAGTCTACAGCTCTTTACTAGATGCTTAAACATAAGATTCATACCGTTCTTCTCATTGCACTCACTATAGAATATTGAGCAATTCAAACTATTTGGGAAAAGAGGATGATAGTAACTGTGATCTATTTAGCATTTCAGATGAAAAAGAATGCAAATAAAAGTGTTTTTAAGAGAATCTTTAGCAACCCAAAAGCCTATATGTGTTAATCCTAGTAAAACATTTGTATAAGATCTCAGTTGATTCCAAATCCACATATTAACTAGAACTAACTTGTCCTCTCTCACATCCTGTCTCTCTATCAGGCTTTCATCAACACAGCCAAGGAGATCTATGAGAAGATCCAGGAGGGAGTGTTTGATATCAACAATGAGGTGAGACACACTTCACTCTGCTTTTCCTTCCTCCTCAAACCTCTCCATTCTTCCTCTGTTCCAGTCTTTGTTTTATTCTTTCCTCTCTTTCTCCTCAGTGTAGTTTTCCAGCAGTGTGTGTGGTTTGCCACGCTCCCTCTCTCCTAAAAAAGAGGGGGGGAAACCCTCTGCTCTGCTTCCTTTGACTCCAGCCAAGCAAAACTCCCTGCGTTCCTCCTCTCCCTGCTCTATTTTCCACTCAATCTTCTCTCTCTCTCTCTCTCTCTCTCT
>CADEHL010001056.1:0-146147 GCA_902827135.1 Harpagifer antarcticus
TCTCTCTCTCTCCTCCTCTCCCCTCCCCCTCCCCCCAGCCAGCCAGCCAGCCAGTTAACGGTCTATCGAGACAGTCAGTTAGATTCCTCTCCAGCCAGCCAGTCAGTCAGCTTCCTCTCCAGATAGTCAGTTAGCTTCCTCTCCAGTCAGTCAGTCAGTTAGCTTCCTCTCCAGCCAGTCAGACAGTCAGTTAGCTTCCTCTCCAGCCAGTCAGTCAGTCTCCATTGTACAGTGGAAACCTGATTGTAGCTGTGCATATGATCTCCTTCTATACAGAAACAATAAGAAAAAGGCTGAATCTCTTAGTCGTATTGTTTATCAGATAACATCTGGTTGAATCTGCTCTCATTAAACACATTCTCCAGTTTGAAGCAACTGAAAAAGAAGATGTTTTAACGTAGCTAGTGGAAAATGATACTTGAGTGTCCATGAATGTTAGGGTGACATCGATTTTAACATGTTCCCATGTCAGTGTGAACATGTCCACATGCACACACCCCATATATTATGAAGTGTGTGCACATCTCCTGTCCGCCGTTTGAGTCTAAGCCTAAATCCCTCCAGTTCCTCTAGACTCAGGCCAAACGTTGAGTGTGTGGCCGTGTATGTTCACCAATAATAATGTTGAAACAGTCGATATTGTTGAATGACATGCCGATGTAAGGCTGATATTCAGCCTGGGTTGACAGCTTTAACTGCACTTCGTTCACGTTACCTGACTTTTTCATAACGGTACTCCGTTTCATTTGTTCCTTTTGCCCTCATAGAATGGTGCGGGAAAGAGTCAGCATGTTAGCACTCCCGTTTCTCTTGTGATGTCGTTCCATTATAGCTTAACGTTAACTTTATCGTTTTGGCAATTGCACTTATGCTTCAAATATTATAAAAGCAATGTTAATACGTGGAGATTATCTTGCTGAACAAAATGTATCATTAACGTTGTTTGCTCATCTTTCCTGCAATATTCCAAAATCCAGTAGAGAATCCCATTGCATGTTGTCGAGGGAGCTCTTGTCATCCCTGCACCACTCTCTTGATCAGGAGAAAGAGAGCTATTTGTCTGCAGGAATACTTCTGAGCTGTTCTGAAGAGCAGTACAGTTCATGTTTGTCACTTTTGTCAAAGACAGAATGTTGTTTTAAGGTTTTGTTGTGTCAGCTGCGTTTATGGGTGAAGAAAGATGAAATCCTAGAACTCAACCCCATTGACACATTTCTGATGGGCCTTCTGTTTCTCCCGCTGGAGGAATTAGCGCATAAATGAAATAAACCGTGTTTATGTGACTTAGTTAGAATATTAGTTTAGAAACCTTTTACACTGCACCCCCAGAACCACCCATGCACTCTGGCCTCACAGCGCCCACCTGCAGCCTGTCACAGTGTGTGTGTGAATGCAGAGCTAGTGCCCCATCTAAACACTGCTCTGGAGCACATGTGGCCCTTCACACAGCCAGCCAGTGTTTGTGTTATTAGCAACAGTCAGACGGAGCAGGCCAAACCACATCAGCTGACTGAGAGAGGGAAGCCCCACCAGAAATGTTGGCAGCCACTATGAGAAAACACTCACACACACTTACGCTCATACACACACGGCCATAGCTCAATAAATGTGATTTAAAGGCATACAGTGTTTCCCAGAGGCACTACTGCTACTGAGTGTAGGAGGGGGAGTTACAGTGAGAGGGAGGGAGATAAGTATATACAGAGGGAGAGAGATGAAACGCAGGGAGGGAGCTCCAGTTGAAGGGGGAGAGATGAAAGAGCGCTGTCTCTCTGCCCCCCTCTCTCCCCTCTTCTTTATAAGTGATTTATTTTTTCCTGGTGTTCCTGCAGAGCACCTGTTGTTCTGCTCTGTTCTGTTTGTTTCTGCTCTGTTCTGTTCTGCTCTGTTCTGTTCGTTTCTGTTCTGCTCTGTTCTGTTCGTTTCTGTTCTGCTCGTTTCTGTTCTGCTCGTTTCTGTTCTGCTCTGTTCTGTTCGTTTCTGTTCTGTTCTGCTCTGTTCTGTTCGTTTCTATTCTGCTCTGTTCTGTTCGTTTCTGTTCTGCTCGTTTCTGTTCTGCTCGTTTCTGTTCTGCTCTGTTCTGCTCTGTTCTGTTCATTTCTGTTCGTTTCTGTTCTGCTCGTTTCTGTTCGTTTCTGTTCTGTTCTTTTCTGTTCGTTTCTGTTCGTTTCTGTTCTGTTCATTTCTGTTCTGCTCTGCTCTGTTCTGCTCTGTTCTGTTCGTTTCTGTTCGTTTCTGTTCTGATCTGCTCTGTTCTGTTCATTTCTGTTCTGCTCTGCTCTGCTCTGTTCTGCTCTGTTCTGTTCGTTTCTGTTCGTTTCTGTTCTGCTCTGTTTGTTTCTGCTCTGTTCTGTTCTCTTAGTTTCTGTTCTCCTCTGTTCTGTTTGTTTCTGTTCTGTTCGGTTTGTTTCTGTTCTGCTCTGTTCTGCTCTGTTCTGTTCTCTTAGTTTCTGCTCTGTTCTGTTCTCTTAGTTTCTGTTCTGCTCTGTTCTGCTTGTTTCTGTTCTGCTCTGTTCTGTTTGTTTCTGTTCTGCTCTGTTATGCTCTGTTCTGTTCGTTTCTGTTCTGCTCTGTTCTGCTCTGTTCTGTTCTGCTCTTTTCTGTTCTGTTCTGTTCGTTTCTGTTCTGCTCTGTTTGTTTCTGCTCTGCTCTGTTCTGTTCGTTTCTGCTCTGTTCTGCTCTGTTCTGTTCTGCTCTTTTCTGTTCTGCTCTTTTCTGTTCTGTTCTGTTCGTTTCTGTTCTGCTCTGTTTGTTTCTGCTCTGCTCTGTTTGTTTCTGCTCTGCTCTGTTCTGTTTGTTTCTGTTCTGCTCTGTTTGTTTCTGCTCTGCTCTGTTCTCTTAGTTTCTGTTCTGCTTGTTTCTGTTCTGTTCTGTTCGTTTCTGTTCTGCTCTGCTCTGTTCTGCTTGTTTCTGTTCTGCTCTGTTCTGTTCTGTTAGTTTCTGTTCTGTTCTGCTCTGTTCTGCTTGTTTCTGTTCGGTTTGTTTCTGTTCTGCTCTGTTCAGTTCGGTTCTGCTCGGTTCCCTAACAGGAATCTTGACCGCGACAACGCACTAATGCTTCAGCTGATTTAATTCTGTAGCTATAAATTCAAAAAAGGATTGTCATGATAAATGCACTCTTGAGTTTTAGAGGCCCTTTTCTGCTTTCTAGGTTGTTCCCGTCTCCTGTAGTGTGTTCTAAAGGTGTTTGTGCATGTAAATGGTCTACAAAGACTGAATTCCCTGTGTTCCCACTAGAAAGAAACATAACAAGCCAAAAAAGTACTTTCCCCCTCGACTTACAGTATGAAAAAACTGTAAGTCCGCTGATGCTTTTCCATATAAAAAAAGTTTGTTCACCTGGTCTGATGTTCTCTGTCTCCACAGGCTAACGGTATTAAGATCGGACCCCAGCATCCCACCACCAACTCCACACTGTCCGGTAACCAGGGAGGCCAACAGGCTGGGGGGGGCTGCTGCTGAAGCTCCAACACACCTCCTCCTCCAAACCCCCCGCCCCCCCCCCTCCTCGTCCGCTCAGACTCTCCCTTGCGGTTCTACAGAACTGTCCAGGCTCACTTAACAGTCTGTTAACCTCTCTCTCTATTGCTCCATTCCTTCATCTTACCCCCCCCTCTCTTTCTCTCTCTGCCATCCTTTGTCCCTCAACCATACCTAAGGGTCTGTGTGCAGCCTGACTTCCTGCAGGTTTAGCCTAAACATGCTAAAGGTTTGAAGTTTTTGGTGGGGTTACAACGGATTTGTATCTTTTTATTTAAAAAAAGAACATGCTGGAATGTGAAGACTTGTGTTCCAGCAGTTTAATTTGCACACTCCTCTTGATTAGTGAGGAAGGTGTTGGGATATTACAGCACCTCAGAATGCTAAAAGAAATCTCCAGAAACGACGAGGCTGAGGGTAGAGATAAAAACATCTGACAGTATGGAGTAAATCGCCATGTTGTGTCTATACACACATCTGTACATGTTTTCTGAAGATGACGCAGCACGTTGATAGCAGGACATGTTGGCACATGCTGAGTCAGTGATGGTGCTGTGCAGGATGTGTGTAGGGGCCATATAGGTGTTCCAGTGTGTGAGCTGTAGGAGACATTCAAGAGAAGTCACCCTGTATCTTCTGTCCATAAAAACAAAGTGCACATGATCATTTTATTTTGTGTTTCCTTTCCTTGTTCTTCTGTCTTTGTGTCAGTTTTGTTGACTTGCTTTGTATTTAATGAACACTACAAACTGGTTGTGGCTTAAAAAAGTGTTTAAATGTGTCTGGAGAGAGAATTAAAGACCAAACTGTTGAGTGTGACAATGGATCCTTGTAGGAACTACGGAAAGGAAAGCAGAAAGGTTAAAGAAACGTTAAGGGGCACTGAAAGCAGCGGCCGCCATTATGAAGTTATGAAGTAAAAGAGGATAGTAGATTGGAATTTTTTTGATAACTATATTTATCGGGCACATTATTGTGTATATATGGCTCTTTAGTTTTCTGTAGATTTTCTGGCTGTTTGAGGTGAAGCTTGGCCTGTCGTTGTGTCTAGTTGTTTCTTTACCAGGGCTGGAAAAAAAGACCTTGAAGCAGTTTTTTAAACATTTTTAACAACTCTCATTTAAACCCAAAGGTGCCACACCGCCCTGAAACATTAGGGTCGCTGGTGCCCTTTCTTTTGAATGACAACTGAGTGATAAGAGGCTGTTAACGGGCCTGTAGAGGCATTCAGTCCCTGGTGGAGAACAGACTCCAACTGAAAATGTCATGCGTCTCCTTTTAAAAGCAGGCAGATTTCCACCATGAATTAGCTGGTAGATATATCATGTATACTGTTTAGAGCTTGGTCGATGACTACTGCAATGGGTTTTTTTTTTGCTTCGAGATCCTCGACATAATAGGCACCATTTAACTGTTCTGATCATATTTTACTTCTCGAGTTACTTAATGTTCATCCTCCCACCCCCACCTCTTCTTCTCTCTCTTCCTCAGACTGTGTGGTAGCTCTGTATCGATTTGAAATGCCAAATTATTGTTTACCTGTGTTTGTCAGTAAAAACAAAATGGGAAAGAATTCACTAAGCCGCTCTAATCTGTCCTGAAATCAGCTGCCTGCCTTAACTCCACCCCTGAGAGATTTGGACAGCTGCTAGAAACGAATCCAACTGACCTTTTTTCTGCATTTTTACCACTAACTAGCTAGTTGACGATGCATTACACATGCAAAGGTGCACACTTAGAGATATGTTAATTCATATAACAGGCCTAGTTTGAATTGGGGCATTTGAAATGAATCCAAACCCACGTGTTAACATTGACTTCGCATCGCCTCCTTGCGCACACACACCCAGCCTGCATACAGCATACGATGCATACTTCTGTTTCTCTCACCTAGCTGTTTGCTATCTATAACTGTAGGGACTGTTGGAGTGGAGTGGATCTGTTTTCCTCAGCAGTGTCCATTCTTTTTTTTTTATTCCAAGATATATTCAGACCGTTATTAATCTTATTCTGATGATTCTTTGTAAAGCAAAATGTAGTGTGTATGCGTGTGTGGACCCCAAGGGGTTACAGGGGGAGGATCAAGCCAAACCTGATGCATCTATCTCTATCTATGGATTGATCTAGCTATCTTATCTATGTGGCCCTCCTCCCTCGCTCTTCCTGCCTCTCCCCCCTCAACGTTATTTGCTGTGTTTGTTCTTTGGAAAAATAAAAAAATTAAAAAAAATTAAAAATGAAAATGCTATCACAACAAACTATAATAAAACATTCTAAACTCTAAACATGTCATTTGGATGGTTATGTGGAGATGGACAATAGAGTCTTGGCGTTCTGTGTATGTTTGAATGAATTAATCATAATGGGGCCACTTGCTGTTTTACTGGATCTGATTTATCCATTAAAATGAGAGGGGGGGGGGGGGGGGGGACTTGTGTGCTGTTGGATCCATGCCATTCGACCTTCAGCAGTCATGCAGATTGTATTCCCTGATGAAGGTCAGCCACCCAGAGCCTGCTTAATTTAATGAATGAAACATTTTTTAACTCATATGTAGTCATGGACGTTTTCATGCTCTGTGTACGTTCACTGCCCAACATGAAATGCATTGGAACGAACATGCAATAGGCACGTTCACACCGCAGTACGTTTCCCACTTTAGTTCCGAAATGTTGCGTTCACACCAAAAAGAGCAGGAACTAAAATTAGTTCATGAGAACCTTAGCCGCTTTCACACCGCAGGACTTGCCGTACTTTAGTGCCGGCACTGAATCTGCCAGGGGGCTCGTGCCAATCGCATTCACACCGCAGTACTTTCCCTGAGGCAAGATTACGCTGACGTCACTTCTTCTTCTCTGGGTTTACTGGCAGCCCGCAAAACCACTTCACGGCGAGTACAAAAAAAAACGAGAGAAGAAGAACTAGGGGGGAGGGGGTATAAAGCCCACCCGCTGTATGAGCTACTGGTCTTTCGATCGTTACCACTCTTATTATTGTGGTCTTTAATTTTGTTATAGGCCTGGCTGAGTTTCTTTATTTTTACCCGACATCCGTGTGCACTGTGCACGATTCCCATCTCAAGTAGCTTTTGCGAACATCGCTCAAAACATGAAGGTTCTCATGAACCTTTGTGGGAAAAGTACTGCGGTGTGAATGCGCCTAATGATTTTGGGACATCACTAGATCTAAATGTGTTAGCTGGGAGGCTACTGTGGGTGTAACATGCTAGCATGAGAGCTGGAGCCAGTGAACTACAGGGTCATTTGTGTTACCTTTCCTAATTAGGCATACTTAAAGGGGTTAATACATCTAAACTCATGGCTGGCTTACTTAATGGTTAATAACTTAGAGTTTACCGTTCTCCTGTAATAAAAACCCTCTCTCTTTTCCTCCATACCCACATCTCTAACAACGGAGCTGATCCAGATTTGCTGTGGTCATGACGACATTACTAAAATGTGGGCCGCCATTACACCCCCGGCCCTATCAGAAAAACAATGCGCGATTGGAAGTAATATGGTCTGTGTGTACATTAGCAAGTATTGCTAACACTCAGAGCTGACCTGTACTGGAGAGAATAATATGTGTAATATAATGTGGATGCTCTAAAGGGGCAGAATACTGAAGTCTGTATTTTTGTAACCTTTTTTCCTTCTAATTTGTTATTCTTTTCTAAATAACACACTGTTATTTACTCAACAATAACACACAATTATCCTTGTTTTTATTTATTTGTCTTTTTGGCCGTCCGTCAGGAACTGAATTTCAAAATAAAGTCACCGGAAACAGATATGGGACATTTCGAGCATCATTGCTATACATACCCAATGAACTGATTACCCAAGATCCTCAGCTATGGTTTGAGCTCGGTGACTGGATGTTTTAGCCGCACGTTGGGATATGGTGTTAATGCGATATGAAATCTCAAAAACATTTCGGAGTTTTGGATGGCCGAAGACACTACACTACCCATAATCCTCAGCTATCGTTTGGGAACACAGTCCCGTTGCTTGGCAAACCCTGTGAATGATCTTCAAGCTCTAGGATTGGATGTTGGATTGGCAGTGTGCCAAGGTTACGCCGTTCGTCAAACAGCACTTTGAAATGGAATGAAACCACGGCAGACTATCCAAAAATGGACTCGAAGTCTCGAACCTACACCTGCAACAGTCAAAGACAGGCAACTGTTGAGGAGTTGGAAAGGTCTGAAGATGTTACAAATAAGGTTCACACAGTGACAACATACAATGCCATAATAACTTTGTATTATTAGTGTAGGACACTTATGTATAACATCTGAAGATGTGTAATTTTCACTTAATTTTACAGGATATTGCTATATTATTTCACATGTTTTACTTCTACACATTAATATCTGATTTGTAAAACATCACAGACAGAAAGCTTTATCCGTCATTTAATGACGGATAAAGCTTTCTTCAGTTCCTGAGGAACGGCAAAAAAGCCTGAGATTATAGAATTAAACAAATAAATAAAAACAAGGATAATTGTGTGTTATTGTTGAGTAAATAACAGTGTGTTATTTGCAAAAGAATAACAAATTAGAAGGAAAAAAAGATTTAAAAATAAATATATTTCAGTATTCTGAGGCTCTGAGCCCCATTTCTTTTCCTTGCGGATGGCAAAGAAAGTCCGACATTATACGATTTAAAAATAAAAACAATAATCGTGGCTTGATATTGAGTAAGAACCAAGCAGCAAACTCTGGGGCAGAGCCGGGAGGCCAATAAGGAAGTGCCACAAACTGCAGTTCATCTATTGGCCGATAGACGACGACTGCAGGAAGAATACATTTCCATAGACCCCCATGTTAAAACTTTACAGCAGAAATAAACGTGTTTCGACCCCTGGCTGCAATAAATATTATTATGGATATAGTTAGATTCCACCTTCATGATTATGAATTGTTGAGTAAATTGTTTTATAACATGACCCTTTTATTTATATTAGGTCTTAAAGTGTTTGCATAAATTAGGACGTGGACACATTGAGTGACAGCTCTGTCAAGTGACTGCTGCTGCTAGCTTATTGTCTCTCTGCTAGCTGCTCCGTGAAGCTACAGGGACTCTGCCTGCTCAGTTCATCCAGAGAACACAACTTGAACCCGGCCATGTTAGTTTGTTCTTGCTTATATATCGGACTATTGTGACTCGCTCTGCGGTTAAAACAGACGGTGCATGAATGCGGTTTTGCGGTAAATGAAATTCGAGTACTTTATTATTATTATTTATGTGTTTATGAATGTTAAGGCTTGGGTTAGCTTGTAAGCCAGTGGTAGCTACATCTGTGCTAACGATGCTAATCGTAGCCTCTAAGTTAAAAACACTATATACAGACCCGGCGGCAGACATACGTCTCTGGGCGGGCATTTGATTTACCAGGGCGGGCCCACCCCGAAATTTACATATCCCTGGAAATCTGAATTGTCAACGGGGGGGGGGGTTGTTAGACGCTCCAGATTTGTCAACGGGGGGGGCGGGGGGGGGTTAGGTTGCCATAAAGCTGTTAACGGTCTTATTATAGGCTACATCCAACTTGGGCAGCACGCAGGCAAACTTCAGGAGCGCACACAGGGTGGAGAGGTGGAGAGAGATTGAGCGAGGCAGAGAGCGTACGTGCACTGTGCAGCGGTCTGCTTGTGCACAGAGCAGTTTGTGAGAGAGCCGGCTTGAGAGTCAATTTCTCTTCAAAATAGAATTGAAACCAGCCTCCCTTGTCCCTGGCTGGCTTGCTAGCTCGTTGGTAACGTAACTGATGTCTTCTAATGTGCCTGCATCTGGCGCTGAGTTGCCATATTCCTTTCATGAACCACTTCCTGATATCCATTGTTGCAGATAAATATAAATGATAATAGCCAAACTAACCTAGCAAGAGTAAACTGACAGGCTGCTGCATCTCACTCAAAACCCCACACGACTCAACCCAGCGAGAAACCAGTCTCGCGCGCACCCTTTCATTCAGAATTTCATAGCAAAATAAAAAAATGATATTAACCAATCTTTCAACATAGTTTAAAACTAAAATAAATATTAGGACAAAGCCCTACAAATAACAACAATAAACATAATAATAAAACAATTAAAATGTTGTATTCAGCCCTGATTAAAACAGCGGGCCCAAATCCTGGATGGGCGGGCCCGGCCCCATGGGGCCCGCCCATGACGCCGGGGCTGACTATATATAAAGGTTAAAACGGCTTCTGTTTGAGGTTGGTAAAATAAGGTCATCCTTGTAACTTAGAGAGATATTTTATTATGTAGGTAGGAACTGTATGCATCGCTAAGGTTAATTTAAATTGGATATGCTCAAGTATGTAGACAAGTTAATGTTGAAGTAGTGTATGTGAAATCAACCTCACAATAAGATGTGTGTATATTAGGCTACAATTATTAATGTCATATTTCAAGATGATTACTGAGATATTACAATATGGTTGGTTGAGCTGGAGTTCATTATCGAGCTTACACGTTAACGTCACAGTCATCTGAAGAACGAACCCAAACCTTGTTGTTTGTATTAATTGCATTACCAAATTGGTATCAAATAAACAGTAAGCATTGGTAACACAACTTCCAAAGTTACAGTAAAATAAAAAGGACCCTGACTCGGACAATACACAATCCAACATGTTCAACAGAAGAGAATCAGTTATATTGTTTGTACACATGGTACTTCACATATATATCTCTTTGTTTAAGGTGTCCAGGTGATGCAGACAGGCTGGACCAGAGAGTGAGAGACAGAACTGGACTCCTCACAGCAGTGAACTTCAGCTCAGGTACAAAGACTCTTTTTTCATACTGTACAAAGAATCAAGAAAGATATTGGTTTAAATAAATGAAGTATTGACTTGAATACACTGATATACATTCCATTAAACAATACTAAATACTAGATCACCTACACATCAGTTAAGTTGAGGGTTTTATTCCATGCAAAAGGTTACATTTAGATGTTAACAAGCAATATAACTGTGTCAGCTTTCTAATGTAATGTATTGAAGGCAAAGATATTTAACACATAGTGAGAACTGCTACTATTTATCTCTCAATATTGTCTGTAAAAACGTGGTAAAAGTGATTCTTTCAGTGAGACAACAGAGCAAGCTTCTACAGTTTACTACGTTTTGATAACAGTTCAATATTATTTTGATAACAACATATATTTCAATGTTGATGAGCTTCATACTGTTCATTCATAATCTGATTGTCTTTGTAACTCACTGTTGAAATAAAAAAAAAACATTACAATTACCAAATAATTATATCTACAGCCCCTAAACACACAAACACACCGCTTTCATAAATAACACACTTGTTCTGCAATAATATGTTTTATGTTTCCTGTCATTTTTGTTAGGAAAGGACATGCCTAAAAGACACGACATGTTCTCCTTCTCTGAGGGTCCAGAAGAACATCCAAGAGGAACATTAAAAGCTGATGTTATGAGATTTTAAGACCAGTACAGGATATTCACTAAGAAACTACTTTTATTGTGAAAACAAGATCTGCACACCGAATATTTTTCTAGTCTATCAAGACCATCATTTCTTTGTGACACTGCACCTCAGAGAAGATGTGGTTATTGTCAGGCTTATTAAGTGTGGCGAAAAACACAGTCAGCTGATCGAATGCACATCTACACTCCATCAGCTGATTATTTATATGTGCCTCACTTTTTGAGCTTCACATCACCTGTGCTTTGTCCCGCAAACTGCAACGTCACAAATAAATGGGGCCAATCTTCAGTCAGATGTGAATGTGTAATCTAACATTTTCAGTAAGAATAATGGACGAAAGGAGTGCAAATACAAATACAATTTATTGAAATGTGAACCAAAACTTAATCAAAGATGTTTTAAATAAAAAGCACATATGGACAGAAGGTGTAAACCTATTAAATGTATAAGTAAACACATTTAGTCAAATAAAGTGACAGACTAGGCCTGTGCAGTTGGTATCAGCTGTGCCCAGCATGGGCTCCTCCATCAGGCCTGGTCCTCCTCGCAGAGGAAAGACCCTCAGTCCTCTCCAAACCAACAGACAGGACGTCCATCACACAGAGGTTTCTCCCTGAAGTCTCAGCAGCTCTCTGGACACCAGGCTGTCTCAATCCGTCCATCACACGGAGGTTTCTCCCTGAAGTCTCTGCAGCTCTCTGGACACCACGCTGTCTCAATCCGTCCACACTGAATATGAGAGGGGGAAAATGAAAATAATGAATGCTTTAGACAATAAGAAACATAAAGTTGACTGTTGAGTTGCTCAGTTTTTTTAGATTGTCAATACTATTACTGTATAACTAACATCTCAGGTTAAGAGGCACATTCAAATAAAGATTGGTCTTTAAATACATTTTGTCTTTTGAATTGTTTGTCTAAAGTCAAGGATCTAGAACTGGTACTTAGTTTTAATGATACAGTCTGGTTATTATGCTGTTTGGAGGAGGCCTCACAGGCAAGAGCACTAACTAGCTACCATCACATGTACCTTAGCTTGACTTAAATGTATTAAACGTGTAATTAAGTGATATCAAAATATAAATAACTAATGTCATGCAAACATATTAATATTTGCTTGATTCCAGTGTTGAATTTAGCACAATTGCATACAAACGTTAAGGGGTTTTAAGATTCTGAAGTGTTATGCTAAAAACTCAATAACTTAGATTATTATTTATAGTTTTGCTGAATAGTTTCATGTCCGCTTACCTTAGAAACGTAAAATGCGACGGCAGTGTGCAGATGGGGAGCATGTTAGCTTAGCTTGGTAGCTTCAGCTAGCTCTGGAGCTCTCCAGCAGGTCCTGCCTCGGCTCCGCCTCTTTGCCCTTATTTGTAGCAGGCGAGAGTTGGACTTTGACGTTACTGTCGAGCCGTTAGTGGCCGACTCCACCTACTAAGGGCTTCTCGGCAACTCTGCAGAATCCTATGGGTGATGTCACGGACCCTACGTCCATTTACATATACAGGGGGTGTTTCTCAATTATCTCATTCACACCAACGGTGTTTCAGGGCCGGTTCGGAGCTGGAGCTTGAAAAGCACCGGGTTTTCCTATTCACACCGCAGCGGAGCAGCCTCTTAGCTCCGGAATCCGGTTCATTTCAAGCACCAAAAAATTGTCCGGCTAGAGCAAAAGCACCGCATACGTCACGCTTACGTCGAGGCGGGGGAAGGGGGAGGGGCGGGATCAACTCCTGAACAACAACAAAAAGCCCGCGTTTTATCCAGTTTGTACACAACGTTGGAGAAACTTAACAAGCAGCAGTGGTCCACTGAAGAGACCAGCTACCCACTGGGAATCTGGTCTTCTGAAGAGGTACAACTGGAGCACAATCGGCCATTGCTGTTGTTGTCGGTGTGAGCTGTGGGGGGTTTCCGCGCGGTTTAGGTTTATGAAGCAGGCACGCAAACGGTTACCTCATGACGCAAACGATGACGCAATGACGCAGCACCAGTTGGACTCTGGGCGGTGTGAAAAGAGCCGGAGCTAAATCGAAGAACCGGTTCTGAACCTGAAAAGCTCTAGCACGGAGCTGGAACCGGAGTTGCGTTGGTGTGAATGAGGTAAGAGTCGAGGAAGGCTGCTCCAGAGCCAATATTTCAATCATACTACATCATAGAGTGCCGCCGAAGGACTGTTCCAATGTCCAGCATACTTTCTACCGAGGCCGGCGTACTTCGTAGCGAGAAATTTCGAGGCTGCACATGTGTTGACTCCGCGGTCTTAAAATCCCCACAATGCTTTGCGCACGGACCAATTTCCAAATCTTTGGCGGAAATAGCGCTCCATTTTAGGCGGGGCCTCGCATATGACGCACACCTGCATAAATGTCGTGACTATAACACGAAATGCCGTGAGACTGGGTTGCACAATCACGCTGCTAACATGCTAATGTTCACCAGGTGTTAACACTTAGATTAGCCTTTGAGCATGCTAACATTTGCTAATTAAAAGCTGAGGCTGATATGAGTGTTTGCAGGTACAAATAGATATTTTGGAGGTGAAGTATTCCTTTAAAGACCAATTCTGTCACCTGAAGGCCATCTGTACCTTTAGAGTTAAATTGTTATTTTACACAAATTACTCAATAATATGTATTTTCACACATTCCTCTAGTGTTTTATCTCACCATGACATTTTGACTAGTCATAGCTAATTTACACTTCTAAAGATGTTACAGTTAAGTGTGCCAATAAGCCAGTTTACAGTACAAAGTGGCAGGGTCCTGAAACTAGTAAAGCCAAGTATAATACAAGTGTTATTCATAGAAATGTGCAAAAAATGAAGTAAAATAACTTCAGCGCCTTTTATTCTACAAGTGTAATTTAAACAGCCAGAATATTTTCTTCCAAGACTCATCAGGTAAAATGGCATCAAAGGTAAGGTCATGTGACTAAGAATTGTCCCTATAAAAGTACTGTGAAACATAAAGGACTGCATACCTCAGATCAGAAAGAAAACAATACAGACCACACCTTTATAATTACAGTATGTCATGACTATCAAAAATACTATCTGAGTACATGATATTTAATGCCTCCCTATACCGCATGTAAAATACACATGACTCATTTTTCACTTTCTGCTTTGTAGATGTGAAGAGAGCAGCTTCAGATCTCAGCTGCTGGCTCTCCACAGCAAAGGGGAATGTTTCCATCTCTCTTAATGTGTTTTTTAATTTTACATTTTTATTATTAATTGAGTATGATTAAAAGGAATCTTGTGAGGAAGGTTTTGACACTGTTTCCAGATGGAGTTTCAAACACAGTAATACTCTTTGTAAATGTGATCCCAACAGTGTTGGAGTAGTAAAGCGGCAATGATTAGAATGTCTGAAACAGATGTGTTAAATGTCATTTAAAAAAGGCTCCATAGCTGGTTAGTTCCACATTCAAGGGCCGAAAAAGTCCTTTAAGTATGAGATTTAAAATAACTCGTCATGCTCGTCATTTCTACACATTATAAATTAAATTATTTTAATTGTTTATGCATTAACTTGTCGGAAAAAGTTTAATTCGGTAAATCATGTGGAGGTAATTGCAACTACTTGATAATGCTTTGGTTAATAAAAACTAGATCAGTGTTTGATATTTTGCAAGATGTTCAACTGTTTGGTGTGTAAGATATGAATTTGTATGTATAAATTGTCAGATAATGTGCAGAATCTCCAGCTGAGCTGCATTGCCGTAGTATAAAATAGGAATACTGTTTATGTACTTATGTATGTCACTTTCCATCAAAGGGAAATGTTTTCCTGGAAAGTTTCTGCAGAGTTGCACTGCCTGAGGTCCATGTTGACACAGAAAAACTGAAGATGATTGAAATAAACATAACTCTGAAAAGATATCTGATCATCAACATGTATAGGTAATCTGTAGGCAGATTTACAGTCAGACAAAGCTTTGGCTTTTCAAATGTGCACTTTCAATTTAACAATCATGTCGTGATAACATACCAAATGTTCATGCTGATGGATTACCTAACTCGAGGAAGTTTCAAGTCTCTGCATGTTGATCTTCCAAACATACAGAAATGAGCTGAGACGGAGGAGGTATGTTCAAGATGTCTGCAGGAGGTGTAGCGTGGATCATTTTTATTTACACAAGGCAGAAGCACTGCTGTATGTGATAGAGTCTACTGTGGATGACAGAAATCAGAAACAGGTTTACACATACGAGGAATTTGCCATGGTGTACATGGTGCATACAGTGGGGCATTGGGTATTTAGTCAGCCACCAATTGTGCAAGTTCTCCCACTTAAAAAGATGAGAGAGGCCTGTAATTTTCATCCTAGGTATACCTCAACTATGAGAGACAGAATGGGGGGAAAGAATCCAGGAAATCACATTGTAGGATTTTTAATGAATTAATTGGTAAATTCCTCGGTAAAATAAGTATTTGGTCACCTACAAACAAACAAGATTTCTGGCTCTCACAGACCTGTAACTTCTTCTTTAAGAGCCTCCTCTGTCCTCCACTTGTTAACTGTATTAATGGCACCTGTTTGAACTCGTTATCAGTATAAAAGACACCTGTCCACAACCTCAAACAGTCACACTCCAAACTCCACTATGGCCAAGACCAAAGAGCTGTCAAAGGACACCAGAAACAAAATTGTAGACCTGCACCAGGCTGGGAAGACTGCTTGGTGTGAAGAAATCAACTGTGGGAGCAATTATTAGAAAATGAAAGACATACAAGACCACTGATAATCTCCCTCGATCTGGGGCTTCACGCAGGATCTCACCCCGTGGGGTCAAAATTATCACAAGAACGGTGAGCAAAAATCCCAGAACCACACGGGGGGGACCGAGTCAATGACCTGCAGAGAGCTGGGACCAAAGTAACAAAGGCTACCATCAGTAACACACTACGCCGCCAGGGACTCAAATCCTGCAGTGCCAGACGTGTCCCCCTGCTTAAGCCAGTACATGTCCAGGCCCGTCTGAAGTTTGCTAGAGAGCATTTAGATAATCCAGAAGAGGATTGGGAGAATGTCATATGGTCAGATGAAACCAAAATAGAAGATTTTGGTAAAAACTCAACTAGACGTGTTTGGAGGAGAAAGAATGCTGAGTTGCATCCAAAGAACACCATACCTACTGTGAAACATGGGGGTGGAAACATCATGCTTTGGGGCTGTTTTTCTGCAAAGGGACCAGGACGACTGATCCGTGTAAAGGAAAGAATGAATGGGGCCATGTATCGTGAGATTTTGAGTGACAACCTCCTTCCATCAGCAAGGGCATTGAAGATGAAACGTGGCTGGGTCTTTCAGCATGACAATGATCCCAAACACACCGCCCGGGCAACGAAGGAGTGGCTTCGTAAGAAGCATTTCAAGGTCCTGGAGTGGCCTAGCCAGTCTCCAGATCTCAACCCCATAGAAAATCTTTGGAGGGAGTTGAAAGTCCGTGTTGCCCAGCGACAGCCCCAAAACATCACTGCTCTAGAGGAGATCTGCATTGAGGAATGGGCCAAAATACCAGCAACAGTGTGAAAACCTTGTGAAGACTTACAGAAAACATTTGACCTCTGTCATTGCCAACAAAGGGTATATAACAAAGTATTGAGATGAACTTTTGTTATTGACCAAATACTTATTTTCCACCATAATTTGCAAATAAATTCTTTAAAAATCAGACAATGTGATTTTCTGGATTTGTATTTCTCATTCTGTCTCTCATAGTTGAGGTATACCTAGGATGAAAATTACAGGCCTCTCTCATCTTTTTAAGTGGGAGAACTTGCACAATTGGTGGCTGACTAAATACTTTTTTGCCCCACTGTACATACGCACAGTTAAAGAAGATGCAAAGTAAGAAAAACATTATTAACAATTATCAAAAGCTATTTTACGTTAAGGTATAGAAAATAATTTACATGAAATCTGGATGTACCAAAAAAAAAGGGTTTTATTGTTTTTCATAATTACATCCATCCATCCATCTTCTCCCACTTATCCATGTTCGGGTCGCGGAGGTATTAGTTCCAGCAGAGAGCCCCAAACGTTCCTTTCCCTGGCCACATTAACCAGCTCTGACTGTGGGATCCCAAGGCGTTCCCAGGCCAGCGAAGAGATATAATCCCTCCACCTGGTCCTTGGTCTACCCCTCGGTCTCTTCCCAGCTGGACGTGCCTGGAACACCTCCCTTGGGAAGCGCCCAGGTGGCATCCTTACTAGGTGCCCGAACCACCTCAACTGGCTCCTTTCGACGCGAAGGAGGAGCGGTTCAACTCCGAGTCCCTCCCGGATGACCGAACTTCTCACCTTATCCCTAAGGGAGACACCAGCCACCCTGCGGAGAAAACCCATCTCGGCCGCTTGTATCTGCGATCTCGTTCTTTCGATAATGACCGATCTTTCATGACCATAGGTGAGGGTAGGAACGAAAATGGCCCGGTAGACAGAGAGCTTTGCCTTCTGGCTCAGCTCCCTTTTCGTCACAACGGTGCGGTAAAGCGACTGCAGTACCGCTCCCGCTGCTCCGATTTTCCGGCACATCTCAAGCTCCATTGTTCCCTCACTCGAGATCAAGACCCCGAGATACTTGAACTCCTTCACTTGGGGTAAGGACTCATTCCATACTTGGAGTGGACAGTCCATCGGTTTCCTGCTGAGAACCATGGCCTCAGATTTGAAGGTGCTGATCCTCATCCCAGCCGCTTCACACTCGGTTGCGAACCGATCCAGTGAGTGCTGAAGGTCGCAGACCGATGAAGCCATCACATCATCTGCAAAAAGCAGTGGTGCAATCCTTAGTCCACCGAACTGCAGACCCCCTCCCCCACGACTACGCCTCGAAATCCGATCCATGTATATTACGAACAGGATTGGTGACAAAGCGCAGCCCTGGCGGAGGCCAACCCTCACCGGAAATGGGTCCGACTTACTGCAGAGGACCCGGACACAGCTCTTGCTTTTGGAGTACAGAGATTGGATGGCCCTGAGTAGAGACCCCCTCACCCCATACTCCTGCAGCACCTCCCACAGTAACTCCCTGGGAACCCGGTCATACGCTTTCTCCAAGTCTACAAAACACATGTAGACCGGATAAGCGTACTCCCAGGCCCCCTCTAGGATCCTTGCGAGAGTAAAAAGCTGATCCATCGTTCCACGACCAGGACGGAATCCGCATTGTTCCTCCTCAATCTGAGGTTCGACAATCGGCCTGACCCTCCTTTCGAGTACCTTGGAGTAAACTTTCCCGGGGAGGCTGAGTAGTGTGATACCTCTGTAATTGGCACACACCCTCTGATCCCCCTTTTTGAAAAGGGGAACCACCACCCCGGTCAGCCACTCCTTCGGTACTGTTTCCAACTTCCACGCAACGTTGATGAGATGTGTCAACCATGACAGTCCCTCAACACCCAGAGCCTTCAGCATTTCTAGGCGGATCTCATCCACCCCCAGGGCTTTGCCACTGTGGAATTGTTTGACAACCTCAGTGACCTCCCCCCGGGAGATTGGTGTTGATCCCCCGTCATACTCCAGCTCTGCCTCTACCATAGAGGGCGGAGTTGTCGGGTTCAAGAGTTCCTCAAAGTGTTCCTTCCAACGCCCTAACACTCCATCAGTTGAGGTCAACAACATCCCATCCTTACTTTACACAGCTTGGATGGTTCCCTGCTTCCCCCTCCTGAGGTATCGGACAGTTTTTCAGAAAGTCCTTTTCCATGTCTTCTCCAAACTTCTCCCACACCCGCTGCTTTGCCTCGGCCACGGCTGAGGCTGCTGCCCTTCGGGCCTTTCAGTACCTTGCAACTGCCTCGGGAGTCTCCCGGGATAAAAAATCCCTGAAGGCCTCCTTCTTCAGTCAGACGGCTTCCCTGACCACCGGTGTCCACCAGGAGGTTCGAGGGTTACCGCCCCTTGAGGCACCTAAGACCTTGAGACCACAGCTCCCCGCCGCGGCTTCGGCAATAGAGGCTTTGAACACCGAACCTGGGCCTCCTCCAGACGTTCCCAGTTCACCCAAACTACACGTTTGGGCCTACCAGGTAAGTCCAGAGGCTTCCCCCGCCACTCGAACCAACTCACCACCAGATGGTGATCAGTTGACAACTCCGCCCCTTTCTTTACCCAAGTGTCCAAAACATACGGCCTCAGGTCCGATGATACAATAACGAAATCGATCATGGACCTTCTGCCTAGGGTGCTCTGGTACAACGTACACTTATGAGCATCCTTATGTTTGAACATGGTGTTTGTAATGGCCAATCCATGACTAGCACAGAAGTCCAGTAACCAACCAGATCCAGCTGGTAACGCTCTACCTCCCGCACAAGCTCCGGCTCCTTCCCCCCCAAAGAGGTGACGTTCCACGTCACCAAAGCGACCTTCTGTCGTCCGGGTCTGGTCCGTCGAGACCCTCTGCTTTCACTGCCACCCTTCTGGCAGCGCACCCAACCCCATTGCTGGTTCCCGTAGGTGGTGGGCGCGCGGGACGGAGAAGCGGAGGTGTTGCCCACGTTGCCTTTTCGGGCTGTGCCCGGCCGGGCTCCGTGGCAAGCCCGGCCACCAGACGCTCGCCGACGAGTCCTTCTTCTGGGCCTGGCTCTAGAAGGGGACCCCAGGCTTCCTCCGGGCCAGGTATCCTCACTTCGTGTGTCGTCTTTCATGAGGTCTTTTGAACCAATCTTAGTCTGGCCCCTTGCCTTTACCAATTTGCCATGGGAGACCCTACCAGGAACACAAGGTTCCAGACAACACAGCTCCCAGGTTCATCATAATTACAGGAAATCATAAAAACAAAACTAACCGTAAAAATAAATGATTTTCTGTTGGCAAAATTAGCTGCATTTTCTGTAATTTTACAAAAAAATACTTTTGTTATGGCTATCACTGTCAAATACATTAAAATACTGTTAATACTCATTTAAAAATTTATATTTGCAAGAAAATATATGTGTAAAGAAAGAAATATTTTGTAATTTAACCACTACTTTACATTGATAAGCTGAAAAAACACAGGTATTGACTATCCTATTATAGTAAAAAACAAAAACATTTTAACACATGTATTACTTTGAGGATTGAATTGTTGAATATGTGAATTTCAGGTTATAAAAACTGTTAAATACAAAAATAAAAAAGTTGACTGTTATTAACATGTTGGGTGCAAATTCCTACCAGAGCACAACACAGATATAAAATGATGCTATAACTCACAAGTAACAGCCATAGACTGTGGGTTATATAGGAGACATTTGTCTATCCGGTACCGAAGGAGTGGCAGACCGGGGTGGTGGTTCCCCTTTTTAAAAAGGGGGACCAGAGGGTGTGTGCCAATTACAGAGGCATCACACTACTCAGCCTCCCCGGGAAAGTTTACTCTAAGGTACTCGAAAGGAGGGTCAGGCCGATTGTCGAACCTCAGATTGAGGAGGAACAATGCGGATTCCGTCCTGGTCGTGGAACGACGGATCAGCTTTTTACTCTCGCAAGGATCCTGGAGGGGGCTTGGGAGTACGCTTATCCGGTCTACATGTGTTTTGTGGACTTGGAGAAGGCGTATGACCGGGTTCCCAGGGAGTTACTGTGGGAGGTGCTGCGGGAGTATGGGGTGAGGGGGTCTCTACTCAGGGCCATCCAATCTCTGTACTCCCAAAGCGAGAGCTGTGTCCGGCTCCTCGGCAGTAAGTCGGACCCATTTCCGGTGAGGGTTGGCCTCCGCCAGGGCTGCCCTTTGTCACCAATCCTGTTTGTAATATACATGGATCGGATTTCGAGGCGTAGTCATGGGGGGGGGGTCTGCGGTTCGGTGGGCTAAGGATTGCACCACTGCTTTTTGCAGATGATGTGGTTCTGATGGCTTCATCGGTCTGCGACCTTCAGCACTCACTGGATCGGTTCGCAACCGAGTGTGAAGCGGCTGGGATGAGGATCAGCACCTCCAAATCTGAGGCCATGGTTCTCAGCAGGAAACCGATGGATTGTCTACTCCAAGTAGGGAATGAGTCCTTACCCCAAGTGAAGGAGTTCAAGTATCTCGGGGTTTTGTTCTCGAGTGAGGGAACAATGGAGCGTGAGATGGGCCGGAGAATCGGAGCAGCGGGAGCGGTACTGCAGTCGCTTTACCGCACCGTTGTGACGAAAAGGGAGCTGAGCCAGAAGGCAAAGCTCTCTGTCTACCGGGCCATTTTCGTTCCTACCCTCACCTATGGTCATGAAGGATGGGTCATGACCGAAAGAACGAGATCGCGGATACAAGCGGCCGAGATGGGTTTTCTCCGCAGGGTGGCTGGTGTCTCCCTTAGGGATAAGGTGAGAAGTTCGGTCATTCGGGAGGGACTCGGAGTTGAGCCGCTCCTCCTTCGCGTCGAAAGGAGCCAGTTGAGGTGGTTCGGGCACCTAGTTAGGATGCCACCTGGGCGCCTCCCTAGGGAGGTGTTCCAGGCACGTCCAGCTGGGAAGAGACCAAGGGGTAGACCTAGGACCAGGTGGAGGGATTATATCTCTTCGCTGGCCTGGGAGCGCCTTGGGATCCCCCAGTCAGAGCTGGTTGATGTCGCCAGGGAAAAGGAAGTTTGGGGCTCTCTGCTGGAACTGCTACCCCCGCGACCCGACCACGGATAAGCGGAAGAAGATGGATGGATGGATGGACATTTGTCTATGCCACCATAAATCTATAAACTAGCTCATAGCTGTCAGCATTCACTGCAGGCAAACCTAATGTGACCATTCACTTATGATTTATAAGTAGAAGAAGAAGAAGAATATATACTTTATGAATTCCTCAGAGGGAAATGTCTTCCCCCACTCTGTTGTGTTTAAACACATTACACACACAGGGAGGATATACCCCTGTAATTATGTTGTGTGTTGTCCTTTTTGTTTTCTGTTGTTTTTATGTGTAACCAATGTGCTGCAGGTCTCCCTTGAAAAAGAGATCGTTGATCTCAATGGGATTTTATCTGGTTAAATAAAGGCTACAAACAATACAAGGACTAACAGACATAGTTTGGTGCATTCACAACCCAAGTAACAGTGACCTGCTGATGTCTTTCAACACAAGAAAAAGCTGTGTCAATTTCTGACATCATTTAGCTTTTCACAGATGATCAGATATGTGACCTGTAGCGATATTGAGTTTCACTGTAAGTGAAATACGAAAGGATCTAGAAGTTAAATAACATTAGCATCTTCCCCTAGGCCAGTGGCTCCCAAAGTGGGGGGCGCGCCGCCCCTGGGGGGTGCAGAGGCATGACAGGACGTGCGCGAGAGACCAGGAGGAAAAATGGTTATTAAAAACAAAAGATAAAAACAAAAAAATCATAATTTGAAAAATTATTGATTCGAAAATAATATGATACAGTACTATTACGTCTGGGTCTCTGTGTTTCATTAAAGCTCGGCTCTGTGTGTGTGTGTGTGTGTGTGTGTGTGTGTGTGTGTGTGTGTGTGTGTGTGTGTGTGTGTGTGTGTGTGTGTGTGTGTGTGTGTGTGTGTGTGTGTGTGTGTGTGTGTGTGTGTGTGTGTGTGTGTGTGTGTGTGTGTGTGTGTGTGTGTGGAACGAGCCATTTTGTGTGCGCGAGCGAGAGAGAGAGCGCACCGGTACCGGAGATCGTTGTTGTTAGCTTCTGGTGCTAGCGAGCTACACTAACGGATATAAGGAGCTTTTTCCACAACAAAGTGGAGGAGAGTCCTCTCCTGTCAGACTGAGAGACTCAGTGAACTAAAGGACTCTCTCAGTGTTATCTCAGTGGGTCTCAAACGTTTTGGTCACCATTAATGTAAACAATTATTTCCGAGGCACACGTTTACGTATATGATCATTATAGTTATAAAAAAATAAGAGAATAAATGAACAGGTATGAAATACTATATGACAGTAAAAAAAGAATAAAGTTTAAAAGGGTGATTTGTAAAATATCCATAAAGAAAAAGTAAATCTGTTAACAGTTCTGTTTCATCTGGGTGTTGAGAGAGGTATCCATAGATCTCTTCATTTTGCTCTCAAAGTGCACCAGATTTATGCATTTAACTTCAATATTTAAAAATAAATCTTCCCGGGGGAGCTTGCCGCCGCGGATCTTAAATGAAGCAATTCGATTTATATACACCTTTCTAATTGGTCCACACAACACCTATAAAAATAGCACTTTACCCCTGCTTACACCTATATGCCGTGAGCTGATTATCGAGCCTTCATTGTAACAGTCGCGGGTACACTGTGTATTTGCGTGGGGAATATTGCAATAGAAAATTCCACTAGCGACCGGTACATTAATGGGAAACCCTAAATGTTTGAGCACCCTCTATGAAACATCAAGCTACCCCACAGCACCCCCAAAATACATCTCTGGCACCGCCACTGAGTCTGACTTGTGTTGGGGGGGGGCCCGACTTTTTTTCTCCAAAGGGGGGGCCTGACAGAAAAAGTTTGAGAACCACTGCCCTAGGCTCTTATCTCACTAGCATGTACAATATAGCCCATAACATTGAACATGCTAGCAAGCACTAACAGCAGACTCTGAATATTAAAACCTTGTTAGCCGTTAGTGCTACCACTATGCTACATTGGTATTAGCATTGCAATTACAGTAAAACAAATAACCTATGTTGTCCTTTTAGACCAGGGTTGCCAACTTTGGGTACCTGGCTGGAGTGAGATTTTGATATCATAGGTTTAATTACACATTATGCGCACAAAATGACTGCTATCGTGTCAGCAGCGGGACATTAGCATATATATAGGATATATATACAATATATACAAATACACAATATTGGACACAGACTATAAAGGGCACAAAGTTTCATTCACTAATGAAAGTCAAACACATATTTGTTTCCACTGTTTTATGGCCTGTCGCGCCAAGCAATTAATTGACTTATCGTACGATAAATAAAAATGAACTCGATAAATTGCCATTTACATGAGGATGTGACTAGCAGTTCGAAAGGATGTACTTCAATTATTATTATATATTATCATTATGTCAGGGGTCTAAAATGGTCATACAACGG
This sequence comes from Harpagifer antarcticus, assembly GCA_902827135.1. NCBI lineage: Eukaryota > Metazoa > Chordata > Actinopteri > Perciformes > Harpagiferidae > Harpagifer > Harpagifer antarcticus. The sequence goes on from CADEHL010001056.1 coordinate 23,978, forward strand.
TGCCGACAATATTATCGTTTATCGCAATAATTTCCGGGAAAATGTATCCAACAAAATGAATTATCGTGAGAGGCCTATACATGAAACACACACACACAAACGAATCTACAGACTTACTCCAAACTGCCAAACATATTAATTAACACACTCTATTTTGGCCTAGTAGAACAATAAGCAGCAGACTTTTACTTTTTTATCATTTCTACTGGATCTTAGATCTGCGCATGCGCAATACGGGTCGGCAGTTTCGGCTCCAGAGTATTTGTGTTGGGTAACCTATGGTAGGGCTAACCCATACAGTGGTGGGGCTCAACTCAGTATTTGCATTTTAATTACATACATGTTCCCCTTGACAGTGAAACGCCACGCGTGAGGTTTAGATTATTTCCCTGTCTCAATCCAAATTGAACTGTATCAAATAAAAAGGCACATTTGTCTTGTAGTAAATAAAAAGGGCGACCTGGAGCCAATCCTGCAATTTCCCCACAGGTGAAAGAGTTGACCTGCTGAAAACCCAACCCCTGCAGGGGGGTCTGTGGGGATTTTCCCCCAGGAGATTTTTTGAAATACTAACATAAAATACACATTCTGACACTCTCTTGAGAGGAAAAATAAATGTATTACTACACGACATATTTAAAAAAATGAATGCCATTTTAGTTTTTTGTTACTTTGTTCTGAAAGCTGAACCTGCTGCTCCTCACTGAAGAGGGAAGAGGCTGTGTGAATGACTTTACATTGTGGATAAGGGTGGATAGCCCCCATTGTTCTGTGTGTCAAAATGAAAGACAGCCCACACACCTATCAATCATCAAACCGTGGGGTCTTATTTCATTACGTGTTGATTTCTATAATAATAAGTAATGTTGTATCGATGTATATAGAGATGTACTACTGCATAAGTATTCTCCGTCGGGACTTCCTGCAACAACACCACGCTGTTATCGTGATTCTGATTGGCCAGAAGACATTATCAAAGATGTTATATTGAGAAGACGATCACTACCTGTCAAAGATCTTCAAGTGACCGCAGCGAAATAACTTTACAATCCAGGTAAATTAATTTATGTATTGTGATAATGTCCCACACAGCTAGTTGGTTACAACAATCTACAATGATGTCACAGGGATTTCAGGCAGCAGGTAGTTGAAGGTTAAGTAAATAAATGTACTTAATCCATTTGCTATGGCTACAACTGCCTCGTGGGAAGTTTTCCTTTCTGTTTGTTTAATATAGGAATGCATTTTGTCTATCACACTTTGCTTCTGTAGATCTCCCATCTGACTTTATTGTGAGCTTACGTTTTCAAAAAGTAAATTGAGCATGTTTTATGAGACTGAACAGTCTCATAGGGTATTGGACTCTTAAAACCCAGGTAGGTGCAGAATAGGTTTCTCAAAAATAAAGCAATCAGAAAGGCAGTACTATGCATGACTAAAGAATATAGTAAACTATATGTACACATTGATTAATACCTACTTAAAGTGGACCTATTATGCTATATTTGAAAAAGATATTGTAGGGCCATACCTATACAAAACATGTCTGTGACGTTTTTTGCTTAAAATACCAAACATTGTCGCCATGCCTCATACTGCTCATACCCCTCTATTGCTGCCCTGTTCCAAACAGGCTGATTCTGCTTTAAATTGAACGTCTGCTGCTAGCCACGCCCCTTTGTAGCTGCTGCTAGCCACGCCCCTTTGTAGCGTCACGCAGCTTTCCCCTGCTAGAGAGATTTATATGGGGAGAAGCTCAGCTAAAGGCTGTGGTGATTAAATGCCATATTATGCTCCTAACCACTTCAAGCTTTATTTCTCAAACAGTATGGAGCTCAAACCTTTCTCTCTCGCAGGGTTTACCACAAGGACAATACGTTACACATATTCTCTCCAGTAGCCTACAGCGTTAGCTCCATGGTTATGGGCTCAGAAGAACAGTCTCATAATACACACATGCACACAGAAGGATTCACACTTGTATTTCATGATCTGCAAAAGGATCCACACTTGTGTTTTTCAATGCACACACACATGTGTTCCGTTTCATATACATGTAAATAAAATCCAATTACAGAAACAAGTTTTACATATGTATTTTTGATCCTCACATATTTGTTTTCCGTTTAAAACCACTGCACCTGCAAACACAAACCGCTTTCTGTGCACGGATCGCTGTGCATTCGTGTGTGGGTTTTTTGAGACTCCCCTGCTCACCTGATTCGTACTTGGAAATGTTTCTATCTATAGCCAATCAGATGTCTCCTCAATTCTAAGCCAATCACATGAGGGCGCCCCCACGAGGATATGATTTCTTTACTAAATTAGGAAATAAAATCCAAAGAATTAAACAATTATAATCATTGTTGTTACTTTTAAATTAATCTTTATGGTGTGGTGTTACCAATTCTTAAAATAATACAAGGATTGGATGTTCATCAAAGGATTTTCAGGGCAATCGATTTGCAGCCAATCAGAGACGAGACTTCTGCTGCATGCACCCAGGCATGCATAGATCATGCGCTGAGGCAGACAGAGACCACGCAGTTAGCACGCAGTAGGTGAAGAGCACGGCACATCCAGAGGAGAGGAAGCAGTACTTTGAGAGGTAATGGTAAAAACTATTTATCAACAAATTCAAAACACTAAAGACTTAAAACATTGAAAACGTCAAAGTCCTAGCTATAGTATACATTTGGAGCTAGCTACTTACTTGCTGTGAAAGTGAGTTGTTCTATGCCATCATTACGTGCAGGGTGTTTATTTTTTTTGTTTAATGGTGCGCAAGATGTGTGCTCGAGTGGCTGAGCGTGAATGTTTCAGAGTTACTTTTTTGCAATATTATTTAATAAATTGTTTAGCTAGCTAACTAGCATACATTGTCACTAACTCCTAATGTTAGCTCAATCCTTAACTTTTTTCATGGGCATAATGTTGCACACCTTCACATTATCCATATATTTTAGATCCTATGTTAAGGCTATATACACAGAGGTGGAAGAAGTACTCAGATCTTGTACTTGAATAAGAGTAGAAGTAGTCAGGTCTTATACTTGAGTATTAGTAGAAGTACCAGAGCGTAGGAATACTATGTTGACTTGTGTTAGAAATTAAAATCAATGTTTAATAGCATAATGTAGTTTAAACATACCGTCAGTTTAAATGCTATTTTATTCTGGAAAAAACCGGAAGTTCTCAATACCAAGCTTTTATTCTGAAAATCCTTCATCACAACATCCGGGACTACCGTCCATTATTATCACTAAAGTGCCTATTGACGCCGTTAACATGTATTACATATAAAGTTATAAAAGAGTTAAGGAAGAGAAAAGGCGTGTTTAGATATATTGAATGTACAATGTCTGTATCCTCTGATATGCGTAACGACGGACATTAAAACGTTGGAGAGCCGGCCTGCAGGGAGGAGCCAGCAGAGGATATAAATATAGCCCACCTACGGCGGTTCGGTCTCTTTCTTCACCTGGCGGGAGCCAGAGACACAGCTGTTTCTCTGTCGGACAATATTCTGTTTGTAACATTACCGCGCCTTTATTTGAATTAAAGTACCAATTTGAAACCATCTCAGAGACTCCATTTAGTCTCCTTTTTAAGCTTCTCTCCTGGACGCGAGAATTATTACACAAACAACAATTGGTGACCCTGACGTGATTCTCGTTAGACCGGGAGACTACAGCCGGCTGTGGCCCGGAACCGCGGCCAATCCGTTCGACACACAAAGAGCTCAAACCATCGGTAAGAAGAAACCTGTTAAGTCAAATTCTTCGATAGTTTATGCAGGACAATTTTAGGATTGTGTGTTGGACACTGCTTTCGGTTCCTGAAAACAGCTGGGTAATGTTAAAAAACCAAATTTATAACAATAACACGTGGCGTTGCTTTGTCACAAGCAGGTGAGTTCAAATTACTTATTTTTCTTATATTTAACCCTGCATGCTATTCGTTTGTCTGTTATTACATGTCGGCAAAAAGCTAATCGCTCCAGAAGTGTTTTTGTTACGTTTGAAGTTAACGTGAATAGTTTTAGGCTATTCAGCAGTTGGACTTATTGAGACAAAGAACACAATCAGTAGAAGCTGAGAATATTGGAGTGAGTGTTTGTTTTAAAAGACAGTTTGAGGCTGTTTTTAAAAAAGTCCTTTTCTGAGAAAAAGAAATCCCTTTGTTCTTCAGGTCAAAGGTTGGAAAAAAGTTGCCATCTTGTCTTGCCCTCATGTTGAAAATAAGCCACACGGCAGTCGCCATTTCGTGAAATGCTAATTGAAAGTACTCGGTTTGTTCACACTCACATGAGGCTGGGCACTCCATATTGAGAAGGCAGAGTTGGAACTATAAAATAGACAGGTTATCTTACCGTGGGAAGTTTGGTATTTGTACGAGTCTGGTTTTGTACGTATTTCTGCTTACAAGTGTGTATTGGCAGGTTTTTAAATATTCTTGTTTGCAAGTGTGTATTGGCGGATTTGTTGGGAATATTCTTGCTTGCAAATGTGTTTGGGCGATTATGTGCTGTGTTGTTTAACCATATTCTCCCATTTTTAAGGAAAATAAGCTTCTTCTTGTTAAAAAGAGGTCAGTTTTGACAAAGATACTATAACATTTTGAAGCTTGATTTTAAGTGTTATAAATGAACACATGCTTCATCGCCGAGATAGAATTGCAAGTGGTTTCTAGCCATAAGATAAGAAACCTTACATAATCAAAAAAGAAACCAAGGTATTGAAGCTAACACAAGTTATGACATTTACATAATTCCAAACATTTCGGAAAGTGGAACCCAGTAGAGCCACACCAGATTTCTAATTTTATATTTCGGAGTCAAAACTGTACACAGTACAATTGTTGTCTATTTTTTACAATTCTGATTTTGAAAATTTGCATAATTGTTGAAAAAATAATAATAATAATTTATATTTTATAGATTGACCTTATTAAAAAATACAGATTTAAAGTTCGGACGAACAGCAACGAAGGTACTAGTCAAAGGACTAGTGCTTCAATCTTTGATACATTTCATATTTTTTCATTCAAATAGTTAGAGAACATGTCACCAAAAGAAACTAAATTAAGGCCAGACGTAGAGCCAGGCACAACTGCAGATATCAAGGAAAGGGTAAAAATCAGATCAGATGCTGCAACAGTTCCAAAACTTAGACAGAAGACATGGAACCAAGCTGAGAAACTGTTGGAACAGTGGCAAACAAGAGGACTGATTCCAGTAGATGATCAACCTGGACCAACAAAAGCCCATAGAAAAGCAGTACTCGACTATGAGCACGAACAATGCCTACAACAGCTAACTATATAGAGGGAAGCTGAAGAAAAGACACCGTAGCTTGTAGGAACAAGACAAGGAGAAGGGAGGTGAAACTTCCAGAGAAGGCAGGGCAGACACCTCCAACAATTCAAGCTCAGGAAGAACCAGAGAATGCAGGGCAGACACCTCAAACAGTAAAATCTCAGATAGTGCCAGAAAATCAGAACCAGAACCAACAACCAGGAGGTTTCCGAGGAAGCAGAAGCAGAGGAAAAGTTCTCCGGTTTGAGGGATGCTACATATGCGATCAGCTGGGCCATTGAGCTAGAGATTGTCCACAACAACAAATGAAGTACCCACCACATGCACCAAACAACAGCCCTCCATGCAGATACCCCGGGCGGGGGTTTCCATGATGACAACGGAGGCAGGGGGTGCCAGTGATGTCAAAGACGAACAGGGGTGCCAAACATGACCCAAATGCCACTGACAGCCTGGTATCAACCACAACAATGAGGAAGCTCAGAGGGCCAGACCACCAGGTGATGCATCTTCAGCACAAGGGTATTTTGAGAACCAGCTACATTGAGCCATGTCTGTCACCACAGGAGGGAAAGGTTGAATGTTATTTAAAAGATAGTGAGTAGCATATTGCATTTACACATAAAGCATCCACAGAGTAGTAGAGGATTAAAACATAATAGAACATTTAGCAGACTATTTTTGTAATTATGAGAAGGAAAGAGATTACGAGTGATGTTGTTCCCCTACACAGAAAACTATTGTGTCCACACAGCTAGTGAGGTCAAGACGACGGTTTTCCACCCAAAAATATGAAGACGGAAACCTGGTACTCGCCCAAGACGGCGGATCCTTACCAAGTCCTCCTGTTTACACCGACTGCAGTTCAACGGGCGGCGATACACCTGACGTGGAGCTGTTGAGACCTGAAAACAGAAACTCGATTCTGCTGTGGTGAAGTCTGGCTACAAAGGGAGGTGTCCGATAGGGTCACTTGTCTCAAACCAGTGAAGAAGTCAACAAGAACCCAGCAGAACTAGAGAGTGACTGTTAGCGGGAGAACAGTGACGGAGCGACAGAAACTGGCCCAACATTTTCCAGCCAGTGCATAGATAGACCCTGTCAGAAGACCGGGGCTGTGTTTAAAGGGGAACTTCATTTATTGTTAGTGGAAGTGTAGTTTTTTAGTCAAACAATTATGTGATTTATGGAGTCAGATTACAGTTTATTCTCATAAACAAAATGTTATAGGTCTGAGGTATCTGTTTTAAGGAAATGAGCTGCAGATTAAATAAAATAACACTGATTGAGAGCTTGGATGAAGAAGTTGTAGGGTTTTTACAACAGTTTCAAGAATCAGTTTTTATTTATTTATTCTTGAGTAACTTTACTGATTTATAGTGTAGTGCGTAAGGCAATATCTCATTTTGAGTGAGGGGCAACAGCCTTTCATGCATGTCACCCTCTGTGAGAATAGTTCGTATTTTCCCTCTAGTTTACAGAAATATTATTTTATCATATCTTTGTTCAGCAGTAACAACCAATCCTCTAATCCTAGAATTATTGAGACGCATTAGCGACACCAGGGGTATTGTTTTTCGCAACAACAATGATGCATAATACCAGGACAAAAGCCATTGTTGAAACAAGTAAACAATTTTTTGTGCTAATGGCAGATTTTAGTGAATGTTTTTATACCCGCAGAAAACCATACATCATACGATATTTTTTGTACGCCTTATGGGTACACGGAGAAGTTATGTTTATTTGATGCAACGTTATGGGTTTTACATGTCCTGTTCAGAATAGGGTAATCATTGCAATATTAATTGAGCATGTTATGCTCAAAGGAGGGAGTGTCATGATTATACAGACATGTTGATTTCAGTGACGTTGTAGTTAATAAATAATAACATGAAGTTAATAATAAATCTCATAACGACAAAAGGTATGCCGAAGCTTGGGCCTCCTCCAAGGAGGGAGTGGTCCAGTTTTAGATATTAGAAGAATAGAAGTAATGAATATGTCAGAACTCTGAGTAATATTATCCAAGTTTTGTCTACACAGGCTAGGAAAGCTACAGAGATACCAGACGAGACACCAGAAGAGACTCCTGTTCGGCCAGGTGAATGGGTGAGGGTGAAAGTTCACAAAAGACAGTGGGCTGATCCCGGTGGACGGAACAGTGAGAAGTTGTAATAAACTTCACACGCGTTCCGGTTTAAAGGTAAAGAAAAAGGAGCAAATTGACACCACCTCACACATTGTCACCCTTCACTGGCAACTTCCAGATCATTATTGGGAGTTAGGACTGATTTGGAAGAGCTGGAACAAAACAATAAATAGAAATAAGATAAAGATAGAAACAGCTCAAAAGACGAATTGTCTATAGATTTTTATAGATTGTACACTAAAGTGAAAACCTATTTTTGCTTTACATCTGAAAAAGAGTCCAATTTTTGTATACGTTATTATAGTACTCATTATTTAAATTCTGTAACTGACAACCATGGAGAAAATAGAGATGATGTCAAGAACAAAGCCAAACCAATTGTGGGGTGCCCTAGGGATAAGAGTCAGAATAGCATTGTTGATTGTGCTCATTACACTTGGCACCTTTCTGGTTGGATGGGGAGTACAATATCAAGTAAGACATGGATCCATTAGTCCACTCATAGAGAATGCCCACATCACTAACAAAACTCCAGCTGAGTTTCAGAGACTTTCACTTATCCCCAGAGCCAAAAGATCAGCTGAGCAACAAGAGGAGGATTTAGAAATACTCGTTCCCAAAGGTGAGGCGGTTATAATCAAGATGATTCACCCCCCATATATGCAGTTCTTGTATCAAATGATGAGATGGGTTTAAGTGATCGGGATAATCAGTGATGGGGATTTACAGATTAGGGGAATCTCCAAATACACTGAATCCATGTTTTAGTCTGTACCAGAAACACCCCCTGTTAAGTTTATGGACAACCGACCGGTGACCTGAGTTATTGAAAATGATTACAGTAGAAACAGGCTACTAACCCACAAGTTCAGCTTTGTACGTACAAACTCTATGAACAAAATTCCCCAGCAGATTGTGGCGACATTGCAGATATGTCCAGTCACAAAAGTTAGTTATTTATGTTCTAAATAACAGTGAGATTTAAAGTGATGGAGAAAATATGGGGATGTTCTTGTATAGTGTGTGAAATATGTGGTGCTTGAAACATGTAGGTATTTTAACTAATTATCACATGCTCGGGCACCCAAGTTTCCACACACTGTTTCAGGGACTTTATCACTGCATTAAAGCAGACCACCCAAAGCCACCAAGTGGGAACTTTTAAGTGATGAAATTCTACAACTGTTGTAACTGACCACAATCTTCTCCCAGAAATGACAGTCTAGAATGCCGTACCCCAGACTAGATGTTTGGTGGTATCATGGAACTAAAACCTTGTACTCAGTCTTGCCACAGGATTGGGCTGGGACCTAGCACAGCCAGTGATGTTTTTTATGTAGTTAATCAACATGGCGAAACACCCCAAAGCCAGTAGGGCTAAGAGACCAGTCCCAGGGGGAGTTTAGGCTCCACTGTGTACAAGGATAACATAGGGGGCCCAGGAGAGGCCTAGATGTTGCATTTCCATGTCCTAACGTACCGATTGATCACGACGGCCTCTTCTAGAGAACATATTGTTTTCATACCTTAAATAGTATGAAAGGAGGGAGGGTACATTTCTCATGAGGGGACAGTTTCCAATGCTAGTAGAACAGGACGATCCACCCCATATACAGATGTTGATGAAAATGACGAGTTAGTTTGAATGAGTTTAAATGATATGGATGTTCAGAGATGAGATTGTTCAATGAATGTCCAGCCGATGTGATTATTTAAATGATGAAATCATGCGAAGAAGTGAGCATGCTAAAATGGAGTGAATCCATTTCAATTAACCTATACTATTCCAAGATAGTGTATTTTTATATTACATTACACTGGTCCAAGATAGTTTGTTTCATTTTTATTATTTTTCACTGTTCTATATGATAGATTTCATGCATTTTAGAATCATTACTATTTTAAAATGGGTCGTTTCTTTTCACTTTGTAAAAACAAGTGCCTTAACACTGAGCGTGGTATGAGAACGGTTTCTGTGAAAGGAGGGAGGAAGAAATGTTCTAATACCAAGCCATTGCTGCTATTTTGAAGAATGATATTGAATGTTAACACTAGAAGTTATGCACAAGGGAAAACTTTTATGTTTGAACACAGTCAAAGTATTTTTGTATTTTTGTAGAGTTGAGGCTATTCGAACCACTCCATTTTGATTGTATGTTTTTGATATGAGTTATGTACTATGCAGAGTTCAGATGAAGAACTCATTGATTTCAGTATTATACACACCTTTTAGGTGTGTAAGGAGGGACTGTTAGAAATTAAAATCAATGTTTAATAGCATAATGTAGTTTAAACATACCGTCAGTTTAAATGCTATTTTATTCTGGAAAAAACCGGAAGTTCTCAATACCAAGCTTTTATTCTGAAAATCCTTCATCACAACATCCGGGACTACCGTCAATTATTATCACTAAAGTGCCTATTGACGCCGTTAACATGTATTACATATAAAGTTATAAAAGAGTTAAGGAAGAGAAAAGGCGTGTTTAGATATATTGAATGTACAATGTCTGTATCCTCTGATATGCGTAACAACGGACATTAAAACGTTGGAGAGCCGGCCTGCAGGGAGGAGCCAGCAGAGGATATAAATATAGCCTACCTATGGCGGTTCGGTCTCTTTCTTCACCTGGCGGGAGCCAGAGACACAGCTGTTTCTCTGTCGGACAATATTCTGTTTGTAACATTACCGCGCCTTTATTTGAATTAAAGTACCAATTTGAAACCATCTCAGAGACTCCATTTAGTCTCCTTTTTAAGCTTCTCTCCTGGACGCGAGAATTATTACACAAACAACACTTGCAAGTAAAAGTCCTGGATTCTAAATGTTACTCAAGTTAAAGTAGAAAAGTGTTATCATCAAAATATAGTTAAAGTACCAAAAGTAAAAGTAGTCATTATGCAGAAGTACTACGCTGAAAAACATTATTAATACTCAAGTTAAGTAAAGTACAGAACAAGTACCTCAAAAGTGTAACTAAGTACAGTACTTTAGTAAATGTACACGTACACCTCTGGCTATAAAGATAGAAAGACAAAGCCTCACAAAGAGGCTTGAAAGGACATTTTCAAAATGCTCAACAGTGCTGCTAAAATTGTAAACTGACTGCTTCACATTTAAAATAAATGCGTCAATATATTTATATTAGATGTGACTCTTTCATGTTGTTGTTGTTATTATTACCGCTGCTTCTTTAGTGCTTTTTATTGATATTCTTCTGACTGCTAAAATCATCTGTTATTCCTCATTTTAAAGCCGATAATCTGTGTGTATAAAATCGCAGTTAAAGTGGTATTACTGTACTTAAAGCTGGTGCTGTGTTATTTAAGTTATTTTTACCCAAGCATGTGCAAACTTCTGTCTCTTTTTTCCCTCAGCTGTTAGCTGCAGTACCAGCAATTGCAACGTTGGCTACCAGGAATAAACAGCAGCCAGAGATCCTCAAGTAAGATTTATTGCCATATTACAAGTTTTATGTGTGGTATTGCTATGCAAACAGTGAAAGGATATGTAAATCATCAAGAGGTGGCTAAAATCTGTTTTTCTGCTGACCCTGTCCAGAGTAGTACATTGCTTTGCTTCCAGGTGGTTGCTCCTGTCTGTATCTCCAAGCTCGGGGGATACCGGCCATCGTCTACTCTAGGTAGATACACTGACTATGGATAAGTACCTTATACAACCCCACTTTAAACACCCAAACTATCCCTTTATGATGTGACATTTTCTACACTGTTAACATTAGGAAACACTTAATGGTGGGGTAGGTAAGTTTCAGAAACCGGCTCGAGATACACTTTTTGTTATATTCCATGGAATGCTCTTAACATCCCGATAGCAATGAATATCTGAAGTACAAAAAATCCATAAAAAAATGTCATCAGTGGAAGCCGTGGCGCTGTAAAAAGCACGACCAATCATCTGAGCCGGCCCCGCTAAAATAACTGGATGGCCTACCTGCCTGTCAGCCTTCCATCTGTGCACTAAGTTATCTCGTGCCCTCATTGGTCATGTGCGCGTTTGTGTGTGTTGGAGGAGGGGCTCTGTAAGGAAGTGGCAGATTTTTTCCGGCTGTGTATTTTCAAATTCCAGCGCACTCAAGCTGGTTTCTCAAAAATGACCTATCCCACCTTTAAGAAAGAAAATAAAGCTGCAGGAGCTGAGCATTCCTAAAATACAATTGGCCATGTGATCACCAGTAAAACAAAATCTAAACAATCTGCACCAAATATTTTTGTGACTTTTTCCTTTGTTGTGTTGTCGACGCCCTGATGCTGATGTTTGCAGCATATTACTGCCTCAACATCAGTTATCGCTCAGCACTGGGAGCTACCCTGGAGTTCTTGCAGATGTAAGACTTGAATTGTAATTATTAAGTCATTCCATCTTAATATATATATATATATATATATCCTTTATTTAACCAGGTAAAAGACTCATTGAGATTAACAGCGACAGCGATGCAACAGCGGTAATTAAAGTTTAAAAGACTCAAAATGCTACAACTACTGTCACAAACTGGATGAATGTGAAGTATTTTGTTAAAGGAGGATGAGAGCGTAATCAAGGAGCACTATTGGAGTGACTTTGATGGTTATTGGACTCAGGATTCATTCATTTGGATTCCCGCTGTATGAAGAAATTAAAGGACGGCGCAAGTGGAAACAATTCACAAAGGGATTAAACTGTTTAAAACACATGCTCAAAGTAAGCCGGATTTTGCCCATGTGTTTATGTGGATTCAAAAGTCGTAAATAATCTAAATGGAGGAGAACGATCTGATCGGAGCAACTGACTAATAATCCAACTGAAAACGGCATGGACAATGACTGCTTTAAAAATGAGCTTATCCAGCAAAGCCCGGTTTGGACACTTTACGGGCAGAAGAAACATTTCTATTAAAGAAAGAATTATACATTTTTGTATTTGTATGCCTTTAATAGCTACTAACTTGAATTTTTAATGAATTAATCAATTATTTTTTGTATTGTAATGTAGAGACAAGGCTTTTAGTGACAATCATGTATTGAGTTACAATTATATGTAAAAAATAAATGATATTTGGCCTCAAATCATCTGAGGCCTGGCGCCCCTCCTGCGATCTTTGGCTCCCCCCTAAGGGGGGCTCGTCCCCCAGGTTGGGAACCACTGGAGTAGAGGATTGTGCACATTTCTGACACACGATAAGTGCTCCTGACAATACAAGATAATCGAGATAAAAAGATGATTGTGCTGTATTCTGTTTGGTATTATGCTCTCGTTTTGTCTTGGGTTGTAAATTCAGCGTACCCCTTTCCTTTGCAGTGGTTTGCTTTAGCTCCTCCCTAAAAGCCCAAACTCACTCTTAGCCAATCAGTGGTATGTTTACTTCAGCTCAATGAAAATGACGGAAAGAGGGCCCTTTGTCGACAACAAAGGAAAACCAATTCAGTTATTTGGAAAAAGGAATTGTTTTCAAGGAGTCCTATTGAATAGGGATTCAGGTAGGACTGTATAGGGCAGGGGTCGGCAACCTTTTTGATATGAAGTGCCATTTAAAAAAAAAATTGTTATCAGCGTGCCAACGATCGAGAATTATCAAGGGGGGGGGTGGTTGAGGAGCTTGACGCTCGTCACCTATCAGCAGGAGGGCGGGGGAGCCTCGCTGCGGGGAAGCAGTGTGTGGACCTGTCAGCGCAACTTACATGATGTCGAATTTAACAAACATATTTAAATAATTGGTTTAAACGGCATAATAATAAGGACGATCGTCTGTTCTGTGATTCTCCAGAACACACGTTATGATATTAGGGTCATGCAGAGTGAGATGAGATCGCTGTCCCTTTAAGAGAGAGAGAGGGGTGTGGCTTGTGCATACGTGTTTGTGGATGGTAGAGCGAGAGTGAGAGAATGTGTGTATGTTTCTGGAAGTGAAACGAGGAAGCAGAAAAACAGAGGTCTGTGATGTATTTTGTGAAACAGAAGAACAGTTAAATAAATGCAACGGCCTCCCAAGAAGAGCTCGCCTCTCTCCAGTCATTTAAGCTAAAGTGGGTTATTGAACCTGAAGCTTGTTGCTTCTGCCCTCCCCGACTACGGTCTGGGAGCCGACAGGAAAGTTCAACACACAGATGGCCAGTCCGCCCCTTTGTAGCATATTATTTCGATGAGAGATGAGCAGATCGCCACTGGGCTTTCAACTGAATACACAGCCACGCAAAAACTGCGGCATTTGTACAGCTCCTTGTGGGTACTGCAATTAGTGAAGTGTTTTCCTCCGTGGTGAAACGATCAGCACCACGGAGGAAAGCGGCAGAAAGTCACCTGGAGTTAAAGAGAGCGGGGCTGCGTTGCGTGCATGGCTTCCTTCTGCGGGTAACGGGGAGACGCGCTCTGGCGGCGGCCTCGTTCAGGATCCGAAAATACAATTAAAATATTTTTGCACCCTTATTCCACTTATTCCTAGTGTGCCACTGGTTACGGTGCCACGTGCCAATGTTGGCACGCGTGCCATGGGTTGCCGACCCCTGGTATAGGGGAAGGTTTCACTCTGAGTGACTTACACTTTGGGGTGTCGGTAAGAACACACACGATTCTGGGTAGCGGTTGATTTCCTTAACTTATTCATATCAACACAACAGCACAGTAATACAGCCATGGAGCAGGTTTAGTGTATGTGTATGGTCAACAGAGAAACACACAAGTATAATTAGAATCTTGTACTTGCAGTGTTTCCCCTTGTCACGGTTATCATGTCAGGTCACAGGTCTATGTCTAGGTTTGGGTGTTTTCACTGTTCTCTATGTCATGTTTTCCTCCTGTCGTTAGTTTCCCTGGTGTCCCTGTGTTTTCTCCTCCCTCCTCACCTGTGTCTCGTTAGCTGATTGTGTTCACCTGTGGCCCTTGTGTTTCTCCTCCCCTGCCCGGCTGTTTCTTGTCTTGTAATTATCCCTCCCTGTATTTAGTCTTGTCTCGTGCTGTGTTCAGTGTTGGTGCTTCTTTTGTTGGTGACTGAATTCACCCCGGTGAGTGTTCTGTTTTGTATGTATTAGTTTCATTACCCTTGAAATAAAGGATTATAGCGCCGCGCCTCTCCCACTCCAACCTCTCCTCCTTCTCCCCTGTGGATGCTCTCCAAGTGGCCAAACTGGTCAGCTCGGCCAAGACCTCCACCTGCTCCCTGGACCCCATGCCCACAGCCCTGGTCAAGGACTGCCTACCCACCCTCTGTCCCTACATGGTGGTCATCATCAACGCTTCTCTGGCTTCTGGTATAGTCCCCACCAGCTTCAAACTGGCCTCAGTCACCCCCATACTAAAAAAACCTGGCCTGGACCCCGACGACCTCCAGAACCACCGGCCGATCTCCAACCTTCCCTTCCTCAGCAAAACTCTGGAAAGAGTGGTCGCCGGCCAACTCCATCTGTACATGTCCAACCATGAGCTCTATGAGCCCTTCCAATCCGGCTTCTGACAGCAACACAGCACTGAGACCGCCCTCATCAAGATCACCAACGATCTCCTCATTGCTGCTGACTCTGGCAGCCTCAGCATCCTCATCTTCCTGGACCTCTCTGCAGCATTTGACACCATCTCTCACAACATCCTCCTCACCCGCCTCTCAGACCTCCTAGGTGTCACTGGCACAGCGCTGTCCTGGTTGACTTCCTACCTTCACAACAGGAAACAGTTTGTCTCCATCAGTGGCTCAAACTCACCCCCGGCCCCAGTCCACCACGGTGTACCCCAGGGCTCTGTGCTTGGCCCCCTCCTGTTCACCATTTACATGCTCCCCCTCGGTCAGATCATCCGACATCATGGACTCAATTTCCACTGCTACGCTGATGATACCCAATTGTATCTCAGCACCACTCCATCCTCCCAGCTCCCCCCTCAGTCTCTCATCAACTGCCTGCATGACATCAAAACATGGATGTCTTCCAACTATCTCAAACTGAACAGCAGGAAAACAGAGCTCATGGTTGTGGCACCCAAGGCCCTGCTCCAGAAGGTTGGTGACTTCGTCCTTGAGGTTGACGGCTGCTCCATCTCCCCATCTCCTGAAGCCCGCAACCTGGGTGTCATCCTTGATTCCACCCTTTCCTTCCATTCCCACGTCAAGTCTGTGACCAAGTCGGCATTTTTCCACCTGAGGAACATTGCCAGACTCCGACCGTCACTCTCGGAGTCGGTTGCCGAAACCCTGGTGCATGCATTTGTCACCACACGCTTGGACTACTGCAATGGTGTCCTGTTCGGGGTTCCCAACAAAACCCTGGACAGGCTCCAGTATGTCCAAAACTGTGCTGCTAGGGTCCTCACACACACAAAGCCGTGGCAGCACATCACTCCCACCCTCATCCACCTACACTGGTTGCCGGTCAAGTCCCGCATCACCTACAAAATCCTCCTCCTTACCTACAAGTCCCTCCATGCCCTTGCCCCCCAGTACCTATCGGACATCCTTCACCCACATGCCCCACCCCGGAACCTGCGGTCCTCAGACTCCGGCCTGCTTACCACCCCCCGCACCAAACTGCGAACCTTTGGGGACAGAGCCTTCAGCGTGGCAGCCCCCACCCTCTGGAACGCTCTCCCTGCGGAGATTCGCAACATCCCCACACTCGATGCCTTCAAAGGGGCCCTCAAGACCCATCTGTTTGCCAAGGCTTTCGGCCCCTAAATCGATCTGTTGTTTTGTCTGTCTGCCTTTTGTTTTGTTATGTTTGTTTTTTGCCTATTACTTGTAAAGCGACCTTGGGTCCCTTGAAAGGCGCTATATAAATTCAAGTTATTATTATTATTATTATTATTATCAGAGTTATCTGCATTTGGGTCCTGCTTCCTTCACTCAACCGTGACAGAAAGCACCAACCAGAAATGGACCCAGCAGATGATCCATTTGAGGTGGAACTACAACATTTTTCCTTTGCTTTGGCTTGCTGCTATGATTGGTGGAGGGGAGCGTCCAGTGTTCTGCAGAGGGAGGCCGCTCTGGTAGAGGCGCACCGGTTGGCTATGGAGAAACCAGACTTGGTGAAATTCTTACCTGGCTGGATTTTGAACTTCATCTGGGTGTGTGATTTCCAGCCTGCTGACTATAAACGTCTCGGTGTGTTCCGTCTGGAGTCAACCAGTGCTTCCGCCCCAGTTCCTGCTCCTGTCCAAGAGTCGTTTTCTGGAACTCGGCTGGCTTTTGGAGGTCCACGGAGCCTTCAGGCGGCTTCTAAGAGAAGGAGTCGCAAGTCCAGGCTAGCAATCCGAGCCCCAAGAGCCATGGTTCCGGCTACAGAACCGGCCCACACAGCCATGGTTCCGGCCCCAGTACAGGCCCCAGCAGCCACGGTTCCAGCCCCAGTTCTGGCCCCAGCAGCCATGGTTCCAGCCCCAGTTCTGGCCCCAGCAGCCATCATTCCGGCTCCAGTTCTGGCCCCAGCAGCCATCATTCCGGCCCCAGTTCTGGCCCCAGCAGCCATTGTTCCAGCCCCAGTTCTGGCCCCAGCAGCCATCATTCCGGCCCCAGTTCTGGCCCCAGCAGCCATGGTTCCGGCCCCAGTTCTGGCCCCAGCAGCCATGGTTCCAGACCTAGTTCTGGCCCCAGCAGCCATGGTCCCGGCCCCAGCAGCCATGGTTCCAGCCTTAGCTCTGGGCCCAGCTGCCATAGTCCCATCTCTGGTCCCTTCTCTAGTCTCTTCTCGAGTCCCTCCTCTTGTCCCTTCCCTAGTCCCTCCTCAGGTCACTTTCCTAGTCCCTTCTCTAGTCCCTTCTCCAGTCCCACCTCTAGTCACTTCCCTAGTCCCTTCTCCAGTCCCTCCTTTAGTCACCTCTCTGGCCCCTTCCCGAGCCCCTTCTCTAGTCCCACCTCGAGTCACTTCTCTAGTCCCTTCCCTCATCCCATCTCAAGTTCCCTCTCGAGTCCCCTCTCTAGTTCCCTCTCAAGTCTCCTCTCGAGCTACCTCTCGAGTCCCCTTTCTAGATCCCTCTCAAGTCACCTCTCGAGGTCCCTCTCAAGCCACCTCTCGAGTCCCTTCTCAAGTCCCCTCTCAAGATCCCTCTCAAGTCTCCTCTCAAGTCATCTCTCGAGTCTCCTCTCGAGTTCCCTCTCGAGTCCCCTCTCCAGTCACCTCTCGAGTTCCTTCTCGAGTCCCCTCTCGAGTCACCTCTCCAGTCGACTCTCCAGTTTCCTCTCGAGTTCCCTCTCAAGCCCTCTCTCGAGTCCCCACTCAAGCCCCTACTCATGTGCCGTTGGAGGTCCCGCAGACAACTCTCCTGCCGGGGGTCCTGCCAACCCCATGTCCTGTGCCGTTGGAGGTCCCGCCGACTACTCTCCTGCCGGGGGTCCTGCCAACCCTTTGTCCTGTCTCGTTGGAGGCCCCGCCGACTACTCTCCTGCCGGGGGTCCTGCCAACCCCATGTCCTGTCCCGTTGGAGGTCCTGCAGACTAGTCTTCTGCCGGGGGTCCTGCCAACCCCATGTCCTGTCCCGTTGGAGGTCCCGCAGACTAGTCTTCTGCCGGGGGTCCTGCCAACCCCATGTCCTGTACCGTTGGAGGTTCCGCTGGGGGTCCTGCCAACCCTGTGTCCTGTCCCGTTGGAGGTCCCGCAGACTAGTCTTCTGCCGGGGGTCCTGCCAACCCCATGTCCTGTCCCGTTGGAGGTCCCGCAGACTAGTCTTCTGCCGGGGGTCCTGCCAACCCCATGTCCTGTACCGTTGGAGGTTCCGCTGGGGGTCCTGCCAACCCCATGTCCTGTCCCGTTGGAGGCCCCGCCGACTACTCTCCTGCCGGGGGGTCCTGCCAACCCTGTGTCCTGTCCCGTTGGAGGCCCCGCCGACTACTCTCCTGCCGGGGGTCCTGCCAACCCTGTGTCCTGTCCCGTTGGAGGCCCCGCCGACTACTCTCCTGCCGGGGGTCCTGCCAACCCTGGGTCCTGTCCCGTTGGAGGCCCCGCCGACTACTCTCCTGCCGGGGGTCCTGCCAATCCTGTGTCCTGTCCCGTTGGAGGCCCCGCCGACTACTCTCCTGCCGGGGGTCCTGCCAACCCCATGTCCTGTGCCGTTGGAGGTCCCGCCGACTACTCCCCTGCCGGGGGTCCTGCCAACCCTTTGTCCTGTCTCGTTGGAGGCCCCGCCGACTACTCTCCTGCCGGGGGTCCTGCCAACCCTGTGTCCTGTCCCGTTGGAGGCCCCGCCGACTACTCTCCTGCCGGGGGTCCTGCCAACCCTATGTCCTGTCCCGTTGGAGGCCCCGCCGACTACTCTCCTGCCGGGGGTCCTGCCAACCCCATGTCCTGTCCCGTTGGAGGCCCCGCCGACTACTCTCCTGCCGGGGGTCCTGCCAACCCCATGTCCTGTCCCGTTGGAGGCCCCGCCGACTACTCTCCTGCCGGGGGTCCTGCCAACCCCGTGTCCTGTCCCGTTGGAGGTCCCGCCGACTACTCTCCTGCCGGGGGTCCTGCCAACCCTGTGTCCTGTCCCGTTGGAGGTCCCGCCGACTACTCTCCTGCCGGGGGTCCTGCCAACCCTATGTCCTGTCCCGTTGGAGGCCCCGCCGACTACTCTCCTGCCGGGGGTACTGCCAACCCTGCGTCCTGTGCCGTTGGAGGTCCCGCCGTCTACTCTCCTGCCGGGGGTACTGCCAACCCTTTGTCCTGTCTCGTCGGAGGTCCCACCAACCGCTCTCCTGCTGGGGGTCCTGCCAACTCCTGGTCCTCTTCCGTGGGGGATCCTGCCGAAGCCTGTCCCGCCGGCTCCGGTTCCTGTCCGGCCGACACCGGGTCCTGCCCGGCCTCCGGAGCTGTCTGGTCTTCGCCCTCGATCCCGACCCTCTGTGAGCCGCGGTCTTCGTCCGCGGGCCCGGCCTCCTGACTCTTCCTGCCGCTGCCCTCGTCCTCGGGCCCGGCCCCCTGACTCTTCCTGCCGCTGCCCTCGTCCTCGAGCCCGGCCCCCTGACTCTTCCTGCCGCTGCCTTCGCCCTCGATCCCGACCCTCTGTGAGCCGCGGTCTCCGCCCGCGGGCCCGGCCTCCTGACTCTTCCTGCCGCTGCCCTCGTCCTCGGGCCCGGCCCCCTGACTCTTCCTGCCGCTGCCCTCGTCCTCGAGCCCGGCCCCCTGACTCTTCCTGCCGCTGCCTTCGCCCTCATGCTCGGCCCCCTGAGTTCGCCCGCTGTGGCCTTCGCCCCACCATGGACTCTGCCTTGCCCCCGGGCCGTCCGCCCGAGACCCCCACCTTGGACTCTGCCTTGCCCCCGGGCCGTCCGCCCGAGTTCCCCACCTTAGACTCTGCCTTGCCCCCGGGCCGTCCGCCCGAGTCCCCCTTCTCGGCTTCTGCCGTGCCCCCGGGCCGTCCGCCCGAGATCCCTTCCTGGTCCCCTACTGGGCTCCTGGGCGGTCAGCTTAGTTAGTTTCTCCTCCCCTGCCCGGCTGTTTCTTGTCTTGTAATTATCCCTCCCTGTATTTAGTCTTGTCTCGTGCTGTGTTCAGTGTTGGTGCTTCTTTTGTTGGTGACTGAATTCACCCCGGTGAGTGTTCTGTTTTGTATGTATTAGTTTCATTACCCTTGAAATAAAGGATTATCAGAGTTATCTGCATTTGGGTCCTGCTTCCTTCACTCAACCGTGACACCCCTAGGTTTACTGCTTTGGGGGGGTGCTGCCTGGGGGGGGGGGGGGGTTGGCATTGGGATATATTTTTTTTATTTAATAAAAGAGCGCATGTTCAATGTGAAAAGTGACAGTAGATATAGATTAGTTGCAATTTGGTGCTATATATATATTTTTTTAAAAATGATGATGATATTGTTTTTTTAAACACCTTGAATTTCAGGGGGGGCGCGGGGCTCCGTTGGTGGGGCGCAGCGCCCCTCCAAGACAATGGTAGGGGAAAGACTGACTTGTACCAGGTAGAGGCTTGGTGTGAGTGTCAGCACCTGATGACAATGGAATCTGACGAGGAAGACGCATTTCTTGCACCAAAATGGGATGGGCACCGGAACCTGGTATTATTGCAGTGAGCAAACACATTAACACTTATTTCGGTTAACTACGATGCTTTTACACCGCTCACTCTGCTGATGACACGCACCTCATCTGCCCCAGTTACACACAAACCTCTCAAGATGGAAGTCGTAGCTACCCACATTCAAAGATCTTCAAGTGACCGCTTGCTCCTGTTTACAGACCTGCTGCGATACTGTCCAGCGTGATAGTGATGCCAAGTGACGACTTTATATAACAAAACTCTATTCAAACCAATGCTTTAAATGTACAGATATGATCATAACAGTTAAGTACATTTAAGTGTAGCATTGCCCTTTGACTTCAAGCTGTATAACTGTAAAGACAATTAATGGCTGTATCATCCACAGAATTTGTAATTAAACACTAAATGTAAGTGTACTTGTGTCTTAACAGGTGCCTATTCAAGATCAATCCGGACAAGGGGACTAAAGTGGAGAGGAAGGACTAAAAACAAAAACGGCACTCGATAAAGATAAAGGTGCATTCATTAATTACAAATGTCGCTGACTTTGAATGGAGAGAGTAGAAACACACACACATAGTCATGTACACACGCACACTCATAACTATTTCTTTAGTGTTTATAATTGTCATCTTTTGAACAAAATGTTGGAAACATTTTGGCTATTGTTACATTTTGAAATATTTCATTGCCAGTCTATTCTGCTTTATTATTACTTAAAATATATTTTATTTATTGTTTTTATTTTTGTGATGTATATTACTATTTTCAATAATATATTGTATATATAAATATATATATTTATGATCTGACAGTTAATGCCCTTGGGCTTTTGCAAAGTAAAATGACATGTATTAGATTGCGTGAAGTTTGCTGACGACTAGAGTTTGGAACTGAAACTCGGTTCCAGATGAGAACCAATAAGAAAATGCCGGGTACCCATACAAAATACACAATTTCGGTTCTGCTTAACGGTTCCTAAATGCGGTAGACCCTGTATTCCACAGGATAAGGTTAAGTGCGGACTGACATCTGTGTGTTCTGGAGAATCACAGAACGGCCGGTCATCAGCGGGCCGGTCATCAGCGGGCCGTTGATGGCCGGCTCGGTTCGCTGACGGCCGCTGACGGCCGGCATCGCCCTTACACGATGCCGTTTAAAAAAAAACGGCATCGTGTAAGTTGCGCTGACAGGCAATAGAGATCCACAGTTGCCCCGCAGCGAGGCGCCCCCCGCCCTCCCGTAGACGGTTCACGAGCTCAGTCACTTCATAACACCAATGATGGATCGCGGTAAACGCTCTAAAGTGTGGCTCCACTACACTAAAAAAGAAAAAGACAAGGCACAGTGCTATGCCTGTGGCAAGTTAATAGCTTGCCACAGGCATAGCTCAGTTAAAATAAAGCACAGATATCGTGCAATACATTTGTATTGCATGTATATTTTTTATTTGTAAAAATGCCAGTTAAAGCTTAAAAGAATAAAGATATTTTTGTTATCTAAACGTTTGACCTCTTTCTTTAATAATTTTGGAATCGAAACGGGGAATCGATAAGAACCGGAATCGATACATTTCAAACGATACTGACGACACGACCGTCATCGGCCTGATCACCGTCGGCGACGAGACTCCGTACAGAGAGGAGGACGAAAACCTGACATCTTGGTGCCAGGATAACAACCTCCATCTCAACGTCAGCAAAACCAAGGAGCTGATTGTGGATTACAGGAAGCAGCAGAGAGAGGGACACGCCCCCATCGCCATCAATGGGACTACGGTGGAGAGAGTCAGCAGCTTCAGGTTCCTCGGTGTCCACATCACTGAGGACCTGACATGGACTCATCACTGAGGACCTGAGGACCTGACATGGACTCATCACTGAGGACCTGACATGGACTCATCACTGAGGACCTGAGGACCTGACATGGACTCATCACTGAGGACCTGAGGACCTGACATGGACTCATCACTAAGGACCTGAGGACCTGACATGGACTCATCACTGAGGACCTGACATGGACTCATCACTGAGGACCTGACATGGACTCTTCACTGAGGACCTGACATGGACTCATCACTGAGGACCTAAGGACCTGACATGGACACATCACTGAGGACCTGACATGGACTCATCACTGAGGACCTGACATGGACTCTTCACTGAGGACCTGACATGGACTCATCACTGAGGACCTAAGGACCTGACATGGACACATCACTGAGGACCTGACATGGACACATCACTGAGGACCTGACATGGACTCATCACTGAGGACCTGACATGGACTCATCACTGAGGACCTGACTCATCACTGAGGACCTAAGGACCTGACATGGACACATCACTGAGGACCTGACATGGACTCATCACTGAGGACCTGACTTGGACTCATCACTGAGGACCTGACATGGACTCATCACTGAGGACCTAAGGACCTGACATGGACACATCACTGAGGACCTGACATGGACTCATCACTGAGGACCTGACATGGACTCATCACTGAGGACCTGACATGGACACATCACTGAGGACCTGACATGGACTCATCACTGATGACCTGACATGGACTCATCACTGAGGACCTGACATGGACACATCACTGAGGACCTGACATGGACTCATCACTGAGGACCTGACATGGACTCATCACTGAGGACCTGACATGGACTCATCACTGAGGACCTAAGGACCTGACATGGACACATCACTGAGGACCTGACATGGACTCATCACTGAGGACCTGACATGGACTCATTACTGAGGACCTGACATGGACACATCACTGAGGACCTGACATGGACACATCACTGAGGACCTGACATGGACTCATCACTGAGGACCTGACATGGACTCATCACTGAGGACCTGACATGGACACATCACTGAGGACCTGACATGGACTCATCACTGATGACCTGACTCATCACTGAGGACCTGACATGGACTCATCACTGAGGACCTAAGGACCTGACATGGACACATCATTGAGGACCTGACATGGACTCATCACACAAACACCATCACCAAAACAGCTAGACAGCGGCTCTTTTAAATACAAATTGTATTAGTCAATTTATTGAACAGGTTAGAAACAAAACAAACAATAATAATAACTAGAGAATGCAATTCCTGAAGAAATTGCTAGTGGGAATGCTTTATGCTGAAAAGATGACGCTAAACTGCTATGCTGAAATGTAATGTGTAAGACGAAAGTGAAGAATTTAGATTGAAATGATACATGAACACTGGGGGCTTGAATGTGTGATGAGAGAAGAAAAGAAAGTAAAAAGGCTTGGAAAAGCAGCAGAATATTTGAACTGCAAACTTTTGAACCATCTTGATGGTGAATGATCTGTCGCCATGCCAACGGCATTTGATGACATCCCATAATACGCTTAGATGCGTTGATGGCTGCATCGTTACCAAACCTGTGAAGTTTTGGGGCGTTTGCAGCATTTTCACTGAAGTTATGAGAAAACCGTGTTTCATGGCGAGCATTGTGTTGCCATGGCAACGGCATTTGAAGAAATCTCAAAACTGTCCCGTAGATGTCTTCACGGCTGGACTGTTAGCACACATGTGAAGCTTGAGCACTTTTTTGAACATTTCCAAAGGAGTTATAGCGACATCGTCTTTTATGGCGAGGGAAACAGCATATGATGAAACCCCATAATTTACGTAGAGCTGTTGAGGGCTGGACCTTTAACCATTATCTGAAGTGTGGTGCTGTTTTGACCCTTTTCATAGGCGTTACGACAACATCGTGTTTTATGGCGAGGGATGCGTTTCCATGGAAATAGCATATGGTGAGATGCAGGCTTGGATTTTCGTCATTTTAGGGGCAAGGCCATTTGGCCTTTGGTGTCACACATTTTTTCAGCGCACAAAGGCCACATGCCAGGGCACAAAGGCCATTGAGGAAAAAATTAGGATTTGGAGCTTACAAATAAATAACTTCACTTTCTAATGACAAAAAACAAATCACTTTTTTAATATCAATAATTGTATCATCATATAGGCCTATGCCTCCTTAGTATTACCGTATATAAAATGAAATACTTTACTTTGAATAATTAGTGTTTGGTATGTTTTCCATCTACTATTTCTCCCATTCACAAATCCGAAATGAAATCTAAAAATCAAAAATTCTATTAATATGTAACAAATATATTCCATTTCAGAGCA
Organism: Harpagifer antarcticus; assembly: GCA_902827135.1. Taxonomy (NCBI): domain Eukaryota; kingdom Metazoa; phylum Chordata; class Actinopteri; order Perciformes; family Harpagiferidae; genus Harpagifer; species Harpagifer antarcticus. The sequence goes on from CADEHL010001056.1 coordinate 48,591, forward strand.
GAAGAAACAGCCTTCAAGGGTCCAACTCTGCACATACATCATTCAGCAGTGCACAGTGAAGCTCCAACATCCAACTATATGAACAAGCAATACTTTGAAATGCAAAAGTGTGTGTGTGTGTGTGTGTGTGTGTGTGTGTGTGTGTGTGTGTGTGTGTGTGTGTGTGTGCGTGTGTCTCTTTAATCAACTCCTCACAGCTCCTCATATCTGTTCAGAAACTAGACAAAAGTTAAACAAGTACAAACCACAGACTGTCTCTGTCATGACGAATACAGTCGCTGCTTTAATTCTGTCTTTAGGACGTTGTTGTGAGTGTGGACGGAGCAGCTACAACGTTAGTTTAGCCTGATCGATCCAATCTCCATTCTCAAAACGCGCATTTTAAAAGGTTTTGCATGCCGTCTTGTCTGCACACTTGTCAAAGCATTAAAGCATGGTTTTTACTAACCGTTAATCAGTATTTAGTTACTTCGGCATCACTTTGAAACGTGTATTACAATTAAATCACGGTAACATAGGTTAATTTGGTAGTAGTTGGTTTCCACCACAGTATTTACATGGATATAAGCACCGCCCCCTCTCCAGCGCGTCCTGTTTGAATGACAGGAGTAAACACAGCTGACAGCCGCGGTGAAACTCCAGCGGGTAGAGCAATGCGAATATTCGAACGCAGTTGTGAACGCAGCATAATGCAGTTCAGAAACCACTGTTCTGACGCTTTTAAAGCAACTTTTAACAGTGTGAGGGGCCCAAAGGCCATAGTGGCCGTAGGACGTACAATTATTTGTGGGGCATAACGGCCAGACTGAGGGGCTACGACGGCCATGGCCGTCATAGCCGCCGTGAAAATCCCACCCTGGTGAGATGTCAGATTTGTGATATACAAGCGAAGTTTGGGGGACGATTGGACCGTGTCCATTGGAGTTACAGCGACATCGTGTATTATGGCGAGGGATGCGTTTCCATGGAAACGGCATATGATGACACCCCATAATTGACGTAGCTGTTGAGGACAGGACCATTAACCATTATCTGAAGTCTGCTGCTCTGAGCATGTCAGTTGGAGTTATGACATCATCGTGTTCCATGACACAGGTGTTTATATTTGAGCTAACAATGTGTCCAGAGATCAAAGGTTTCCATGGTAATCAAATAAATGTGGCAAAGGCTCAAATTTGTTGAACAACACATTTGTAACAGGTTTGTTAATTGACCAAAAAATATGGACATTTGGAAGATTGAAAATAGGATTATTATTAGGATTATTTGTAGGTCATTGAAAAGTTGAATCATTTAGATTATTTAGATGTGAACATTGAAGTTTCTATTTTAGAAAAGCTGACTTGTGCATCGCTGGTTTTAAAAGTGATTTATAAGAGTCATGTTTAAAGATGTGCAATACTTAAAACGTTTATAAAGATCCTCTGAGTGTGTATCATTAGTTAGCTGATAAAATGTTAGGGATAAATACCTTGACATATTGACTACAAGAGCTTGAATCAAACAAGCAACCTTTTATTTGAAAGATTAACTCACATAGCAACAGTCACACCTGGTATATAAGTGGTGTGGATGAGTACTTTAAAGGGTTCATGAATAGAGGGGACTTGAATGTGAAATAACAACAAGAAAATAAAAGTCTAAATGCATGAAAAAGCAGCAGAATATTTGAACTGAAAACTTTAGAACTAAAAGCATACGTCACCTATAATGTTTAAAATATTTTGAACATGTTGAAGTCAGTATGAAGTCTCCATCAGACAGAAAAGAATAGGCTGAGAGTCTGTTAAACTCCAGTGACCACGTCATTAGTCTGCTGCTCTAATTATGTCAGTTGGAGTTATGACATCATCGTGTTCAATGACACAGGTGTTTATATTTGAGCTAACGACGATCAAAGGTTTCCATGGTGATCAGTGAGAGGAGAGCATTTTCATTGTTCTGAATGAGAGATAAACCTGTTAAATGTGAACGTTTTGTTGAAGAACCGTAACAGATATCGGTGAAATTTCAAAGTGTGAAGCATGTCAAGGAACTTGAGTATCTGAAGTGTACTTTCGGTTTAATAATGTGGCCTTTTTGGCAGATTAACTAAAGGTGTGCGGCTGCTGTGGTGAGGAAAGATGAGGCTGAATTTATAATGGAGTTTAATGGATACATGTGGAACGTTTTTGTCACTTCATGCCCTCAAGAGGCATTTTGTTTAATTATTTTACTTAATTTTTTTTATCTTTCAAGCTAGGGAAAACATTTCAAGATGTTTTCTTACGTTTGTCATGAAAAATTATGTCTCAGGAATGTAGGGTTTGGGAATTATGGCAGGTTTAAAAAAATATATAAAATCTGAAGGCCTCTTTATCTCTAAAAGTAAGAATCAGATTTAAAAGTTGTGTTATATGAATAATGTCAGAACGATGTGTAACATTTTAAAGTTGGAATGAGGTTTCTGAGTGAAAGTATGAAGGAGCAGTTAGCAGTTGAAGAAGGAGCAGTTGGCAGTTGAAGTTGCATGAAGATTGTTGAAGTCTGAAGATTTCTCCATTGACTTCCATGTTAAAAATTTGATTTATGGGATGTTTCTCTGGAATTATGAAAGTTATGAATGATAAAAGTAATAGCCATCGATTCCCGACCGAGCTGAACGTTTTGATGTTTGAATGGAGTTTCTGCGATGTTCAATGCGGGAGGAAAAGTTTTTGCCAGTTTTTTCGTTGACATATCTACACTGAAGATAATGTACAAATAGGCGCATTCACACCGCAACACTTTTCCCACAAAGGTTCATGAGAACTTAGTTCATGAGAACTCTTTAGTTCTCATGAACTAAGTACAGGTTGCGTTCACACCGGAAAAAGTTCCTGGGGAAGGATTAGGCAAATGAAGCCACTGACGTCACTTCTTCTTCTTCTTCTGCTTTGGGTTTACTGGCAGGCCGCAAACAACTTCACGGCGTATACTGCCACCCGAAGTCCCTGGCTGGAAGTCCCCGGAGTTGGGGACTGGCTTCAGTAGAAGCTGCTGGGACTCCCAGCAGCTTCTACTGAAGCCTTCCGAGTAAATCGCCAGAACGCTGACACCTCCTCATCTACACCGCTCCCATGTTTTATTTTGTGTTGCCATAAGTTAGTCTCTGCGTTTGTACGCTGGGCTAATGCTAATAATGCTAATGCGAGGATAATAAAATGGCGGCCTCACAAAACTTTTTGGGAGTTTTACGGGGCGTAGTTTGCAATCCGCCCAGCCAATCAGACATAGGAACCTTTTTCTCCCAGGAAAATACCTGCTCTCTAGCAGGGACGGAAAAGGGGGTAAAAAAGGTTACACAGCCACTGAACTGATTACCCAAGATCCTCAGCTATGGTTTAAGCTCGCTGATTGGATTGTTTAGCCGCAATGCACGTAGGGATATGGTGTTTATGTGATATGAAATCCGAAAAAAAATTTTTTTAAAAAGAAAATAATACTTTATTCCAAGTGCTCTTGCTTTTCTCTTTGAAAGTCATCACATAACGGCATTTTAATACACGGTTCGGCTGCATTACATATTACAGATCTGCCGTAGTTCTTTATTTATAGAGCCCTGATGAGAAGACCTTTGGACAAACTGGAAGAAATGCCGCCGAAACTGAATACTTGACGTGGATCATAAATATATCAGCAATTAAACAACATCTTCAATTTCTCTTTACACAATACGTCTCCTTGCAGTGTCAATACTAATTCGGCTGACTTTTATTTTTGATCTAATTCGTAGATAGGTTATATTTACACCATAACGGTGCACAGCTGATATAAAAGGACTTGTAGTTTTTGAGATTTGATATTGCACTAACACCATATCCCAACGTGCATTGCGGCTAAAACATCCAATCAGCGAGCTTAAACCATAGCTGAGGATCTTGGGTAATCAGTTCAGTGGCTGTGCATCGAAATGTCCCTTATAGGCCTATGTCTGTTTCCGGTTATTTTTATTTTGAAATTCAGTTCCTGACGGACGCCAAAAAAGCCAGAGATTATGGAATCAAACAAATAAACAAAAACAAGGATAATTGTGTGTTATTGGTGAGTAAATAACAGTGTGTTATTTAGAAAAGAATAACAAATTAGAAGGAAAAGAATATTTAAAAAGTACAGATTTCAGTATTCTGAGGCTCTGAGCCCCATTTCTTTTCCTCACAGACGACAAAAAAAGTCCGACATTATACGATTTTAAAATAAGGACAATAATCGTGGCTTGATATTGAGTAAGAACATGTTTTTATGAACCACACAGCTTCCGGTCTTCCACGACCCGACCGGACAAAAAGAGGTGCTGCAGGCACGAAACATACTACCGATAGAAATACATTGCTTTTAAAATTGTTCCGTGTGACACGAAAAAAGGGGAAAATCGTGTTGGTGAACACGAATCAAGAGATTAAATGTCGTGACTATAACACGAAATGCCGTGAGACTGGGTTGGCTCTCTAGCAGGGACGGAAAAGGGGGTAAAAAAGGTTCTGATTAACTAATTTTAGTTCCGGCTCTTTTTGGTGTGAACGCGACATTTTGGAACTATATCGGAACTAAAGTGGGAAAAGTACTGCGGTGTGAACGCGGCTAATGACAATAAAGCCTTGAATTTTAAATTTACGGTATTTTTATACAACAGTAATCTTCTATCTTTAAGCTTTTTTATCATTTAAAAAAAAATGTATTCTGTTTTTTTAAAGGTGTATGACTCTATTCTAACAATTAATATATGTTAAAAGAAAAAGATTCAACTTATATATGGTACTTTTTTGCAATAATAAAAGTAATCTTCCATATTTTAGCTTTTCTTTTTTCTTTTATTATAAGGATAATGATTCTGTTTTCTAGAGGTGTATGACTCTATTCCAGGGCTATTCAATTAGTTTGGAATTGGGGCCTGTTGATGAAAATGATCCAAAGCAAGGGGCCAGGAAAAAGATGGCTTGAAATATGAGCATTCACAAGAGCTTCAGTAAATACTACAACAGCATAGTGGAGTGCATATATTGTGTTTAATTCAATCAAACAACATAGCCCCAACACCTTTATAGATCTAAATGGCAAGTTCAGAACTCAGTAGGACATCAACATCATTTCATTTGATTTAATTTAGGTGAAATGATCATTCATGCAGAGATGCAATAAATGACAGGAGTTGTCACTACAGTAGCTAGTAGGTGGGTTCGAAACCAGAGCCCGCCAAAGTTTTCAGTTTCAGTTTTCCCCCTCTATCTCTCAATTTAACACCCTCTCTGGAATAAAGGCACTCTGGCCCAAAAACACTGAATAGCCCTGCTCTATTCTAACAAATAATATATGTTAAAAAAAAAGATTTCATGTCAAATGACAGTAATAGAGGCTACTTGTGGTAAGGTAAGTCACTTTTTTTTTACATGTTATCTCCGTATTTTATTTTACAGTTTTTTTCCTTTTTTAACGGATATTCTGGCGAGAGAGGTAGTTTTGTTTACAAATGTTAAAAATATTTGAAGGGTTGTGCAGTACTAGCAATACTTAAAAGAAAATTATTTTTCTAGCGGACAAAGTGTGATTTAGGTTGTTGTCTGCAGCACATGGGCCAGATTGTCATGATAAGCAAGTAACTGCTGGTGTCATGAATCATCATCCTCCCTTCATTCTTTCAGGGCCAAAGTGATTGAACAACAATTCATCACCAAATTCAAACAAGGCTTACACTAGATGAAACCATATTACCCACAATCAGAGAGAGAAGTACTCAGGTCTTGTACTTGAGTAAAAGTAGAAGTACTCAGATCTTGTACTTGAGTAAAAGTAGAAGTACTCAGATCTTGTACTTGAGTAAAAGTCGAAGTCGAGTGTAGGAATACTCTGTTACAGTAAAAGTCCTGCATTCAAAATGTTCCTCAAGTGAAAGTACAAAAGTATTCTCATCAAAATATAGTGAAAGACAGTAAAAGTAGTCGTTGTGCAGATTGGTCTATTTCAGAATAATATATATGATATGTTTTATAATGATTGATCATTAAAGTGTTCTCAAAGCAGGTGAAGGTGCAGCTAGTCTGAATGACTTTGTAGACTGCAGGGTAGCTGGTGGATTTACTCCAGGTGGAACTAAAGTCTGATTTAACACTTGATTATATTTCACATCATTCATCCACATCTGTGAAGTAACTAAAGGTATTATATACATGTAGTGGAGTAGAAGTACACCATGTACCTCTGAACTGTAGTGGAGTAGAAGTAGCATAGAATGGAGATACTCATGTAGAGTACAAGTACCTCAAAAGTGTACTTAAGTACAGTACTTGGGTAAATGTACTTAGTTACTTTACACAGCTGCCCACAATGCAACTAGACTGCATTCATTTACACAGATCAGGGTGTTTCTCACTCCACACCTGTAAGACAACCCTTACTCAATAAGGTCACCCTGTCCTTTCATTCCCTTTTGTTGGCATAACAAGAAAACCCTCCACTCCAAGTGCTCCTCCTGCAGCAGGCCTCCTCCTCCTGCAGCCTGCATGCAGCTCATGTTGAGTCTTTTCAAACTGTGCAATGATGATATTCAGATAAAAGGTAAAAGTATCACTACTCATTTTCCACTACAGATCGTGAATTCTCATTGGTACTAACGAGTGATGGAAACGAGTGATTGTGCTTTTTAATCGACTACTATTATCTAAGAAGTTTCTGTTCAAAAAGATCTCGCAGTCTATACTCTTAAATGTGAAGATTGGCTGCTAATGCTTTTAAAATATTGTAATGTTTTTTTTAGCTTTTCCCACAATGAGTATCTTTAAATCTTATACTTTAGGTAGTATTTTACAAACTTAAATATGTTTACTTATTTATCTAAGTAGTTATCACTGTAATTATTTAATTTCATCTTACTGTACAATATTGAAATGTACATTCTCTTCTTTTATATATCATTCTATTAACGTGTATATAGACTTCTTGCACTATTTATTTATTTTATTGTTTATGTCTTACTCTTATTGAACTATGTTGCATGGTTGGAGGAGCTCGGGACATAAGATGTGAATTGCCATTTCTACACCAAAACTTATGTGCATATGACATTAAAGCCTTTGACTCTTTGAATTGAATCTTTGAATCTTAAGTATGATACTTGATGCAGTACTTTTACTTGAAATGTAGTCCTTTTACTCAAGTAAAGAATCTGAATACTTTTTCCACCACTGGTAATATTCAGGACATTCAGATGCAGTCTCCTTTTAGGTAAAGACACCCTGGGTTGCTGAAGGAGTCCTCCATAAAAAAAAAGAAGTGTAAAACTACAAATAATTCCTATTGAATCCCTGCGGTTCTTCAGAATCAGAAACGGGTTCATGTCTGAATGGGTTTACACATGCATACATAAACACAATTACAGGAACTACGTTGCAACAGGAGCAAATATAGAAATATTGTAACAAACTATTTTAAAAACTATTACACCATTATAAATAAATACATATTTTTCACGAAATATAAATATACAAACAATTAAGTAGCCTACACCCAGAAACCTGAAATATGTAATGTTCTATAATTGGTTTGGGTCCTCTGCATGTAACAGACTGGAAAGAAGTTTACAAATCTTAGAGAGACATTTGTTGTAGACTAATATAAGCTCGAGACGGGACACAAAGTTAAGTTTTCGCACAATTGATAGAATGCTTGGACGTCTCGGATGATATATTTGGATTTGATAAGGTTTAAACTAATGAAACAGTCTTAGGTGTGTTATGCTGTCTATTAGTTAGTAGATATCTTAACCCTAAATCAGTAACGGGAAAGACGAATCCTATACAAGTCGTAGGTTGTAAAAAAAAAATCCTTTCGTAACACGAGTATAAAAACATATAAATGTAGCCTACTGGAAGTATATTGTATCCACACTTTTAGACATGTCTTAACTCCAAACAGCTCTTTGCTTCTTTAATGGTAAAACAAACTATATTTGTTTTAAATTAAACCAAACCGTGTAATTTGAAATAAAGCCACAAACTCCAAATCATAGCCCAATTCACCAGCATGTATGTTCCTTTACCATCCCCACACTGAGAGCGTCACACGGGCACGGCGGGGTCAGTGACCGCGCACGCCGCCTGTTTATCTATATGAGAGATTCTCGGGAGCGCGCACCCCCTGGCCGAGGAAGGTGAGCGAGTGTCTGGAGGGGAGGACTCGGGAGCGCGACCAGCCGAGGGATCGATCGGATTAAACTCGATTTGAGTGAAATTAACACAAAGGAGAGAAGAGCAACGCACACTTGTCGGCGAGGTCGAGGATGCGAGACACGCCGGAGAAATATTTGATGATTAACAAAACTTGAACTTTTTTCCTCTGTTTATTTATATTTCGAACGGAAAACGACCACGGTGGATTTTTTTTCAAGCCAGCGGAGATACTCTACTAACGAGGAGTTGATTTGATAAAAAGCCCGAAGTGACCGAGCTTGTTGGGTAAGCTAACAAGTAACCCTTTTGAATGAGTGCAGTTTAAATTGTGTCGAGCAGAATTCAGTTAGTGTGAGTGTTTGATTGTATCCACTGATACTGATTCATTCGCGTTTATATTCTGTTTTATTAGTAAGTTTTCCATACTTTTCCAACGATATCGCACTCTTTTTAATGTGCGGTGCGAGTTGGGTTTGCATTTCATTCAAAGCTTACTCATTGGAAATCTTACGTTCAGGGCTACTGTTTCATTAAGCCTCTGTTTTGTATTCTCTTTTCAGCATAAAGTCATTGAAGGTCTATGTAGCTACCATGCCGACATGCTAACAATAGCAAGTTTAGCTTTGCCACCCGCTGCATCGGTCACACACACGCACAACAGTCCCATAGATAGTTGAAAAGTGGAAAGAAAAGCATCCATACAAGACCGAGAGCCTCTCCAGTGTGTAGTCTGGTGCCACGATAACTTGTTGAATTTGGTAAAATGAAAAATCGACTGAATTTAGTTTTAAAGTGTAAGTGTTAGCCCTGTTAGCTAATTGTGTTGAAGCTTTCAGGAGACACGAGGTGGCTCGAGCGTAGAGGTGAGTCACTGGCCGCCTGAATGAGAGGAGCTGAGTGAGACTCCCAACGGAGAATACTTGGCAAATATCGGCCTGAACGCTTCGCCATGCATACATGAACATGTTTCTACTTCAAACTTTAATTGGTGTTTTATTTAAACTGAACGACTATGTTTTTACTGATAGGGGACAGCGAGAAGTGTCCGTAGTAGTCGCTAGTTTTATTGGACGGAAGGGACAGCAGTGGAGTAGAGGGGGGTGGGGGCAGTGAGGCCAGGCGGTCATTCCATACAACAGTGTTTTCACCTATGGTTTTCACGTTGTTTTTACCACGTTTTACCTTACAAAAAACAATGTACACATACGGTAAAGACTTGAGTCCGATTGAACGGCGTTACAAAATAATGGAGAGTGTTTGACTGCTATAAAAACCGAGAGGAGAGGAGCGTTCCCTGGTCCGGAACGACGTGCGAAATACTGCTGATAGGCTAATTAGCCGTGCTAGCCGCTGTAGGTTAGCCCACCGAAGTTCTGCTAGCCAGCTCTCATCCCCATTGTGTACGGGCGAACACCACTTAGTAGCACCCCAAGCTAGCTAGAAACCTGCTCGGGGCGGTTATCAGTCAAAGTGTGGCTCGTGGGCAAGAAAATGTTAACTTTCCGCATCCTTCGCTTCACTTTTTGTCGAGGTTCAAAGAACACAAAGTAACGCTACGCTTTCCGCGTTGTGGCTTTTGTTGTTTTTAACATTGTATGCTGCGACCGAAGTTTGTCGTACTCTCCGGCTACACTTGTTACATTGTATGGACGAGCGAAAAAGCAGCATAAAACACCTGCTTGTGTCCATTTACTTCAGGCTACATGGCAGCACTCAAACAACAGTTTTGTCTTTCCTTTTTACAACGCGACTTTATTGCGTGCAATCCAGCACTCTTTCTCCATTATGGGTTCTGTAATCGGCCAAGTTGCATAATGGTCATCCACTGCTTTCACGCAACTTTGTTGTCTGCGCCACAGATACAAAAAACAACTGAGCGCTTCAACCTGAAAACACACACACTGGAAGTACTTTTCAGTTTTATTCAGAGTTCCATACATTCAGTCTACATGTTCGTTCTTTTTCTTCCTCCCGTCTACCATATAATCAGGGGCTGCTACCCCCACCAACTTGTGTCTGTGAGCCAAGATGGCAGCTAGTCATGTTTAGCGGGCCACAGAGGGAGAGATAAGAGGCCCCGACCACACATACATCTCACAACAGATGTTCAGCACTATTTAGTCTTCCCCCGTTTGTTTCTCTGCATTTTCTTGTGGTTAAAGTTGAGTCACTGTTCCTCCCCTCGGTTTCTTATAGACATTTGATGTGGACCAAGCTGGAGATGGGACTCAAAGTTGAAATGTCCCCACATTTAGTACGCATGTTTGGACGCCTTGGATGATATGTTTAGATTTAAAGATCTGATGTAGTTTGAACTAATACAAAAGTGTGTTATGCTGTCTAATAGTCAATAGATATTGTAACCCTATTAATACTTGGGATGTATGTACTGCATTGTAGGGCCCATTTATTTGTCTAAAGTGAGACGGATCGCTTATTCCTTTCTAAAAGAAATACTTTGCGCTCTGTTTCATAAGCTTAACATATATATTTGTTCATGCTTATGTTTTTCCTGTCCTGTTTTCAGTACAATGTAGATGCACCACATGCAGCGAAGTGACTCATTCTCTACAAAGACAACATTAAGATTTACCGGTTTATTGAGATTTTACAGTATGCCGCAGTTCAATCCGGTCTAATATCCATGCACTGTTGCTCGTTCTCCACATTTGTACACCCATTATCCCATCTTCGCACAACAAACAAGCCAATATTTCTCATGACCATGAAGCTTTAACCAAGCCACTGTATGCCATGGCCTTGTTCGTTGAGTCTTAGCTTGTGGAAGAATGAAACAAACTTTGTTTAACAGTTGTCCACCAGTGTGTCACATTTTTGAATAAGCCGTTCCTGACCTATGAATCAATAGTGATCGGCTTTCTTTATCTGAAAATCTTTACTCACAATGTGCCACCTTCTATTGACCTTTTAACCAACACTTACTGTATTCAGGATAGCTCGGAGCAAGACATCTAACCATATGAACATGTAGGAAGAAGGGCCTGATGCCAAGGGCAGTTTGAATGTGCAAATGAGAGCAGGAAAAGTCTGTGGAGCCCCTATCGGCATGCATTGAGCACTCAGGCTTGAGCTGACAACACTGATGCTGTTGTACTCTGCCAGTGAAAATGGCCATTGTTCCTGTCTTTTTCCCTCCCTTCTGGTTTGACTCTTTGCTGTGTATTGTCCACCGACGTCCCTTGTTAATCTTTTATTACTTGAGGAAAGTCTAACCCATCAGGAGATAGTTCTCTCCCGTTCTCACTCATTTCTCTCACCCTTTCACTTATTCAAAAAAAACAGTCGCATTAACCAGAGTTTAGGTTTTATTTCAATTTTAAATATTTAGTAAAGCTATTGGTCTGTGATAAGGGCTGGAGGCTGTTTTACGTTTTTATCAAAAGCACATTTTCACTTTCTACATGACTTTCTGTGCTCCCCTAAAATTATTTCCGTGTTGAACTTGAAGCATTAGCCCCGACTCGCATTCTAGGTCCAATGAGGTGCTGCTGTGGTTGAAACACAATACCAAAATGTTTTTTAACACTTTACTGATAAAAATTATGAATTATTGTGAGCATCTTGCGAAGTGACTGTTTATCGGAATAGTCCTGCCTTTTATAATTAGAATAATAGCTGAAGATAAAAAGCTACCATAGTCGGCACCATACAACTATACATTTTAACTGAACAGTAGCATTGGGTGGGTGACAACAGGCTGTACTAAACAATTATTTTCTTTATCAATTCATCTATAAGATTAAAAAGAATATATCTTAACGGTCCATCCTTTCCTCCAAAGTCAAATGTAAGTGAACTTATGTTTGCAGTTCGAGTTGGCAAACTATTAAATCACATCACCAAGAAATGTATTTCCCATTGGCTGTGAGAAAATGTCCAGAAAGCACTCAGAACTCAGACTGCCAGGTTTAAGTAAGTGGATAAAACAGATCTGAAATGAAAGCCTAAGATCTATCAACATTGTGCTTTAAGCACTTCCTCTCATGCCATGCTGACCTTACCAACTGACTATCAAAGCTCTTCAGAGGCATAAAAAACAACCATGTAATGTATAATATATATATTTTAGCACGGCATATATTCAACAAAAAAACACTCTAAACGCCAACTGAGTGTAGTGCATAAATTGAAAGCTGAATTGATTTCAATCTTTGCACAATTTGTAAATACCTTATGTTTCTGCCCTAGTTCTCTTTTTTTATTAAGGATTAAGGTAGATGGATATATATACTTTATTGATCCCAAGCTGGGAAATTGTTTTGTCATAGCAGCATTTTGACAGTCAATGTACAGTCCAGAACCTTTCCTCAGTATCACCAGAGAAAAACATTGTAATGTATTTGGAGGTGGGCCACTATTGAGCAGACGTGTTGTTCCCGTGCATGGTGGGGGGCACCTGATGCTGTGGAGCTCCTGATGGACTCTTGGTGCTGAAAACCTGGTGTTGGGTATCTGAGGTTGGTGTTGTTAGGGTGGCCATTTTGTCTCCCATCATCATGTGTCATGGATGGCAGGCCTGTTAGCAGAAGAGCTGCTGTTGTTTTTCTCAATCTCTTTCATCTCGCCATATATCGCTCCACCTTCACCCCTCACCCACCCTCCCCCCACTCCCTTTCTACTATGCATGAGCTCCCTCTCTTCTTTCTCACCCTTTCCATCTCCCCCTCTCTCCATCTCTCCCTGCCTGTCTGCTCCCCCCTCCTTCCCTCCCCTTCTTCCAGTCCTCTCATTTCCAGCCAAAAGGTTAGCGGGGGTCTTTAGCACCGTGGTGACATTCAAAACTGAGTGTCATCGCTGTCTCTCTCGCTCTCTCTCATCCCTCCCTCTCACCTGTCTACCCTTCCCCCCTCCTCCTCCGCACTCGCCCCCATCCTCCTCCTGCAGCGAGGGCCTTCTGGACCGAGTGCTGTGCCTAGAAGAGAGGCTGGTGTTAATGCAGCTCTCGAGTGTTTGTGTGTGGGCTGTATGTGTGATAGAGGAGACGGCCTGTCGAGTACATCTCTGACCCAAGTGTGTGCGTGCCTTTTGAATCTATCCTTGACCTCACCCACCACGATATATGTCGTATCCTGTTTTCCCTCTTCATCCTTCAGCTCTCGCACAACATCTAACCTTTCTTCTGCTGGGAAACAAACAAGCCAAGCTAAATCCCCGGACCCTCCACTGGAAATATGTTGGCGTTAGTGTCATTAGCTGCTGACGAATCCCATCACTGAGAATATCATCCGTTTTGCACGCTGTGCTTTAATGGCACTGTTGTGGCGTCCACACATCCTTCCACTTTTCTTTAGCATTTCTCTCCAAGGCTGATGAAAGGTTAAGTGCTGCTTGCTTGTGGAATCAACATCCAATTATGAAGATGTAGATGGACGCTAGGTCAGAGGGATGTATGAACAAGGATGGAATATGCAGGAGAATTATTATGTATGCATCTCTCCACTAAACCTGTTCCTGTCACACGTCCTGTGAACTGACACTGCTGCTTATTGTACAGTTTGTTAGCTAATGTTTGTTATTATTTATAGCACTAGCAGCCGGAGTTTCATCCTTCTGAAAGTGTTACTCTGCTCAAAGTGCTTGGAAGATTGTGCACTAGATTCAAACCAACATCGGAAGCTCTTTTGATCCTGTAGAGCGGGGGTGCCCACACTTTTTCAGCTCGGGAGCTACTTTTAAAATGACCAAGTCAAAATGATCTACCTACATTAAAAATGCTAAACATATATTTTTTTATATATATATACTGAGTATACCTTATGTTGGTGTACCTTGCATAACTGCATGAACCCGTATGGCACAATACAACTCGGTACATTTGTGACCTGCTCTATCGAAATCAGTCGCATTGACCCGAAGACACATTTTGAGTTGTATACACTGCTGGAAAGAGGAGATTCCTAGCTTTCTCGTGATATCAGGATTGTTTTTGTACTCCAAATATTAAGCGAAATATGTCACATTATATAATGACTTTCACCGAGTCATCATTTTGAGAAAAGGGCCTTCAAAGTTTCCTCTTCTCTGGAATCCATCGATCTGATTGGTTATTAGTGGAGCAAATGATCAAAATACTACGCAGGGAAGATGTGTTTATACATGTGTGTGTTTGTGTAATTTTGCGTTTGTGTGTATTGTTTGTTTCCCGGGGAAAACACTCACGAGAAACACCGGCTGTTGTTATGTGATGTTAAGTTACTCCGTTCTCCGCTTGTAATTATGCCGTTACAAGCTTCAAAGTTGTATTTATCATCTGAATTTGCCGAAACAAGTTTAATATTCTGAAAGCCAAGACTTTGTTTATTTCAAATCAAACAAAACACCCAAACCCCAAAAAAATAGTTTTTTACGCAAATCCACATTTATTTTTAAATGAGCCGTTGCGACTTCCGACTGATTTCGATAGAGAAATATGAGATCTCAGACTGGCTTGCCTGTGTCAATCAAATGCCATAGTAAGGATGGATGATAGGCTAACTTATTTTTATTTTATTTTTTACAATGCCACGTGATCTACCCACACTACCTTTGCGATCGACCGGTCGACGTATTGAGCACCCCTGCTGTAGAGACTCTGGAAAAAGTGGTGTGCGTGGGCCCCAGGGGAGAAGTTACCCCACAGCTTTATAGGAAGGACTCTGGAAGTGAATTGGTTGTTAGCAGGCAGGTGGGGCATGGGAGGGGAACTGGCCAATCTCTGGGGACGCGGTCCGGACCTGCCTGTACCATTGGTCTAAAAGGGCATGTCAATATCAGTGATTGATTATGGAGGTATGGGGGAAGCACGCAAAAATAGCCCAGTCTATATACTGTGTGCCTTCCTGTTTGCATACAGCAATAGTTTAATGTCTTCAGTATTGTGGGACATTTACAATGAAAACCTCTCTGGAAGTTCTATCTTCAACATTTCTTTCAAAATGTAGACTGAAATGTTCTGCCTGTGATGTTGTTGCTCAGAAATGTTTCATCTTACTTTTCGTGGCACATGGATGACAAATCTCCGAACAGCCCAAAACCACTGGTGTTTTTTTGACATGCTGAAGAGACTCCCAGGTAGTGACAAATCGTGTAGTTTTTGAAGCAGGGGTTTCCCCAAAGCCTGTAACGGGGCTCTGTGCCTGTGATAACTCATCTGCAACACTGAGCATTTCCCCCTCACCTGCAACAGTTTTTTTTCTGATGTTACCATAATAATGCTAACACCACTATTAAGAGTATTTACATTAAATAAATGGCAACTTAGAAGTACAGAGGGATGTGATCTTTTAACAGAGTTAAACATATATAAAGTCACTGAATTCATTCATTTTTGAATAATTACTTAACTTATAATACATTAGTCTTTTACACATGGGAAGTAGCATTTGAAATCTTAATAATTTGTTCTAATATCTATTCTTTAAAAGTATTTACTGTCTTCCTCTTGCATTAATCAAGCAGGGTCCACCAACGCTCATATTTTATTTGAGGTTGCATGCTCGGAACACAATCAAGCTTTTAAAAGTTGGCACAACAGGAATAAAGACAGTGGAACCCCACAAAGAGAGTTGTTTTTAAAGTTGGTCTTAAATGTCGAATTGGAACAAAGTCTTCAATCAGACTTGCCTTAAAGTGTATGGACCCTTAAATGACAGGTTGAACATATAGCTTGTATGAATGGAATCTTAAGAATGTAGAAGGATATTGTATTGCTCAGACAACAAGCCTATTCTGATACCACAGCAAATGTGTCTGTACTCTGTAAATTCAGTTATTGTTTCTGTTAAAAAATACTCCTAGTGATTTGGGGCTTTTCAATCTCTATAGAGATGGTTAATGCTTGGAGTCGTGGTGCTGAGATCTGTTCAAGCTACCACCTGTAGTGTTGAATCCATATAGTGACTTTGCTCAAATTCAAATGTTTGTAGCCACTTCTTGTGAGTTAGTTTCTGTGGACATCACATATTTTATTTGCTCCTATTCTAAAAGTATAAGCTGTTAAACCGTCAGTTGGGCAGTCTGCATCATTCCTAAGAGCTTTTTACCTCACCATCACCACTACACATCCCTGTCTCAGTAGCCTTTATAAAAACAGCTGTAGCCTCAAGAGAATGTGGAACAGGACTACCACAATATTGCATCCATCTCCAATACGGGTTGATATGGAAAAATATGACAAGATGTCTCATGCTAGTGTGCCAGTTAAAAACCAGTTTAGTCTTTCTTATGACCTTGAATCTGTGAGGTTTCTTTCTCACCTTAAGGATTCTAATTGGTTAGAAAGGTTCTTACTTGTAATACATTTAAGTTATAATTAATTGAGAACAGCTACCCTAACTAGTAGTGTAAAATACATTACATTTCTTTACCATTCCATGCCTTGTTAATACACACTAATGTGACATGACTAGATGGAGAGACCCTATAACAGGTTCTTGAGCTCAGTGAACACACACTAGCAGCCCCCCCCCTACTGGTCCTGCATCCTCTGGGATCAGACTGGTAGCCGGCCAGTGGTTTTTCCTAGCACATGGTAAAGGCAGGGAACAGATTGGATAAACACAGCCCTTTCCTGCTGACCCACCCACCCCCCTCCTCGAAACACAACACCATAACACACACACACACACACACACACACACACACACACACACACACACACACACACACACACACACACACCACACACAACAACACACTCTGCCCATTAACAAAGCAGCCGTGCGTAAAATAACCAGATTTTCTCTAGCTTCACTGCTTCTCTCTTTCTTCTCTCGCTTTCTTAATTCCCCCCACCCCCCTCTCTCCACCTCCTCTTCTCTTTTCCTTCCTTCCGGGCCTCAAATCCCAGCCCCAAACACAAGGCCCTGCATCCCCTCACTTGAGCGTAATTACACACATAGCTAGCCAGCTTCTGCACGCTGTTCCCCATTCGGGAACAAAGGTATAAATTATAGCGGCTTAGATCCTAGTGGTAATGGGAGGTGGGTGGGTGCACATATGTTCTCCAGAGGAAGAAGAAGATCACTCACTACTTCAGGTGTCTAGCGCTAAGCTTGTGGTGCAGTTTGTTTCTCTGGCTGTGTTGTGTTTGTCTCTGCCTGCCTGTGTCTCCGTGCAGAAACGGTTTTGACATGGCAGAGATATCCTGTAGTAAAGCCTGCAGGCTACAGACAGTTTAGCTGCCAAACTTTCAGCAGCACAGACAGCGCTGCATTCAACCACTGTCGTCTAGTCTTTCTTCCTCCCCCCCCCAAACCAACACTGCACACACAGTGATGTGCAGCTGTTTGATCCAGTATGATGTGTCAAACAAAATCAGCAAATCTGAAAAAAAGAACAAGGAAGGGCTACTGCAAAGCCATCAGATCTAACTTCATGCATTAACACGGGGATAACCACATGCATATTTTTCACCAAATTCTGCAGATAAAAAAAGAAATCGGAATCATCAAACATTTTAAATGTAAAGAGCAGGTACCCGATGTAGTCATTGTCACTGAAAACTTCTGACAGGCTTGCAACTTTCCAGGATAATTAAAAACCCAAAGAATGTATTAAAGTAGATGCACTTAGCTCTTCCTTTCTACATACATCTACTCAAAAGTGAAATAAGTGTGTATGGAGTAGGGCATCGAAGGGTGTTGTAAACTAAAGGCCCCTCTTAAATGCACTGCAGCCAGTGTGTCAGTTGAACTTGGCATTGACACTGCATGGTTTCAGCTTGGCTGAGCGAATGGCCTCAATAATGGTGGTTCCACAGAGCTGCACAGCCGGTGGGAATTCCTGAGCCTAGCTTTTGAATGTCAGTTATTTTATGAAGTCGGCTATATCTACACACGTTAGATCCACACAGTGATTACTTTAACCAGTTGAGCCCTGAGCCTGTTTTTCAGGCCTCAGACTCGAAAATGACATGCCCAGAACAAATGACTATATCTTCACTTCTAAAAGGGGTAAATGAATAATATTTTTTCTCAAAGCAAGGATAAACCTGTGAGTTGGATGTAGAAGTGTCAGAGAGAGAGAGAGAGAGAGATACAAATAATAATATATAAATTATTTCCGGACATTTGACCGGCAAGAAAAAAAATCCTAGCGGAAACCCTGGTCCCAACTGTTCATCTCCGTATACAGTCGCAGCTGTGTGTCTGTGTATTCAGCAGGATGTCTGCTGGAGGCTTAGAGTAAAGTTGTTATATATATAATACATATAATGGCACTGTTCAAGCGGTAAACACTTAAGAAAGAACATGTCAAGCTATGTGCTGTATCAGAAACAATGTGCGGCGTGTTTGAGTAATATGCTGTGTGTTTACATTAGCAAGCATGCTAACACTCAGAGCTAACGCTGTAGGCTACTGGAGAGAATATGTGTAACATATTGTCCTTGTGGTAAACCCTGCGAGAGAGAAAGATTTGAGCTCCATACTGTTTGAGAAATAAAGCTTGAAGTGGTTAGGAGCATAATATGGCATTTAATCACCACAGCCTTTAGCTGAGCTTCTCCCCATATAAATCTCTCTAGCAGGGGAAAGCTGCGTGACGCTACAAAGGGGCGCGGCTAGCAGCAGACATTACATTTTTTTAAGCAGAATCAGCCGGTTTGGAACAGGGCTGCAAAAGCGGGGTATGATCAGTATGAGGCATGGCGACAATGGGTGATCTGTTTGGTATTTTAAGCAAAAAACACGTTTTGTATAGGTATGGCCCTACAATATATTTTTCAAATATAGCATAATAGGTCCACTTTAAAGTAAATTCAGATTGAACAGTAAAAAAAATGTAAATTATAGTTTCCGTCTATAAAATAACCCCATTACTTATAGTGAAACCACCCTTGAATGATGGGATAGTAGCCAAAAACCTTTAGGAATACAAACTATAACATATATTATTACATGGCTTAGTTGAATACTTGATTCTGATTTAAGCAATCATACACTTGAGGCCGTTCTTGAACGTCATTATTGGTACGACAGTACTGCGGCAGGGCCGAGGCGCAATAATGACGTTCAAGAACGGCCTCAAGTGTATGATTGCGATTCTATTACACAAACTATCATTGTAATCAACAATATCGTAAACTAATTTCATAATGTGGGCTAATTTGCTCCCAAACCTTCGCTTTCTGCTTGAGTTAATCTCCGTCAGAAAGTAGTTCCTGAAAGTAGTTCCCATGGTAACGATAGCCGATCGAACACTCCTGCTACCCCGCTTACAGTTATTGATATAATTATAGTAAATAATATATTATTAACCAATTTATTAACACAGTAATCACTGTGTGGGATTAGCGGAACAAATCAAATCAGGCTGTCCCTGGTGCTGAAACATTTTGGGTTCAAAATGAAGGTGGATGTTCATGCTGCCATTAAAAGTGCAATTCTTGAAACAGTTCTCCATGAACTCCATTCCAGACTTTTTTTGCAGGTGGTGCTGTGGTGTTCACGGGTAGGACTACGTTATAGGAAGAGCTTTCCTCCAGTGGCCGTTTCATGGCGTGTCCCGGACCGGCAAAAAGAGCATTGCTCCACATCTTTCTGTTGTCTAGAGATGGAGCCCAGTAGCTGCGAAGCGATGACTCGTTTTTATGTCCGCTAACGGACATGATTTCTCTGGCCTCCAACCCTGCCTCCGCCAGCCGCTGTATGCAGGTGCTTCTGACGCAAATCTTTCGTTGGTTTTGTGGTCTGTGTCCATGTCCAACCATTCATCAATACTGAGGCCCCCCAACAAATCAAAATTAACTATAAAATCTGACATTTTGTAGCTACCGATTTCCAACGAGAGACAATGTGTAACAGTGTAACGGTTGTGTGTCGCTAAACGTCGCTATGGAAACCACACGATGTAGGCTCATGGAAGTAGTTTCGGTAGGCTAGTGGGGTGTGTAGGCCACTGGATACTTTGTGATTAGGCACGTTCTATTTGATCGTGGAATCAAACACGCCTATTGACCAATCAGAGAGCTTGCTCAAACCTATGTGTTATAGAATGGTCAATTCAGAACACGTGACACGTTGTTAATACCGATCAGACAGACCGCTGTCAAGGACTTATTGACCGTTGTTAAGGACGCTCACATCTGCAGAAAGAAGTCTGTTCGATTGTATACAGTTTGGCCGAAAAGCAAACTGTATGCAGTTTGCTTTTCTAACTGACAAGACAAGAGCGACAAGAAAACAGCGGAGAAGTAACGGGCAGAAACCCTCCTTTTTACGCAGCGGTCCAGACATAGACATCAAACGGCAAAACATATTCAGTGTGCAGTTCCTTTGGCATTAGGGCAGGGATATCTAGATACTTTCCAAGGTTTGACATAATGAATTGTGCTACTTTTAAAGCAAGCAGCGATGTTTTCAAATCTGTAATCAAAAAGCTCCTCAAAAACGCTCTCGAAGCAGTTCCTGCCGTTGCTACGTTAGTTCAAACGGTAACAACGGACTATTTTTCTTAGCGGATGCATGTCAATTTAAATCAATATACTATTTTTTAAATCAATAAAATCATTTTCTAAATCCATAAAAGCATTTCAATTAATATTGGGAGTCATAACGTTACTTTATTGAGAATGTGGCCATGTGATAAGCGGGATAATGTGCAGCGACTTGGTCATTATGGGGAAAAGAACACCTTCATGCCGATCTAGATCCCTCCGCTTCGCGTCGGGCTCCTGATCAGCCGGTCGGTGTTCTTTTCCCCATAATGACCGCGTAATATCCCTTACATAAGTACCCTGTATCAAGATTGATGCAAAACAAGTGACATTTTCCTTTTTTAGAGAGGTTTAGAAAAAGTAAGTCCAGGCGGACTCACCTCTGGGTACATTTGGGTGTATTTGTCATATCTCTGGAACCCATTGGTCGATGTGGGTGATTGACACCTCGTTGTAACCGTAGGAGCCAATAGAAGTTCTTAAGTCCATCGAGGGGAAGTTCCTAAATCCATCCATTAGTGAGTTAGAATGATGCGCTCGCAGCATGCCCTAAACCGGAAGCTCCGTTACACTCTATATGAAAAATATGTTAATCCATCATAACATTTATGGCAATAATCAGTAATCATTTCAAAGTGACACAGACATTGGATTAACCTTCAGCAGCATTTATATGCGTTTTAATGCCCTTGAACACAACTTTAGATCAGAAAACAGCAAAGGTAAGACGTATTTGCCGTTTTGGCCCCGTAAAGTGAAGTTGTGTGTTGTCTTTCCTGGCTTCACTTCCATGAGTTTCGGTCGCACAGTGATGAAACGTGTACCAATGGAATCTGTGGACTCTAAGCTTTCATGTGATATCTAGTTTGTGCAGATGGCATGAAGTATACAATATCGCTACTGTGAGTTATGTCCTAAGTGCGTTAGCATTTTTTCGCTTAGTGTTAATTCCCGTTAAGTGGGTATGACACATGAATAGGTTGTTAAATGTTAAGAAGCCCTGAGACATAGTTTTGTGCATTATTGTTGGGTTTGCCCCCGCCGGCAACATGAAAAATATGAGCTACAAAGTCCAGAGTGAGGGCTATCAGATGTCAAGGGGCTGCAAAGCAGTGTTTCCCAGGTGATGGCGGACAGCGCAGCAGCATTACAGCTAAAATGTTGAGGCAGCATCAGCGTTTCTGCCAGACCTGTCTTGGGTTGCTGGGGTTGTTATCTTGGATATGGGCTCGTCTCTGCTGGGTTCCTCAACACGTGTGTTATGGCAGAGGCTGGGCTGGGCTGGGCTGGGGGGGGGGGGGGTTTAAAACGCCTCATCCTTTGACGAGATTTGGCGTCTAAAGCGGCACACTGACCGTTCCCCTAATTCCTTCTGCTGTGACAGCTGGGCCTCATACTAACTATTTTTATCTTATTGTATTTTAGTCGATTGTTTACATTGTACAGTTCTACATTTGATAATAAACCACTGTTTACCGCTACTGCAAAATACAAAACTTTATTTCATACCTTCATACTACAGCCCTTACATTACATTACATGTCATTTGTTAGACGCTTTCATCCAAAGCGACTTACATACATTCAGTACTGTGGACAATCCCCACAGGAGCAATTAGATAACACATTAGAATGAGGATACAATTGGCTATACTACAATAAAAGTCAGAAGATACAAATGTACATGATGATACATAATTTGCCTGTCAGTGATATGATGCTGTATATTAATATAATCTTGGATTAATTACTGATGCATGGAATGTGGTAGCAGCAGTACTTTAAAGGTCCCATGTCATGCTTTTCCAGTTATTACCGTCCCCTTGTGTGTTATGTAGCTTTATCTGCATGTAAACAGTCTGCCGAGTCAAAAACCCTCAAAGTACACCCTGTAGCAGGGTTTCCGCTAGGATTTTTTCTGGCCGGTCAAATGTCCGGACAGAATTTATTTTACCGGACACATTTTAAACTTACCGGTCATGTTTCAATAATAATATGAATTGTGTAGCAGAGTTTCCGTTAGCAGGTAATTACCGGACTATGACCGGATATGCTGATGTTTAAAACTCAGTTAATGGGAGTCATTTTTATATTGCTTCAGTTTATTATCGTAACAGATTGAAAAATTCAGCTTCATTTTTCAATAAACAACATAATTATTACATTCAAACTACTTTGAATAATAACACGGGAGAAACGTATCCTCTCTTTTCCCCTCTCTCTCTCCTGACAGCCCGTCTGTATCTCATGCAGTGTAACCGGACTTGCGTTTATGTCCATATCGATCAGATCCAGCTCTCCTGATCAAACTATTAAGAGTGAATATTGGCCGATAATGACCGGTGGCCGATCGATCGGAGCATCCCTAAGTATTACCAGACATTTTGACCGGCAGGTTTTGAATTTACCGGTTTTAAATACATTTTACCAGCTAAAAACCGGTAATTACCGGTTAACGGAAACCCTGCCCTGTAGCGAGTAAAACTCGGTTTTTTTTTTTTCCCAAATGGACCAATCCGCGGAGCCGTTACGTTAAAACACACAATCTTCCAGGCTGCGGGGGGGGTAGGGTGTGTGTGTGTTCGTGTTCGGGCTGGGTTTGAAGTTCGTACGTGCTACTTGGCCATCGGCTGAAGTCTTTGCGGTGTGTTCCAGTACGACACATGGCCAAGACGCAGAAACGTGAGGCGACACAACGGTCGTGTTCCGTCGGGACCTGTTCTTTGGTGTCAGCTTGTTCTGTAGGGGCCTTTAGACATGCAGATGTAATGTGCAGACTAATGTTATCTAGTGGGAGTCTCTTTTTAACCTGTTGAGCCCCACGGCCCCGCGGACGGGGGCAAAAACGCAACATCTGCAAGAAACGGTGTCAGGGGGCTTCTTAGCATTTAACAACCTATTATTGTGTTGTGTCATACCCACTTAACGGGAAGAAACTCAGCTAACTGTTGATATGAAACATTTTTAAAGAAACAAAACAACTCTAACGCCGAGCCTCTGAATTAGCCCCGAGTGAAAAAATGCTAACGCACTTAGCACAGAACTCACGGTAAAAATACTTTATGTATAAGTATCATCACTGTGCGACCAAAACTCGCGGCAGCTCAGGCAAACCCAGACAACGCTTTACTGAGCCAAAACGGCAAATATGTCTTACCTTTGCTGTTTTTCTGATCAAAAGTTGTTTTCAATGGTATTAAAACGAGAAAAACGCTGCTGAAGGTTAATCCAATGTGTCTGTCACTTTTAAATGATTACTAATAATCCATCATTCAATTTTCAAAAACGGAGATTTCATATTAGCTGCAATTAGAGCTACAACCCAGCTTCCGGTTTTGGGCAAACTGCGTGCACATCACTCTCACTCCTCAATGGAAATGTATAGATGGATTTAGGAACTTCCCTCTTGATTCTATTGTCTCGAACGGTTCAAAATAGGTGTCAATCATCAAAATCGACGAGGGGGGCCAGAGATATGGCAAATCCACCCAAATAACCGCAGAAGTGTTTTTTTTCTGCTAAACCTCTCTAAAAAGGTCAAATGTCACTTGTTTTGCATCAATCTTGATACAGGAAAAACAGGCTCGGGGCTAAACAGGTTAAAGGCCATACGCAATGCGAAGAAACACAGGTGGAGGAAAGAATCTCTTGCCTTTCGTGTCTTAACTCCACCTCTGATCAGATGATGGCTTCTACAGATAGAGAGTACACAGAAAGTGCTTGTACCGCTAATTTCTTTCTGCATTGTAAAATTCACCATCTAATGTAGTGTGCCTCTCTCCGAGTTGACAGGAAATCCAGTGGCCTGTGTTGTAATTTGCTGCAAAGGATGTGAAATTACACTCAATAACTCTCACCTGCCACACACGCTCACATGCAGGAACTTTTTTTTCATCTTCCTGTAGTGATTGAAATGGACAGGAAGTGATGTAACTCCACAGTGCTGCTGCTTACAACACTGATCTAGTATCACACAACACATGTTCTGTAATGGCAACAGCTGCCGCACAGATATGACTTCGTACAGTCCGTTAGCTTAGAGACCTTTGGTGTCCAGGTGTGACAATATTCAGCTTTTCGGTTTATCTTTGAGCTTTTTGTCTTTTATGAGATGTAAGTTTGCACTATGGGCAATATAAATTGAAGATCTTGAATGGTGTTTTTATTACCCTACAAACAAACGTTGCTGGAACCAAACCCTATCCAGAGATTAAAGAAAAGAAGAATGCTGCACAGGTCAACAGCGATGACAGAAACTTCATACGATTTCATTTATAAGGCCAACATTTTCTCCATTTATTCTGGAATAACATTTAACAGGTTTATCCTTTGTTTCTGAGTTGCATTTGGTGTTGACGGTTGCATTAACCCTCTGGAGTCTAAGGGTCTTTTCTCCATTTTTAGACGTTTCCTTAAAGGTGGGGTAGGTAAGTTTGAGAAACCGGCTCGAGTGCGCTAGAATTTGAAAATGCACAACCGGAGAAAATCTGCCACTTCCTTAGAGAGCCCCTCCTCCAACACACACGAACGCGCACATGACCAATGAGGGCACGAGATAAGTTTGTGCACAGATGGAAGGCTGACAGGCAGGTAGGCCATCCAGTTATTTTAGCCGGGCCGGCTAAAATAACTGGTCGTGCTTTTTACAGCACTACGGCTTCCACAGATGACATTTTATTATGGATTTTTTGTCAAAGCACTTCAGATATTCATTGCTATCAGGATGTTAAGAGCATTCCATGGAATATAACAAAGTGTATCTCGAGCCGGTTTCTCAAACTTACCTACCCCACCTTTAAATCACCTTTTTTAAATGTACTTCTTATAACATGGCACCCCATGTGTTACATATCAGACAATCTCTGGTCTTGCTATAAATGCAAAGTACTCACCTTGGAGCACTGTGTGATGAGATAAGTAGCCCTAAAGCTTAACATTTGACATCCGATTTTCGAAAAACAATTTTTTTGAAAACACAAATTTGCTCGTCATCCAATTTTTTTGGTGTTTCAGATTTGGTTATCAAAGTCTTAGGATCACAAAAGCAGTGAAATATTTGAATTACACTGTATATAAATGTGTAATTCATGTCTAAAATGAAACAATTTGAATTTTGAGTAAAATAGGTGTTTATCACTCTACTTTCCCCACAGCAGGGACTGAGATACATTAGGACTGAATAATGACTTCATATTACATACCAAGGTTCATGTGATGTGTACAAATACAAATTGAGCATTCAAACTTTTTTTTCAACCAACAATTTATTATAAATATGTTTTTTTCAAACAACTATTTATATAACTATAACAAACTGGAAAATCTCTCTTTACAATATTGAACATCAGAACTTTCAACCAACTATTCAGTATAAATGTAAAGACAGTGTCTTTGTCTGTCTTCCAAGACAGTGGGTCTGGCTGCTGTGTATAGGTAGGGGTGATGGTGCATGGGCTGCTGTGTAGGTGGGGGGGGGGTACGTGTGCTATAGCTGGATGGCTTGGGGCTTAACTGGTTAATATATATGAACACAAGTTTCTCTCATATTGCCGTTAATCAAAATGTTGTGTTTCGATGATTTTAAAACACAACATGTTGTACTTTCTTGCTATGTTTGCTTTACTGGGTCATTAGCACACAGTGTTTACATCACATCACCTACATTTATAGAATCACCACTTAAACGGACAGTGCCTGAGAAGCCCTCTTGAAGCTTTAAGATCTTGTATGGTATGTCTTTGCATGCCCTGTCTGTTTGTGACCACAATCATTTGAGCACCTGTCTTTTTTTGTTGACAGACTATTTATGGCGCATAGAGACACGGATGCAGGGGGTGTTGATTGCTATTTACACAACAAGAGTAGATGCTCCCATCAGCCATTGTGGAGGCAGAAGGTCTAAAAGCCTGAAGGAAGACTGTTCCTGTATCCCTCTGTCATGCAAATGTATGAGGTATAGCAGTCATCCCCTGATCAGGCCAATGTGGTGATCTATGGCTCCTACATAATGAAGTGTCTTTGGGAACTATTCAGTGTGTGTATTTGTGAATGTTTACCGCTCCTGATGAGCAGGTGGCAACTTGTATTGAAGCCTCTTTCTCCAGTGTACGGATGTATTGTTGAATGTTTATGCTAAGTCCAAAAAAAGGCAGTAAGGCACTATATAATTGCAGTCTATACTATTTGTTACTGAAAAGGTTAAAGAACTTGCAGTCTATTCAAAAATGATACTCTGATCAGTGGCTACTAAATGTAACTATTTTTCTGTACCTTTACACATGAGATAAAGTCCTGACACGTTTTAGTTTTCTGGATTGATTCGGAGAGCAAGGTACATTTTAAAAATTGAGGGAAAAGGAGTGGGAGGGATGTAGTGGAAAAACAAATGAGGTGAGGGGGGAGGAGAACTCGGCCAAAGTTAGCTTGGGTGTTGTTTTGTTGGTTGCTTCTATGCATTGAAAGAAAAATCCTTCCCATCCTGGTCGCTGACATAATGCCTACACACACTCGTTCATGTGTGTTAAGACCCACCTACCTCTACCCGCCACTCATTCAGGCTGCACAGTCCTTCTGATGTTTATCACCCCTTTACACACCCTATGTTTTTTTGTTTTCTTTTACCCAAATATGACTTAACAGAAAAGTAAACTGGCTTAATGCATGTTTATTGACCGAATACTTGGAGAGTTGAACATACACACAGAGGCTAGAAAAGTAGCAGGTGGCTAACTCCCTTGTCTCCACACATCTGGTTAGTTAGCCAGCTGAATGGCTTGAGTAGCTGCCGCCTGCCTGGTGCACTCTGAAGCTCTGTCCTGCTGGCTGGATGGCAGCTGCTGCTGTTCAAACAGAGTTGCATCTGCTGGGTCCTTTGTTCTAACACACACACACACACACACACACACACACACACACACACACACACACACACACACACACACACACAATGACTCCAAGTGTGTGTTTGAAAAGAAGTAAGTTCTTTTGTTTGGTAGTAAATTTGAGGTGGGGGAGGGTTTTAGGGCAGTGCTAACTTCAGAGTGTGTGAATAGGCGCTTTCACACCGGAGTACTTTTCCCAGGAATAGTTCCAATAGTTCCTGGGATTATGCGTCCACACCACACCAAAAAGATCTGGAACTAGAACTTTTTTTTGCTAACCTTTTCATCCCTTTTTAGTCCCTGCTAGAGGTCAGGGACTTTCCTGGGGAGAAAAAGGTTCCAATTTCTGATTGGCTGGGCGAATTGCGAACTCTGAAAAGTTTTTGTGAGGCCGCCATTTTATTTGCTTGCATTATTAGCATTAGCCCAGCGCACATACGCAGTAGGGGTGTTGAAAATAATCGTTTCTACGATGCATTGCGATGCGGACGTGGACGATTCGGTACCGATGCAGTGACGGAAGATAATCGGTTATGGCGTAGTAACGTTGCTTCCTGATTTTCCGGCCGCGGCTTTACTATAAAGTTTTTTTTTTCTGTCACTTTAATATCAAATCGGTCGGTGACGCAGAGATCAGGCAACAGACGTGACAGCGGCACAGCAACACCAAACACGGAGCTGTCTGCTTTCTCCACCAACACAAGAACACCAGTCCAGAACCAACAGCAGAAGGACCCGCTCTGAATCACTCCGTGTCGCTGCGGCACAGGGATTTATGTTTTTCAAAAATAATCGCGTTACAATCATGTCAGGTTTTTGGTGGTTTAATTAAGTCTTGGATTGCAAAGTATGAATGTCCTCTAGCAATTTTCAGATGATATATACGTGTGTAAGCTTCCGCGATCACCGTCTCCTCTCCGTTCCTCCAAACCCCGCCCCCTCCCTGAAAATAATGAGTGACAGGCTGATAGTGACCCGATAGAAACTTTATTATTCACTTAATCACTGAGATATAATGAAGCTAATTTAATTTCATACATTCATGGGATTTATGTAACAGTAAGACAGAGAATGTAAGTGTGCACCCACATGCAGTATTTTAGTTTGTATATGCTATTGTAAATACTCCTGTTGTCTGCTGTGTTCAGACTCAAGTCCACACAGTATCACACACAGATATATGGAGGCTAGACCTATACAATTCATTTATTTTGGTTTATAAATTAATGTCAAGACATTTATGTTATTGATTACTGAAGCACTTTCTAAATAATAAAAAGAGAGTTCATATGTATTTACTGCATGTATGCATTGATGAAAAATAAGCCATGTGCAGTAATATAGAAAATTGAGGATGCAACGCATTGGTATGAATCGTGATGCATCGGGATATCGAATTGAATCGAATCGTTGACAGGATAATCGTAATCGAATCGTGAGACCAGTGAAGATGCGCAGCCCTAATACGCAGAGAGACTAACTTATGGCAACACAAAAGAAAACATGGGAGCGGTGTAGATGAGGAGGTGTCGGCGTTCTGGCGATTTACTCGAAGGCTTAGCTTCTACTGAAGCCAGTCCCCAACTCCGGGGACTTCCGGCCGGGGACTTCGGGTGGCAGTATACGCCGTGAAGTGGTTTGCGGCCTGCCAGTAAACCCAAAGAAGAAGTGACGTCAGCAGCTCCCTCAGGGACTTATTCCGGGGGGAACGGGATTTACTAGATAGTTCCAGGAAATAAAAGTTCCCGGAACTATTCCTAAGAAAAGTACTTGGTGTGAAAGTGCCTAATGTGACATATTTGTCAATGGGTGCATGTCTTTTTCTTGAATGGCTACAACTGATACATTTGCAAAAGAAAAGTGATTCCATCACAGCTCTGCACTGCTTTATGAATGTGGAAACTAAAGTTTGTGTGAATATCAAGAAAGGGTTAAGTGCTTTGGGGAGTACAATTGTGGAAAAATCATTGAGGCCTGTATTTGGAGTCCTTCATTGTTCAATTTAGCTTTTACTTTGAGCCTTGAGTATTTGGTCTTGTACACTAATTCCAATGTTGTCTTTCTTTCTTCTCTCCAGGAACTAGGACCATGGAATAGCAAGCTTCATATTAGCAGCTAGCTGATTAGCTCATCACTGCACAGCACAACTCCCTCAATCTGTTGGCCCCCCCTCACAGCCATGGCAGACCCAGGGATGTTGAGTTTGTTTGGGGACGATGCAGGGTTGTTCTCTGATGGATTAGACGGTTTAGGAGACTGCTTTCCTCAGCAGCCGGCCCCTTCGCAATCCAACCCTTTAGCCCAGCAAAATAATCCCTCTCTGAACCATGAGCACCAGGCAAACAGGGGCTACCACCAAGGGATGATCCACAGTGGCGGGCCCGGACCAGGGCAGCCTAAACTGGGACAAATGTATGACCATGGCCCCTACACGGGCTACGATCAACCTGGTGCCGCCGCCGCAGGACGAATGATGTCCCCGAACGGTCTAAACCAGGGGCCAACTAATGTGAGCACAGCAATGAATGGCTTGGCTTCCCACTACCATAATAACCCAGCTAACTCTGGCAGCAACCACCATGGGTACCCGGGTGATGCTGCAGGAGGAAGTGGGGCTGCTGTCTGGGGCCAGCAGCAGCAGCAGCCGCCGCCGCCGAGCAGATCAGCCTATCAGCAGCCTCCTGCACAACCTGGGGCTGGCCCCAACCAGCTGGGTGGCTACCAGATGTCTCAAGGCAACTATGGTGGGATGCAATGCCCCCCCACACCAAATGCAGCTCGCATGAACCAACACTACCCTTCACAGGGCATGGCAAATCCCCCACAGAGCATGGCACAACCCACCGCTCAGGACCCAGCACACTACCTGGGACATGTTGGAATGGGGGGAGCCCAGATGCGTCATCCCCAGCCCCAGTCACAACCCCAGGGCTATCCCAACATGGGCCACACATCCCGGTTCCCACACTCCCCCTCCCGACAGCCTTCACACCAGCACCAGCCGGGTATGGCAGGGTTTGGGGGCGGCCAATACCCCGGCTATCAGGCACAGTACGGAGCAATGGGACCTGGGATGGGTCAGGGTGCTAATGTCAATGCTAACACCAGCCAGGCCATGGGACCAGGGCAGCTCGGCCAGAGGTTTACCCAGGGATCAGTCCCAGCAGCTGGCCAACCAGGGCAGCGATACCCCCCCGCACCAGCACACCAACCACAGCCCCATCAGGCAATCTCTGCCCAGATGCAGCAGCCAGGGCAGCCTATGCACCCCCAGAATCTTCCCCAGGCCCAAAACCAGCCCCACCTTGCCCCCCCAGCTCAGGGATCTTACTCCTCCCCTTCATCCATGTCCCCCATGAGGGTTTTGGGGACCCCGACACCACCTCCCCAACAAGGCAGGCCCCCTAGCGCAGGACTAGCCGTACCCCCAGAGGCTTCAGGCTACACAGCCCTGCAGCCTACACCCAACGCTTTGACCCAGAGAACTCCCCAAATCCCTCTGTCTACTCCACACCCCCAACACCAGCAGCCCCACAACATGCCCCCCAATGCTGGGCAAATGTATCCTGGCATGGGGCCGCAGCGTGGTCTTCAAATAGGGCCAAATATGCCTCAGCTCCAGCAAGGTAAGCACAGGGCAGCTGATGATGTCACATGTTTATATAGTGGTGTTACTTTAGGTCACTATTTGCATTCATTCAAATTATTCACTTCCATTTTAGACATTTTAAAACAGCATCTCTAGAAATATTTGAGGGCAACTTTCTCATTTGTAGAAACGGTACACATTGAAGATGATGTACCACAGTTGTAAAACAGTTCAGCTAATGTTCAACCTCTACATTACCTCTAGACTCACACATGGTTACTATTGTAGTAAGTCAGAAGCTTGATGTTGTCTGTAGACCTGTAATGTTCATGTATTTAATGCTAAAAGATAATGTTATGCCCTCTGCCAATTTGATGAAAGTTGTAGTTGAAATGAATTTTCTATTGTTGTTGTTATTTCAATGCTTCTTAAAAATATAGTATAAATGTATGTTTTACTTTGTTTTTTATTCCTTATTAAAAATGTATTTACCACAGCCAGCTAGTGTTTCTATTACAGATATTTTCTACAACTGCTATTTTGGTGATTGAAATACCGGGAGGGAAAAAATAGGAAAGTGTGCGATCTATTTTTATGCCTTGGTAATTGACAGGAGGGAAAACCCGTTGTTGTTGGCATTATTTATTCAAAGTCAGAATTCATAATCTACTCCTCTCCCTCCAGGGCCACATGAAGCTCCAGTCAGCCAGGGGGGGGACCAGCGTTTGCTCCAGACCCCGCTGCAGCCCCCTCGCAGCGGGCAGCCCCTGCAGGCCCCTTCCATGGGCTCGCATGGAGTTCCGGCCCTAAACCAGGGCTTGGCACCACCCACCCAGAACGCTCAGTCCCAGCCCACACACATGCCACACCACCTGCAGAGCACACCTCCTGCAACCAACACGGCCTCCCACCCATGGGTGGCTCACGCCTCCCACCCGCTCTCATCACCCCCTCACACCCCACAGAAAGTGCCTCACGTACAGGTGAGTCTCCGTCAGATAAACACTTTGGTGTGTGTGTATGAAAGAGATCCAGGCTGTGCATTTCTTTTTATGTGTGGGTGTATTTCAGCCAAGTGTTTATTTTTCATGTGGGTGGGGAAAGTGTGTGTTTGGAGTGTAAGGGAAGTGTGTGAGTGTCTGTAAATGTCTGTGTGCACATGACATTTGAAAACACAGCGGTGCTGGGTGCTGGTTCAGTGTGTGTGTGTTGCCCTTTGTGTCCTCTACTGCCGGGTTGTGTGTGTGTGGAAATGGATTTTTGCAGCTGTTTGTTTCCTGTGTGCTGCATATCCTGAGATGTGTGCCACACACACACACACACACACACACACACACACACACACACACAGGCGCCACCAGCATAATCTCTCCTCCCGTTTACTCCCACATCTCCCCCTCCTCTATAGAGAAAACCTCCCTTCCTGTCTTTCTCTTCCCCGTCTCCTCTCTTTCCGCTCTCCCTCTCTCTGCCTGTCTCTCTCTCTGCCTGTCTCTCTGTGTGTCCCACTGTTTGTTTGATCTATTTCAGGGTTGTCATCTCTTAGTTAATGTTGTGTAGCCGGATGTGCTGAGAGACAGACAGTTTGGACAAAAAGGGAGGTGGAGAGGAAGGAAGAAAAAGCTGGGGGGTGATTAAGATATTGGGGGAGGGGTGAAACACCAAGAGGAAAGAAGTGAAAAAATAAGCAAAGATCTCGAGAAGGAGATCTCTAGCGAAGAAGGGGGGGGGGGGGCAAAATCCATGTTTGTTTGAGTGTGCAGCACCGCCACTGCCTGTCACGTGCCCCCTCCAGCTTCCATTAGCTTTTTTGTTGCTCAAAGCCCCCTTTCTCCACTGATCCATTCACACACAATAGCAGCCCTATGGCCACACACACACACACACACACACACACACACACACACACACACACACACACACACACACACACACACACACACACACACACACACACACACAGAGAGATCAAGACTCTTGTGGTTGACATTTCAGCCGTCACTCTTAATTTATCCAGCACTCCTGACCTAGATGCCAGGTTGGCTGGTGAGCTCTACGCTGCGCCTGGGCGAGCTGCATTCACCGTCCTGACTCTCGCTGCAGGCCCCACAGCCCCTGTCATCACACAAACGCACACATTAGGGGTGTAACGGTACCATACTTGCCAACCCTCTCGATTTTCGAGGAAGACTCCCGATTTCATTGCCCTCTCCCGGTTTCCTTCCGGGGTCATATTTCTGACAAAATCAGATTTACTCAGGACTGTTTCCACTCGGACTTCAATACAGCTACACCATCGTTTTGTTTCCATGGGCGCGTCTCTTTAGTAGCGCGCGCAACTGAAAGTCTGAGAGGGTGAGGGAGATGTCAGTTTTGAAATGCTCCCGATTTCTGAGGACTCAAGGTTGGTAAGTATGAACGGTACCCGTACCCCCTTCGGTTCGGTATATAATGTTAAATGTAAAAAATTGAGAACGTGAACAACTTCTTGGAAGTAATCTCAGGTGCTGCGTCGCAGCATTCAGAGTAATTTGCTCACATTGGGCTCATCGCGTCATAGAGCGAGCAAGTCATTTCATTGGACGAGAGGCATACTATGAGAGCTGGTCAGAGGGATGCGTTCAAATTTAGTCAGTCATTTGAGGACCGGTCGAAATGGCAGATAAAGTTGAGCTCGAAAATCCTCCAGCATCATTGAAGTCTCCGGTTTGGGAACATTTTGGTTTCGCAGTTACGTACAAGGATGACGGACAAAGACAGGTGGACCGAACCAAAGCTGTTTGTCGGCATTGTTCAACTCAAATTGGTTACGCGGCTGGCAATACATCAAACTTGCACACTCATTTGAAAAGGCATCACCCGAACGTGAACATCACCGGTACCAAAAGAAAAAAGACTGAAGTGCAAACCCAACTCCCGCTAGCATTTAAGCCTCCAGCACTCGAACAAGTTCAGACCGAGCCAAAGCTATTACAAACGCCAAATATCCTTATGTTGCCATGTTAGCAAAGCGCTACCTGGCTGTATCTGCTACCTCTGTCCCTAGAGAGGGTGTTCTCCACAGCAGGAGACATTGTTAGTGCCAGCAGATCTACCCTTTCGGCAAGCAATGTGGACAAGTTCATCTTTCTTTAAAAAAACATGAAAATACAACGACAAGCAAATCATAATGTCAAACTGGCTGCTTACGTACTAGTACAGTACAGTTCTAATACAGATTATTTTAGTTCATCGAAATGCTGCATCTTAATATTTATTTTATTATACTTTGTATTTATTTGAGTGAATACAATATTCACAGTTTAATAATAATTAAAAATATATATATATTTATGTTTTGTGATCATTTTTTCTGCTGTATCGAAAACGTACCGAAGCGTTACACCCCTAATACACATACACCCCAACAGTGTGGCTTGGGATGGTGCAGTTTAGAATTGGATGACAAATATGCCTGGGGAAATAGGATAGCCTAGCAAGAGTGTGTGTGTGTGCGTGTGTGTGTCAGCGGCACAGGAAGGGAGTTCTGTGTGCCTTATGATGCACTTGTTAGAAAGAGCTACACACACCAAGCTGGTCAGTCGGTCATAATGACTGTATGTCTGTTACTCTAAGCTCCATCTGTTCACTAAGCATGGTTATCACGCACGCACACACACGCACACGTATACACACACGTGCCTCAGTCAGCAGCTCAAGGTCACAACTCTGGCAGAGTGCAGCGCTGTGACCTTTATTCTACATCTCACTCGCACACACACACACAGCGTTGCGTGCAGCACTTTAGTTGACATATAACATGCCTGTCTCACCCCTCCCCCGCTCATGCATGCTGTCAGAGCTGCCATACCATCCAGCTCACCCGGCTTCGAGGGAAATGCTTCTCTAATGTTTAGTCTCTCTCGTTTCTCTAGCAGATATCACAACAGAATGCTTGGTTTCTTCCCTACATTTCATCCGAACTACATGTTAGTTGTGCGGGACGGTAGTTATATAGTGAACGCCCTTAAAGAATCAACAAACTAGGGCAACTTATTTTGCGTTTTTACACCTTTCAAGCTCTGTTGTTGTCAAGTTGAACTCTAAGAACAGATGTATAGAAACCTTGTTGAGGTGTCATGAGACAGCTCAGAACCAAAGGCAGCTGATGGCAAAGAAGTAAAGATCAGCTATAGAGAGCCACAGCAGATGAGTTTGGCTACTCTGGTCCTGAGCGGTAACACACATCCTGTGAGGACAGATAATAAGACCACTGCTGTGTGGTCACCTTGCCGAGTTACTTCTCTGTGAGCGGATTCATCCTGGGTTCAATGGTTGAGTGATTTTTATTGGAAACTGTTACACCATTTGAAGAGACGTGCTGCTGTTGCAGAGTCTGAACAGGGAGGAAGTGCTTCCTCCTGTGCACACTGTGATGGTACCTGGATGTTATATCAATGAGAAACACAAACCAGTGTTCACTTTCTCAAAATTCAGAATGATCCCAGCAACTGATGAATTATTCACCTTCCCTTTAAGTCTGGTAGCTGATTTATATCTATCTATCTATCTATCTATCTATCTATCTATCTATCTATCTATCTATCTATCTATCTACAGAATGGAAGGCAGTGTACATAATGATAGTGTGTTTGACAGTGTATCAAACTCTCAACATGTAAACATTGAATACAATTTGAGTTGGCAGAATGACTGTTTTAAATTAAAATCCTCAAGGGACCACCTGAAAACATTTATACAAATGAGAGAATTAGTGCTTTTCATGGCTCACAAACCAGCGTGTGTACAGAAAAGGAAGTGGCAGAACAGAGTTGAATGCCAAGTGAATAGGGCTAGGTTGCAGTCGAATAGTCAAAAAATCAGCTCCTAAATTCTAACCCTATCTCCTATTCCTTGACCTCTGAGTGAAACGTCACAGGGTTAAGGGATAGTGGATAGGAGAATTCAAAAGGACTTAGGAGAAGAGACTGCGGTACTTTAGAGAATCCGACTGCACTTTCACTATCCGACGTGTTTATGATGCGCCAGCGGACGTCATGAATGTGCGTCTGCTGCTGTGGGGAACTATGGAAACTACAGTTTTCTATACAGCGGACTACAACATGGATGTTTAATAAGAACGAGGGACTATTGTAAACTCATCTAGAGACTGCACCGTGCTCTGATGCTGTTGCTTTATGCTTTATGAACGTGGTGGACAACAGAGAAACATATTCTTCATGACCAAAGTTGGAATTGAAATAAAAAAGGAAAGTGAAACTTATGCTCGTCACCCTCTCCCTCCGGTCTACATTAATACAAATGATCCCAATACGTATGAACTATGAAAAGATCTTAAAATCAATACAAATGTATTTATTATAAACGTTAGTCCTTAACATCTATCTCTGTGTACATCACCATTCAAACATCTTTTAAAAGTTGAACAAACTGCACACAGCTCAGTAAAGACTGTGAAATGTTGACTTTATTTGATCATTTCAGTAAAAACTATCGTTCATATTTCTCTTTTTGATTATAATACTGATGATCGTTCAAAACAAAGCACTTTGGCAACTTACCACATACGTTTTAAAAAGCTTAATAAGCACCGTAACTTTCATGATATCATTTCTCCGTCATAATCGGTTGTTTCCGTGAACAGCCGACTGTTGAGTGACGGCAAATGCTGCAAGGCATTGTGGGACAGCATTTTCTCCTCTTGTCAAGGGAGGTCCAGTGGTTCCTAAGCTAAAGGAGGTTATACAGGAAGTTTGAAACCTCCTTTCCTATAATCTAGAGCAGGGGTCAGCAACCCCTGGCACACGTGCCGCACCGTAACCAGTGGCACACTAGGAATAAGTGGAATAAGTGTGCAAACATTTTTTTAAATTATTATTATTTAGATCCTGAACGAGACCGCCGCCAGAGCGCATCTCCCCGTTACCTGCAGAAGGAAGCCATGCACGCAACGCAGCCCCGCTCTCTTTAACTCCAGGTGACTTTCTGCCGCTTTCCTCCGTGGTGCTGATCGTTTCACCACGGAGGAAAGTTGCAGTACCCATAAGGAGCTGTACAAATGCCGCAGTTTTTGCGTGGCTGTGTCTTTAGTTGAAAGCCCAGTGCTGCTCATCTCTCATTGAAATAATATGCTACAAAGGGGCGCACTGGCCATCTGTGTGTTGAACTTTCCTGTCGGCTCCCAGACCGTAGTCGAGGAGGGCAGAAGCAACAAGCTTCAGGTTCAATAACCCACTCAAGCTTAAATGACTGGAGAGAGGCGAGCTCTTCTTGGGAGGCTGTTGCATTTATTTAGCTGTTCTTCTGTTTCACAAAATACAGACCTCTGTTTTTCTGCTGCCTCGTTTCACTTCCAGAAACATACACACGTTCGCTCACTCTCGCTCTACCATCCACAAACACGTATGCACAAGCCACACCCCTCTCTCTCTCTTAAAGGGACAGCGATCTCATCTCACTCTGCGTGACCCTAATATCATAACATGTGTGCTCTGGAGAATCACAGAACGGACGATCGTCCTTATTATTATGCCGTTTAAACCAATTATTTAAATGTGTTTGTTAAATTCGGCATCATGTAAATTGCGCTGACAGGTCCACACACTGCTTCCCCGCAGCGAGGCTCCCCCGCCCTCCTGTTGACAGTTCACGAGCGTTGAGCTCCTCAACCCCCCCCGTTGATAATTCACGATCGTCGGCACGCTGATAACAATTTCTTTGTAATGGCACCTCATATCAAAAAGGTTGCCGACCCCTGATCTAGAGAATTCGAACGGCTCTTATCATGGCTGCCACTGAGGTACTTCCGGGTCATTTCACTCCGTCAGGAAGTTTCCTAAGCTAAATGGACTATGCGACTTCAGCCCTAGTTTTGTTGGACGTTCCTTTATGTTGATAAATACCTGCTGCATGCTGGGAGACGGTGTGAAGATGTCAGTCACTGATAGGTGGAGGGTGGCGAGGATGGATGGATGGATGGATGTAGAGTGAGGGGAGAGGCTGAACGATGAGCACCATATTTCCTTTCACTCCATCCTTTGGGAGTCTTAAGTGTTTCCGCCTAGTACATTTAACCCCTGCACCTCACTATTTCTCTGCCCCCCCCCCCCCACCCCCTCCTTCAGCTTCCTTACCTTCCTCTTCACACCCTCTCCCACTGTCCAGTGAGAGATGAAACTCAACACTGCTCATCTCATCTGAGCCTGTTCTGTTGATGGGAGTGACTCATGGAGGTCTTTAAAGATCTTTTTATTACACTCGGTTATGGGCAGTGGTGGAAAGCAAGCGGTGGAAATTATATCAACTCGAGTATTGTATTTAAGTACTATTTTGACTTGAGTGCTTTCATCCAATGCAACTTAAAACTTCACTACCTTTCAGAGGAAAAATATTGTACTTTTTACTGTATAGATTTATTTGAACACAAGTTACATTGTGCATATGAAAACACATGATATGCTTATATAGTGTAATGCATAGGGATGCTCCGATCGCCAATTTTGGGGCCGATCCCCGGAATCAGTATCGGCCGACGCCGATCCGATCGAGTGGGCGGGGCCTAAATGGAAGATTTAAACATCACTTTAAATCTTCCATTTAAAGTGATGTTAATGGGGCTCATTAACAGGAGCTTCCACAAACAACAATCAACTTAATTATTACATTCAAATGATGTACATTATTCAAGTTTACATTCACTTTGGAGAATAACACGGGAGAAATTAGCGGAAGCGCTCTCTTTTCCTCTCTCCCTCTCTCTCTCCCCCTCTCTCCCTCCTGACAGCCTGTCAGTATCTCATGCAGCTCACTGATCCAGTAATGAGTGACCCGACAGTGAAGAATACATATATTTATAATGACTAGTTTAGCTTGTTCCATAGGTAGATAAAATAGCTAAGTGTGTTAGGTCTAACTCTGTGTGTTTCTCTCCGCTCACCGGTCCGGCGGGTGGAGCTGCAGGATTTCTGCTTCACACACGTTGCATACCGATATTTTACTGTCTTTTTCGGACACCTTAAAATAATGCCAGACCGGTGAAGCCATGTTGGCGAGCTTGTTTTGCCACACACAGAGAAAAGTGTCATGTATTTTACGTCATGCGATCGGCTCTGGCGATCGGCATGTTTAGAGAGCACCGATCGATCGGTAGAGAGTGAGTATCGGCCGATCTCGGTGATCGATCGATCGGAGCATCCCTGGTAATGCAGTACTGTACTGCTAATCTACAGTTTTTCAAGTATGATTTTGTCAACACTGAAAAACCTTAATATTAAAATGCTCTTATATTCATAAAAACTGGATAACATAATACAAATAAAATACTGTGAAAGATTTATTTTGCATGATAGGGACTATTACCGTTAATACTTACTTGGGTACATTTAGCTTCTGTACTCTATATTTTTCGGAAATAGCTTATTGTGCAGAATGAGCACTTTTACTTTCTGCACTTTAAGTACACTTTGCGTTGTAATCAGCAGCGAACCGCTTCAACACGTGCATTTCGGTTTATTCACGGCATTCATTTTGTTAATCTACAATATTGTTGTTTTATAGTTATGTGTTAATGTAATCCAATTTGTGTTCTTTGAAATTGAAAAGGATATCGCATTGTTTGCTACTTTCGTTGCAGTTGTATATGTCTTAAGTATAATTTGGCTTGGCTTCTTATTTTTTATGGACATGCTTTTATTTTGAAGGAGAGTTAGCGCTGTTGACAGGAAGTTGTTGTTGCTATGGACAACGTGATGGAGATTAATGGAGAAAAGTCATATCTACATGTAAAGATGGAGAAAGTAAACGATAACGTTTATGGTTAAGTGT
The DNA here is from genome assembly GCA_902827135.1 of Harpagifer antarcticus. Lineage (NCBI taxonomy): Eukaryota > Metazoa > Chordata > Actinopteri > Perciformes > Harpagiferidae > Harpagifer > Harpagifer antarcticus. The sequence goes on from CADEHL010001056.1 coordinate 88,499, forward strand.
TAGCACCCCCCGAAGAGGCACAAGCTCTTACGTTGATATTTGAGTTTTCAATAAATTCAATTTATTCCAACGAACGGATATTCGGGTACAGCCCTACTCCATTGTCATTCATGTAATTGATTATCTGGGAAGCAGGAGGACAGATTTATCTATTGGCAGTGCATTCCCCCCCATCTCACTCTCTGTGATTGTCTCTCACCTAGTTATCTCCCTCCTCTCCTCACCCTATCTGTCTAAGTGGCTCAGTTTACGTGTGTCAGCAGGTGTTTGTGTGCAGAGGTTTGTGTGACCTTGCAGTAGTTTGGTGTGAAATGTGTGTTTGTGTGTGTGTGTACATTAGTGTGCCCCTGATGGAGGTGGACTTTCAGTGATGGCACCCCAACTTTTCTCCTCCACGTGAAAACAAGTGTGCGTGTGTGGAAGGGAGCTGCTGCCGTGGCATTTTGCTGTAAACTTGCTGATGCTCACACACACCTAGTAGACACACGCAAAAATGCACATGTACGTTTCACATGCACACACGGGCATACTCCCTCGCTGCGCCTTTTTGAAGTATGCAGATAATTTATTCGTGTCATGATGCCTGATTTCCCATCTGCTACTGGGACCCTGAGCAGCTGGAGAGCTAGAAAGAGGGAGGGAGGCAAGGAGGGATGGAAGAGAGCGTGAGGGAGGGGAGGCAGCTGTAGAGGCTCCCAACAGCTGGTAACCAGTTGCCTGTCACAGAGCGGACTGGGGAGCAATGAGGAGAAGGAGGAAGAGGAGAGGATTTAGTCTGCAGGAGGAAAAATGAGGTGTCAGCCGGTTTGTTTACCAAGGTTAGCTTGCAGGACGGGGGAGGGAAATGAAGCAACAGGGAGAGAGGGAGGAGGTGGTAGCCATGGATGGACGGATGGATGGATGGATGGATGGATGGATGGATGGACGGACGGATCCGCGCTTCCCCCCTGCTCTGTAATCTGCCATTACTGACAAATTCAACCCCCACACTGCAGTATTGACAGGGCAGCAGTGCGAGTGTTGATGCGAAACATTAGCAGAAACATTTCACTAAGACTGATTCATATTGGATGTGAGCTTAGAGCTGAAGCCGTACATTGATTAGTCAATAAATCAATCAGCGAGTGATGAGAATACTTTTCTTAGTCTTCTATGGCAGTAACTTGAATATCATTGGGTTAATCGACAATGAACGTAATTGTTAGTTGCTGCCCTAATTATGTTTTTCATATGCTTTTTAAAACCAAATTGGGGCTGCGAATGATTATTCCTTTGATTATTAAGTTGCCTTAGTTATCCTCATTTTATTTAGTTTTTATTTGAGTTCCATTATTTATATATATATATATTCACGTTTTTTTGTCAACTATTTTTTTCCATTAAGTTCAATCTAAAGAGTTAATAAATGGACAAATGGTACAAAAATAAATAAGTTAGAAAATACCACAAAAATAATAGACATGAAAAGATAAATGCATAATAAATGTATCCTAAGTGTATACAAGGTTATAGTGAAAGATGTCCATCACAACTTCCCGGTCCCAAGTAAAAAACCCAAAGATATGAACTTACAATAAGCAGAAGATTCTCACATTTGAGATGCTGCTTTTTTTATATGGATGCTCTTAGTTAGACAATGAAACTACTATAATACATCTGTAAATAATAAAGCAATATATACTTCCACTTTTACTACTGTTACCTGGCTGCTATCACACTACTTTATACATGCTACACTTATGCAACAAAATAGCTTTACTGTTACTTTGTGTTGTCCACCTGGATGTGCTTTTTTGTAAATTGTTGTGAAAATAGTGAATGCACTCTTCCAATATCAGAGTAGCACGTGATAACAAAGGCCCTACGCAGCTGTGTATGTACCCGGATGTATGATTAGAAGAGCATCAGGACTGTTTGAGGCATATGATAGCTATGTGATTAACATGATGATTCAGCCTCTATGGAGATAGACATATGACAAGCATGCTCATTTCTGACGTGGAGCTAATCTGAAGTAAACATTGAATACTGCTTTCTAGGGGTGTAACTGTTCACAGAAGTCACGGTTCGGTTCGTACCTCGGTTTGGGGGTCACGGTTCGGTACGGGTTCGGTACAACAAGAAAAAGCAAAAAAAAGTCCCAAATGCATAATTCCAGGTTTGTTGTTATTTATTTTTGAACAGTAGTGCAAGTTTCAGTTTAAAAATAAGGAACTCTGGCATTTTGAATAATTAACTGTATTAAACAGTTAAAAACAAACCATACACACTCAGATGGCCAGATTATCTATAATGGCTGATGTCAAACAAAAAGGTTTCATCCAGCTGTAAAACTAAAAAGAATGTCTTGAAAATATGACATCATAAATAATAAGAAAGTGTTTCAAGAGCGCATAGTCGTTGAAAAACATATGCCAAAAGCTTCCGTTATATATTTTGGTCTCTCGGCTTTCATGTCTATTGGCTTCTTAAAAACAGCGGGGATCAGCTGTTGAACTGCCTGTCTTTTGCCGGGCTCCGGCACATCTGGGTGATGCCTTCTGATATGATTTAGCATGTTTGGCGTGTGTTACCATTAGCATACCGCACCACTGTCTAACAACGCCGACACACCGTCCTCGGCCGATCCACCACTCGCACACTTCATCGTTATTGTAGTCCACAGGGAATCCAAAATGTTCCCACACAGCTGATTTAAAAGAAGCAGGTGGGTTCTAGCTCCTGTGTGTTATCTGAACTCGCAAAACTAACTTTTCTTCTTCTTGTATTTTGTCCGTTTTGTTGTTGTGTTTCTTCTTGTTCTTCATTTGTTGTTTAAGGGCGGCTGGCAAACAGCTTTTAGGCACAATGCCGCCCCCTGGATTATATATAGTGTAGTGGATGCTGCCCTGAATGACAGACTTTTTTCCCACTCGTAAAAAAAAGGCGTATTCGTCGTGTAACTGTATGTGCCGTACCGTGACGTCTGAACCGTGACGGTACGGTACGAATACGGATACCGTTACACCCCTACTGCTTTCTATTCCTCCGTCTTGTGACTAACTCCCTCTCTTGGATATCAGCATGTGAAGGACACTGTTCAGGAACTACTTCCATTCTTGAGAGGATAATAAATACATGTATCCTGTTCAGTGTTGGGCAAGATACTTCCAAAATTTAATATATTACATATTACTGTCTTTTGAAAGTAATAAGTTACATTACAATATTACTGTCTCTGAAATGTATTAAATGAGTTACTACTTGTTAGTTACTTTTGAGTTACTTTCACCAAAATAACCACAAAAGAATGGCTAGGTATTTTAAATGCTAAAATGTAGTTTAGTGCAGCTCATTATACATCCAGTGAAGGGCAATGTGATATAGCATAACAACTGTGTAGGCCCTTAAGGCTACTAACAACTTGTATTACACGGCTTAGTTGAATACTCAATTCTGATTGTAAATTCTTAACATGTGACACGTTGTTAATACAGTACAGACCACTGTCAAGGACTATGATGAAGGTTGCTAAGGAGGATCAAGAAAGAGAAAGGAAAAGAGGTTAAAAGACAGAGCGCTGGACGTCAGATAAATCACCAGAAGAAGGCAGACAGGAAGTAAACAATAACAGGACACGGAATGGGCTCTGTAGTTTGTTTAGTATATGTACAGGCCCGGTTCCAGAACAACATGACTCAGGGTGCCTCTGAGATTACAGGGGGCGCAGCAGCAGTAGGTTTACATGAGCAATAGTGGCCGGCAACAGCAATGAAAAATAGCATTGATGGTCCCCAATGAACAGACTATGGCATTTGTTATGTTTTGAAACCAAGAACTGAGAACATTTCAAGTGAGTTAAAAGTGCAATCCTGAAATATCTCATATAGTCCAAAGTGGAAAGAAAAGCACAAAAGCTTCAAAGCTGTACTGATAAAACAAATGAGAACATATTGTAAATCAAGGCACATATTATTTAAACCAGCTCATGGTTTGAAATGGCAAACATTGAAAAGCAAAAGTATTATTAAAACCATGTACTAAACATCACCTTGGTCCCATCATATACTCTGGGAAGAGAATATTTACTGTGCTTGCAAACTGGTTTCACATCATGTGAGGTTGACTTTGTGACCTGGAGAACATTTCAGCTGCAACATTAGCTTGTTGATAAGCTTGGGATATGAGATCTTTTGTAGCCATTTGTGGCGAAGGCATCTGTGCTATTGTATGCATTATGTTTGACCCAACATTTCTACAGGCATGGCAGAATATGGCACTATTTTCACATGAATATTCCATTGTCTATTTTTATACCACGAGCTGCAAAATGACCGCCTAACCCCACTGTACAGGCGGGTACTTGTTTAGATACTACGCCGAAACTACGCCGCAGAGGGGCGGCGTAGTTTCGGGCGACGAAGACTGCTGCTCCGGGGGCGAGTCAGGTGGGAGTAAGCTAGTGTCCACAACGGAGGGTAACGTGATGTCCCCATCTGACCTGTTGCTACTGTCTGCAGTAGATGCAGTGTTGCTGGCGTTTAGTGATGGTTGCTGAAAACTGTAACTAACTGCTCCCTTTCTGCTCTCTCAGCATTCCCCCACCGACCCCTCACTGGTTCCTGAAATGCAGACAGTCGGTGGCGGCCCCCCCGGCCAGCCTATCAGCACAGAGCAGCCCAGCGACCAGGAGACCAAGCCAAAAAAGAAAAGGAAGAAGAAAGCTAAAGTAGTGGATGGACAGGAGGAAGATGGAGGGAAGAAGAAGGCAGCGACGGGAGATGCCGGAGGAGAGGAGGACGTACAGTCCGAACTCCCCGGAGCAGGAAGTGATGCGGGTGAACAGGTTACTGGCACAGGAAACGTAGAGGGAAGTTCACCACTGGTGGAGGAGAAGAAGAAACGCAAAAAGAAACCAAAGGAGAAGGCAGAGGGAAAAGAGGACAAGGAGCCCAAGACCCCGAAGACGCCCAAAACACCCAAAACCCCCAAAGAGCCCAAGGAGCCTAAGGAGCCCAAGGAGAAGAAAACCAAGAGCTCCACGCCCAAGACAAAGACCCCCAAGAAAACCAGGTAGGAGCAGCATTACATCAGCATTGTGTGTCGGCTGTTTCTGAAGCATCTGAACTAAAGCTAGCTAAACATCTGTACTCTACCAGCTGACAGAAGTAAACCTTCCTCAGCTTCCTGGTTGGGTGATATGCAGCTCAGAGCCTTTTAGCAGCATGAACTACACAGGGGTAGCTCTATGTTTTCCACCTATAAGTACTTGGAATGATTTAAATGTAGTGCATCTTAAATTAAGAAAATTAATTGACTCTACATTTCTGAAACCTAATGACTCCTACTGAAAACACACACTCACGCACTCTCACTCACACACACTTAGTGTATCACAGGGCTTAGTAAAGCATGGAGCACAGACACATCTCCGGATCCACCTCATTTCTTCTATAGAGACTGAACATCAGGGATAAAATGACTGTTTATCAGCGACAGGTGGAGAGTAGCATTAAACACCGTCTTCAGGCAGAACATTGTCTGTTAGCTCCTGGTAATGCCACTCCAATAAAGGAAGTCAACACCCCAGACGTTATCATTATACATAAGTCAAACCTGCAATTTGCAGCTTTTTCCCAGTAAGAGCATGGCTGCTTCTGCCAAATGGTCAAATGTTTGATGTGTAACAGCCATTGTAAGAAAACACACTTGGTCCCTCATCTTCTTCTGTTCATCTGGCTGCTCTGGTTGCATTTCTGTGGTTTCTATTATTTTCTGTTAGTTTTCATGGTGGCATTTATAATTATCTTTCTATAAAATGAGACTATATCATTTTTGTAAGTTCCAACTACAGAGAAAATGACAAATCCTAATGAGAGGACAGTGTTATTTCCTAAGAATGATATCTACAGATAGAAGATGAGCAGTACCACATGTACAGTTGATTTAGTGTGACACACATTATACAGAATAGCTAAACATGTTACTTTATCAAAGTGTTCTCAATGTTCAAATGCGGAGATTCCATTTTCAATGTTGATCTCGGGCATGGAGAGGTATCTCCGAGTTTCAAGCAGGAAGTCCAACCTCGGCGTGCGTTCCAGTTGAAATGTCTGACTGGGAACTGATGTTCCCACTTCCCAGTACAACTGGAACGCACCATTAGCATGTCACCTTCCACGGAGTGTGAATGGATCAAACTTCCTGTGCAGGATATAGATTAGCTATGGAGCTTCTAGCACTTATGGCTGTGTGTCGATATGTGCTTTGGTTCAGTGAGTCTACACTGAGCTTATCACTGCCTCTTCTCATTCCTCCTCACTTCTCTCCCCCTTCTCCTTTCTGGTCAACACTTGTCCAACCTCTTCTATTTCCTGAACTTGTGTGATCAGATCGAAAACCGGTTTATTGCCTACTTTATAAGAGTTTACACATATGAGCCATTTTCCTTGGTGACTATGATGCATACATAAACAGTCAAAGAAGATCAATTATAACAAAAGGAACCAAAAAAGTAATTATAAAAAAGTATTTTGAGAAAAGTATTATAATATGGCAATATCTACATGAATATATAGATATACCAAAAAACTACGTACTGTGTGTGACTACATTCTCGTAAAAATAGAATAAAATACTATATATGTGTTGTATGAAAAGTGGAACGTTGTGCAGGACTGTTTGTGAAACTTGATCGCACTGAGGAATGTGTCAGGCAGCCCCCATCTCTCTGTCCCGGCCCTCAGTCTCCCTCCCCTTCCCCTCAGTCTCCCTCCCCTTCCCCTCGGCCCCTTTTATCCAGAGGAAGAGGGAGGGCCAAAGCAGCAGGCAGGGGTCAGCGCTGGGGGAGGTGTGTGTGAATGCATTGCTCACTGGAAAAGAGTCAGAGGTGCGGAATAGGGGGGTCCTGGAGTGAGTGTGGGTGAAGCAGTGAGGGGGCTGGCGTGTGTTGGGGGAGGGGTTCGCAGGAATCTTTGTGGCAGAAAATGGCGTCTAATGATAATGAAGGCCATGCCGCTGACCACTCCACAGCCACCACCGAGGGGAGGAAATGTGGGGGTGGGGGAGGACACGCTCAGGCCCTTTCTGGGAGCGTGTTTGTAAACCGGCGCTTATCTGTTGTCAGGCTTTCCTCCATCTTGAGTGGCGGCCCGGAGCTCCCAGGTTAATTTAGCATAATAATGGCTGCTGGCCATTCACTGGTCCTCTAAAATGGTGGACCAACTATCTCTTCTTTTATTCTTCCTTTCCCCCCTCCACCTCTTCCTGCTGAAGAGGAGGGTGTCCTTTCAAATCTTCCCTCTGTTCTCCTGAATGATGCCATGTGTTGAGGATGAGGAGTTTCTTTCTTTCTTCTGCCGTCTCATCTTGTCTTTTGCTCATCAAGTTTCCATATTATTTAATTGGGTTCAGCGTGGCCCTCATGAAGTTAAGGATCTTAATTTGTCATGGCTCATCCCCATAAAGAAGTCTTACAGTGAGTTTGTGTCGAGGTTTGGTTTTTAATGACATTATTTAATTTCAAGGCCATATCATTTCTTTATGCAGTAAGCTATTACTGAATAGTTTTTTGTTCAAATGTCATAATATACTTTGCTGACTTAATTTGAAAGGGTTAGGCCATAAAATTAGCTTTTAAAACGTCTTTGTGTGAGATGTTGGTGGAGAAATAAGCCCCAAAACTGTAGAGTTTTTCATGTGGGCCACACCACACTGCGTTCTTTCTGCTCACTGTGTTGTACACCTGCAGACTAAAGCGTTCACTGGTGTGTTGGGCTGTAGGTATCCCTTCCTTTAGTTTGGGCCAATGTCACCACAAGTCGTATTAGCTCTGCATTTTCACATGTCAGTGATTCTCTACAGTTGTTAAACACACACTCCTAAATTAAATTATTTGGATGCCTTCATGTACACAGGATTTCAACCACAGAAATGTCTATAAATAAATGTAGAGAGGAGAGGGTCCATCTGATGCATTCATATGATGATATAGGACCATCATGAAATCATAGCAACAAATATTTCATATTTGAAATGATAAAGATGAGTTTTCCATGATTGATGGATGTTTGTGATTGACACTGGAGGTCCTCACAGGGATGTGACTAAACAGTGATTCAGAGAGCGTTTTAAGTTTGTGTGATCCAGAGGGAATCATGTGGTTTACTAGTCCGGTCAGCTCACTCCTCTCCTTTGACCTTGCTCTCTCCCTCCATCCCTCTTTTCCTACGCTCCCTTGTCGCACTCCCTCCCCGTCTACCTCTCTCAGAGGAAGTACATCTATAAATAACCCAGCCGCCACACCCTTCCCTCTCTCTCTGTGGGTGTGTGTGTGTCTGATTTGTTTGCAGTACACACAAACAAGTTAGACATGCAGGCAGACGTGTGCAACTACAGCCCTTCTTAAAAAAACAAAGTGTGTGTGTGCGCTGTTGTTGCCATGGGTTAGTGAGTACATTAGGGTTCAGTGGTATGACTCATCACGGCAGCAGGTGTCCCCCCTCCCCATCTCCTTTTTTTTGGTCATCCTCTTCACTTTCTCTTCTTCTCCCACCTCATATTTTTCTTCCCCGCTCTGCTTCCTGTCTATCCTTTATCCCCCTTCACACACTGACACACACCACAGCTGGCCAGCACATGTGTGTGCCAGGCTACAAGCCCACAAGTATACAGCAGGCTGGGGGGGGGGGGGGGGACAATATACATTTAAGATAACCGAGCACCATCTCTATTTAAAAAATAACAGAATTCTGCTGATGAATGCAAATATGATTTGTTATCTGATATTCTGAGTTACAAGGCTCTCAACTATTTACAGGCAAATTAAATGCCCATTAAGAAATTAAAACTATATTTTCCTCAAACTTGCAATAACCAGATGTTTTTGCCACTAATAGAAAGTTGAATGGACACAACATTAAAATATCACCTTTAACTTGTGATAGTGAAATTGTTGGCTCAGTTAAAATACATCTCTTCCATTCTTGGCTAGTTTCCTCCTTCAAGACCAACATTAACTATGGTCAGGGGTGCACATAACTGGTACGCAGATATGCATGCGCGGCAAAAATCTGAATTGCGTAATGTCACTTGTGTCACTACGCACCTTTGCGTACCTCAAAACAAAACACATATTTCGTCTACACGTGTTTCTTATCAACACTCAATGGAGTAAACTACTAGACATGTCAAAAAACCCAAAGACAGTAAGCGGCTACGTTGCCGTTTCGCTCTCTGCAAAAAAATCTTTGGGCTTTCTATGACTGACTGAACTGGAGCTGGCCGAGCCGCGCAGGACATAACCGACGGACCAGTGAAGCTTTGCAGCTCGTCTGAATGACTTTGTATACTGCAGGGTAGCTGGTGGACTTACTCCAGGTGGAACTACAGTCTGATTTAACACTTGATTATATTTCACATCATTCATCCACATCTGTGAAGTAACTAAAGGGATTAAATACATGTAGTGGAGGAAAGGTAAACCATGTACCTCTGAACTGTAGTGGAGTAGAAGTACAAAGTAGCATAAAAGTCAAGTACAGATATCTCAAAATTGTACTTGAGTACAGTACTTGAAGAAGTGTACTTGGTAGCTTCCCACATCTGAAATCAGATATGACTTCAAGTCATGTGATCATTTCTTAGTATTTGATCCTTCAACTTGGACTTCACAGTTTTGGCAACAAGTTCTGGAGAAAGCAAATCGGAAGCTTAAAAAGAGACAGGGAGGTGCATCTTCATCATCTAGCATGCAAGAAGCGTAAATAGAGGACAGTGAAGGAGACACTGAGGAGGACCACGCTTTGTGTGGGTCGAGTACCAAACGCTGTCTCCTGGTACTCATCTGAGTAACTCAGTAAGAAAGTGATGTGCACCCCTCGCTATGGTCAACTCTGATTCATGAGTTTTATTCTTAGAAAGTACTAAGTACTCAACTGTCATTCTTCTTCTCAGGAGACTGTACTGTAAACCCCTTTATATAAATAGTATATTGTAACAAAATGTGGATACATTTGCTGTTTTTTTCTCAAATGAATAGCATGGAGTGATAATGTTAGCATCACAGGAGCAGTGCCTAAAGTAGTTTGGAATGTTTTGTGGTACGGGTAGATTTATTAAAATGGTTATAGAGGAAATGTTGGAGAGGAGAGCAGCAGAGAGAACGGAGCAGAAAGAGTTGGAGGTGATGAAGGGAGTGAAGAAGTGAAGCCATGAAGACGCTCCGAGGAAGAGAGAGGTGTGTGTGTGGCCAGCGGAACAGGTGCAGGTCACATGACCAGCCGTTACCACGGAGATGGTGATTGCTTTTGGCGTGAAGATGAAAGGAAAAGGGCCCGAGGGAGAGAGAGATTATAGCAGTAATGTAAGACTATTTTGGAATAAAACATTTTTTTTTATTTGTATTTATTTATAAAAGGACCATGCATACAAAAACATTAATCTCAGCAAAGAGAAGAGATACAATATGCCAGATTATAGCTAATAGCTCATTTCCATCTGTGGTCCTCAGACAGGTTCATAACAATCAATAAACAAATAATAACATTGCATGATCTCTATCAGTCATTAACATTTAGTTGGCTGTGTTGGGTTTCTCCAATCTGAATCCCCTTCCACGTTTGTAACACCCAGATGTCCAAAGTTAACACATTTGTTAAAATGTTATCATCTCTCGTACTGTTTTGTTTGTTTAGCAAAGGGCAGTGTATGGTACACCAAGTAAAACACTTTAACCAGCAATGACCAGCAGTAGTTAATGCTAGGTAACATGAGGCCTTAAAGGGGACCTATCATGCAAAATGCACTTTTTGATGTCTTTTATACATAAATATGTGTCCCCGGTGCGTCAAGGAACTCACCTTGTGGTATAACCGGCAAGAGAGAAAGCCTTTGAGCTCCATACTGTTTCAGAAATAATCCATGATATGGCGTTTCATCACGGCAGTATTTGCCGGTAGAATCTCCCGCATTAGCAGGCATAAGCTCCGCCCCTCTTTTTTTAATCAATTTTTTTATTTTTACGCTTTATACCCAATATCGGCACATTTGAAACAGGAAGTGAAATAGAGGGATTTGAGGCATGGCTAGAATGGGTGATCTGTTTGGTATTTTGAGCAAAACACTTCATAGACATATTTGTATATATCTGAGACCTATGCTATTGCCTAAAAATAGCATGACATTTAACAAAACTGTTGTCTGATTAAATCCTCTGTGAACAAACTCCTTGCCCAGGGCTTCCCATCACTTAACCTGAGGCATCTTAACTTTTTCACTCCATTTAAAAATGAAGAACTTCTAGTTCTTGGAAAGAAAATCTGGATCGGCAGGTTAGACTTAAAAAAACTGTTATTGCAATGTGTGCACCTCTAATGGGTCAGCATTGAATTCTGCTGCTCTTCTCGCTTCAGATTGAAGCTACAGGTTTAGATGGCTAAAAATGTTGAAATCTAAATAATTGAATGGTGGATTTATGGATTCACATTGGATAAGTAGCATCCATACTGGATCTATGTAATCTAACTCTGTCCTCTCCCAGCTTTAGTTACAGCCTGAATGTAGATCAGAATGTAGTTATTTGAAAGTCAGTGTTTTATAAAGCTTCTCCACTATTGGTCGTGTCAGAGTGAGTACTGATGGCCGGTGTGAGAGACAGAAGAGGGGAGCCCAGTGTCCTCTTGCTTTCCTCCTGTGGTGTGTGTGTGCGCTCTTGCAGATGGAGCCAGCTCCTCTTGCTTTCCATGCCAGAGATTAGAGGAAGCCTGGGGGCCTTTCAACCCCTCCCCCCTCCTCTTTCTGGGGCCTCTCTCTCTCTCTGTCTGCCTGTCTCTCCCTCCCTGTGTCTCTCTCTGCCCCCCCCTCTTCCTCTGTGCCTGTATCTCTCTATCTTGCTCCCTCCGCCTCTCTGCAGTCTTTCATCATATTAACCCCCTGTGTGCCAGAGCCCGAGGCACACTAATGATTTCTAAATGGGTAAATCAAACATGGTGACCGCCCTGGGACACACACACACACACACACACACACACACACACACACACACACTCAGGAATGCCTAACACTTTGAGGAATGTTCTACTTTGTTTTTAGTCATTTTTTTCTTCTTTATTGAATGCTTAGTTTTTTTTTTCTCTCTCCCTACAGCAGTAAGAAGGCTGAGTCTGAGGGTGGGGCTAGCGCTGCTAAGAAGGAATCCAAGAGGAAGAGAGAGCCGTCAGTCAGCGATGAGGTGGAGGTGAAGTCTCCGCCCCCCTCAGCTCCTGAAGATGACGATGATGACGGCGTACAGGTACGACACGCAGACCAGGAAAGCAGTGCTTTAGAAGCCCGTTTCAACTCTCGGCCATCAAAAACTTCACAAATTAATGAATTATAAGATGGTTGCAGTTCAATTGTCAAAAATCCGGTCCTATGTCTTCTCCTAATCACTTTTCCTTAAACTCATTGAAAAACATCATGGGGTTAAGGATTGAAAGATTGAAGGTGAATTCATCAGGACTTAGGAAAAACTGTGCGGACTAAAAATGTTCATACATGGACTACTCAAAACACATCTAGATACTTTCCCCCCATGCGTTCTATATAGGGCTGTCAGTCGATTCAAATATTTAATCACGATTAATCGCAAATTAATCGCACATTTTTGATCTGTTCTAAATGTACCTTAGAGGGATATTTTTTAAGTTTTTAATACTCTTAACATATGAGTGGACAAATATGCTTTATATGTGTGTTTATTATCATTTGAACAATGACAAATATTCTCATGAATATTAAACACAACAACCTCTGAACATTACAAATATTCACCTCCGTTCAACCTGGAACCTCTCTCATACAATAATATAATTGTGTGTGGAGAGACACTGTGATGGATCGTTGGAGCTATGTGCAACTCAAGGCATATGCTCGAACGGGAGCTGCCTGGACGTTATTTAATTTTTTGCGTTATTAACGCATTAACTTGACAGCCCTAGTTCTATATAAATGTGTTGGCTTTGCAGTGACATTTTTTTCAGAGTTGCAGCGGACCTGCAGGATTCTGGGTGTTCCAGATATTTGGAGCATAATAACTGAAAGCTGCTTCTCAATGTTTAGTTCTGACTCTGGGGACAGAAAGCAAAGACTGCAGTGTTTGTTTCAGGCATAACACCTAAAACATCCCTCAGTGTCACAGCCTGTAGAGATAGAAGCTGTCCTCTGTTTGTGTTGTAAACCAGCTTTGTTGACAGACCAACCACAGGCTCAACTGCCAAGTTCATCTGATGCACTATCAGCAACTTTTCACTTGGTGCATCAATGTTTTATTTCAAATACAATTCAGAATGTCTCCTTCCTGTTCGGTAAGGTGCTCTTTGGAGTAACAAACAGAACTCCACTTTAGCCCTCTTCAAACGGATAAATGTTTGATGTGCTAATGTAATTACGTGTGCCATGTAAACAGAGTAGCATCTGGCTGCATAAAGAGTCGTGGCTCTCATTCAAATAGGAAAGCTCCGGAAGAAGTGTGTCCTCTTTCTTCTGTTCACTACACTTCTCTTTTTACACACACTCATTATTTGGCTACTTTTCCAGCCCAGCAAATTGGGTGATGTCAATATGGATAACAGGCCGCACCATATGGAAGAGAGTAATGAATAATACAATTGAAGTGTGTTTGATGGAATAGAACAGCCCTGTATTTTCCTCTCTCCGCCTCTACACATTTACATCTACACTTTGGAAAGCCGTCCTGAACTCACAGAACTCTGTCCAACAGAAGCGCCGCTCCAGCCGTCAGGTGAAGAGGAAGAGGTACACGGAGGATCTGGAGTTCAAGATCACAGACGATGACAGTGGCGATGACTCGACAACACCCAAGTCTCCATCGTCGTCACAGCAACAGGTACAGCTGGGCTTTTGGCGTTTACATCACATGATGATGTAAACGAGGAGAAGCTAGACATTCATAACAATTGCCCCACCACTAATATTGAAGTATCAACACATGTCACAGTAGAGACACAAATATGAACCTGAAAATGAGTAGAATAGTGCCCCTTTAAAGTGGACCCATCATGCTATATTTGAATAATATATCGTCGGGCCATACCTATATAAGGTATATTTATACGTTTTCTTTTTCAAAATACCAAACGGATCATGCATTTTAGCCATGCCTCATTTCGCTCTATTTGCTCTCCTCCACCCTGTCTTTGCATGCGCTGCAGCTGACCACGCCCCCCTGCAAAGGAGGGGGCGTGGCATGAGCGTCATGTTACCATGCTGTTACCATGCCACGGCAACCTCTCATTCCCCTGATTGGTGGAGAGTTGGCCATATAGGTGGAACTCCTCGTCATTGACGTGTCACTATTTTCAAATTTGGATCAGTCTGTATCAGATCCGTTGCAGCCCCGTTTTTAGAGATTTGGGTATGGAGGAAAATAGAGAGGGTTGTGTTTTCTGACACTTGGTGAGTTCTCTGAAACACCGGGGACACATATTCATGTATAAAAGACGTACAAAAGTGCATTTTGCATGATAGGTCCCCTTTAATGAAAAGTTTGATATTTAGTTTATACAAAATGTAATTTAAATCCTTTCAGTCAATGGGAAAATTATTACTAAGAAACTTTTCAAGTGAGGTTTTCAATAAAAGTACCGTTTGGTATTCCTCCCAAACTGATCCTGTGTCAGTTTCACATGTATAGTGACCGTTGTACCTGAAGTCAGTCAGTAGCTGCTGTGCTGCAGAGGCTGGATGAAGCTCCAACTCTTCACATGTTCCGTTTGTTTCCAGGATGTGGCCGAGGTTGAAGGGCCCGTTGTGGAAAAGATCATGGTCAAACGCATCACCAAGAAACAGGTGAGAAACAGTGACACACGCGCACACACACACCAACACAATACACAGACAAACACACAAAGATTGACACACTGGCCCTAGTCATGGTTTGCGTCATTTGATTAGCCGCTCCTCAGCTGGCCTAAGCAGATTACACACACACACACACACACACACACACACACACACACACACACACACGAGGTGTGTATTCACTTGGTAAGCAGAGACGAGAGTTCTTGCTTCACTATGTGTGTATGCGCTTGCAGCACTGTGCATCTGATTGACTGTGTGTGTGTGTGTGTTTTCCCAGCTTTGCTTTAGACGGTTTGTCTAAAGAAAGCACATCCCCGAGCCAACACACGCACAAACAGTCACCAGCCAACTTTCCTTTGCTAGCCAGCTGCCAATGGGTTACCCCCCCTCCACACACATATACACACACACTCACACACACACACACACATGCACACACATGCACACGCTCCATTCAGAGTTGACCTCAGGCTTGGCCCACATCCAAAACCACAACGCTAGCTCGCCAGACGCCAAGCTAGCGTTTCCTCAGGCAGGGTGCGTGTGTGATTGATGATTCATGGCATTACAGTAGTAGTTGTGTGTGTGTGTGTGTGTGTGTGATGGCTGCGCTTAAAAGGAGCTGCTGTTAGGGTGCTTCCCTTTCACACACGTGGTGCTGCTGCATGCATGGGAGAAATCTAAAGAGAAATATTACAGTGCTATATTTTGAAACAATAAAACTCTGAAGGATATAGTCAGCAGCGGAAACATATTTTTTACTTAATTAAAAATAGAAATACTTCTGCATTCAAAATGTTGCTCAAGTGAAAGTATTCTCATCCAAATATAGTGAAAGACAGTAAAAGTAGTCGTTGTGCAGATTGGTCCATTTCAGAATAATATATATGATATGTTTTATAATGATTGATCATCAAAGTGTTCTCAAAGCTGGTGAAGGTGCAGCTAGTCTGAATGACTTTGTATACTGCAGGGTAGCTGGTGGATTTACTCCAGGTGGAACTAAAGTCTGATTTAACACTTGATTAGATTTCACATCATTCATCCACATCTGTGAAGAAACTAAAGGTATTAAATACATGTAGTGGAGTAGAAGTACACCATGTACCTCTGAACTGTAGAAGTACAAAATAGCATAGCATTTAGACACTCGTGTATAGTACAAGTACCTCAAAATTGTACTTGAGTAAATGTACCTTGTTACTTTACACCGCCGGATATATATTTTTTTTACTTTTCTGCAATAATAGAGCCCAACCTTTTTTCAAGTCACATGTGTGGAAATTCCAGATTAGAAGTGTCTCCACAGCGAGTTAAACCGAAGCTGCTGCCACTCACCCACATGTTGTATAACAATGACTCTTACACCACGCCACAGCTGCATTTGCTTATTATCAACCTTTGTGTTTTTCAGCTGGAGTCGGGGGAGGAAGTGGAGGTGGAGGAATTCTACGTCAAGTTCAAGGGCTTGTGAGTACCATGCCGTGTTTGTCCCATTCCTTCCATATCTGCCTCTTTTGTCTCTCACAGCAGGGCTTCCCCCTCCTTTTATACTTATTTTCAACACGCACACACACCGGGGTGTCCGAGGTATCTTTAAGTGTGAGAAGCTTTGTGTACTCAACCTGAAAGCCTGGCTCACTTTGTGCTACACAACCACTCCAGCATCAATAACGCAGAAGTGCTGCTAGTACACTTATTTTATGATATTGCCAAACACATGTGGTGTTTTTCTTCATCTGTCGTCATTAAAAGTGTTTCAGCTGAAACACTTTTACAGCTGAAACACTTTTACCATACTGGCTGCGCTAATTGTATTCAAATCAAAGTTTATTTATTCAGCCCAATATCGCAAAACGTGTTTCTCTGTGTGCTTTGCAGATGAACAAACACGAGTGAGTGCTAAAGGATGAAGAAAAGAATAAGGACAAGATCAAATAGATAGAAAAAAAAAAATGTTCTCCAAATCTCACTATATACTAGTGCTTTATTCAAATTGTAGAAAGCACTATTTCTGTAAAAGGCAGAATATATTTATAAACAATTTTGAGTAAATTATTGTGTTGCTGCCGATACCAATAGTATTCTAAATTACTGTTTGCTACAGTTGTTCTTAAAATAATCACCACATCATCAATTGATATACACATATGCAAATGACATTTTAATTGTGTAAACAACCCCACTTTTTCCTTCAGTAAATCACCTATTTAGAGTTTGATTATTCCAAACAGCAGTCTTGTCCTCTTTGGCTTTGATGGGAATCACTGAGTGTGTGTGTGTTTCAGTTCATACCTCCACTGCCGCTGGGCAGACCTGGAGGAGCTGGAGAAGGACAAGAGGATACACCAAAAGGTCAAGAGGTTCAGGGCCAAGCAGCTGCTCCTCAACAGCTTCATAACAGAGGTAAGACTCTCCACTACGGTCAGCCCAGCTCCACACCTAATGAAGTCAATAGACGCGTTCACACCGCAGTACTTTTCCCACTTTAGTTCCAATATAGTTCCGAAATGTCGCGTTCACACCAAAAAGAGCCCGAACTAAAATTAGTTCATGAGAACCTTTTCACCCCCTTTTCCGTCCCTGCTAGAGAGCATGTACTTTTGTGGGAGAAAAAGGTTCCTATGTCTGATTGGCTGGGCGGATTGCAAACCAAGCCCCGTAAAACTCCCAAAGAGTTTTGTGAAGCCGCCATTTTATTATCCTCGCATTAGCATTAGCCCAGCGAAGAAACACAGAGACTAACTTATGGCAACACAAAAGAAAACATGGGAGCGGTGGAGATCAGGAGGTGTCGATGTTCTGGCGATTTACTCGGAAGGCTTCAGTAGAAGCTGCTGGGAGTCCCAGCAGCTTCTACTGAAGCCAGTCCCGAACTCCGGGGACTTCCGGCCGGGGACTTCGGGTGGCATATATATATATACGCCGTGAAGTTGTTTGCGGCCTGCCAGTAAACCCAAAGCAGAAGAAGAAGAAGTTCATGAGAACTACAGGACTGTCTCAGAAAATTAGAATATTGTGATAAAGTTCTTTATTTTCTGTAATGCAATTTAAAAAAAACAAAAATGTCATACATTCTGGATTCATTACAAATCAACTGAAATATTGCAAGCCTTTTATTATTTTAATATTGCTGATTATGGCATACAGCTTAAGAAAACTCAAATATCCTATCTCTAAATATTAGAATATCATGAAAAAGTATACTAGTAGGGTGTTCAACGAATCACTTGAATCATCTAATTAACTCGAAACACCTGCAAGGGTTTCCTGAGCCTTGAAAAACACTCAGCTTGGTTCAGTAAACTAAATCACAAGTATGGGGAAGACTGCTGATCTGACTGCTGTCCAGAGGACCGTCATTGACACCCTCCATCAGGAGGGTAAGACACAAAAAGAAATTTCTCAAAGAGCAAGCTGTTCACAGAGTGCAGTTTCAAAGCACATCCACAAAAAGTCTGTTGGAAGGGGGAAATGTGGCAGGAAACGCTGCACAACCAAGAGAGATGACCGCAGCCTTAACAGCATTGTGAAGAAGAGTCGCTTCCAGAATTTGGGGGAGCTTCAAAGACAGTGGACTGAAGCTGGAGTCCAGGTATCAAAAGTCACTGTTCACAGACGTGTCCGGGAAATGGGCTACAATAGCCGTATTCCCATGGTCAAGCCACTTCTGAACTCAAGACAACGGAAGAGGCGTCTGACTTGGGCTAAGGAAAAGAAGCACTGGACAGTTGCACAGTGGTCCAAAGTCCTCTTTTCAGACGAAAGCAAGTTTTGTATTTCATTTGGAAGTCAAGGCGCCAGAGTCTGGAGAAAGGCTGGAGAGGAGCAAAATCCAAGTTGCTTGAAATCCAGTGTGAAGTTCCCACAGTCAGCGATGGTTTGGGGAGCCATGTCAGCTGCTGGTGTTGGTCCACTGTGTTTCATCAAGCCCAGAGTAAATGCAGCTGTGTACCAAGAGAGCACTACATGCTTCCGTCTGCTGAAAAGCTCTATGGAGATGAGGAATTCATTTTCCAGCATGATCTGGCACCTGCCCACAGTGCCAAAACCACCAGTAACTGGTGTACTGACCATGGCATTACTGTCCTCGATTGGCCTGCAAATTCCCCTGACCTGAACCCCATAGAGAATATGTGGGGTATTGTGAAGAAGAAGCTGAAAGACACCAGACCCAACAATGCTAATGAGCTAAAGGCCGCTATTGAAGCATCCTGGGCATCCATAACACCTCAGCAATGCCACAGGCTGATTGCCTCCATGCCACGCCGCATTGATGCAGTAATCCGTGCAAAAGGATTCCCAACCAAGTACTGAGTGCATTAATGGACATTTTCAAATGTTTGATTGTGTTTTGCTGTTATAAATCTTTTTTTTTTACTTGGTCTGAGGAACTATTCTAATTTTTTGAGATAGGATTTTTGAGTTTTCTTAAGCTGTATGCCATAATCAGCAATATTAAAATAATAAAAGGCTTGCAATATTTCAGTTGATTTGTAATGAATCCAGAATGTATGACATTTTTGTTTTTTTAATTGCATTACAGAAAATAAAGAACTTTATCACAATATTCTAATTTTCTGAGACAGTCCTGTAAAGAGTTCTCATGAACCTTTGTGGGAAAAGTACTCCGGTGTGAATGCGCCTATTAAAGACCATTATGGTTTTATCTATTTGCCTGTACAGCACTTTGGTCTGGAGGTTTAAAGTGCTTTATAAATAAAGTTGTATTGTATTGTATTGTATTGTATGGTTCTACATTTAAAATACTAGCCCTGTTTTATCATACTAAAGTTGATTCATAACAGCCTTAATTCATAAGACATAACAGAGATATGTGAAAAAGGGATCAAAAGCTGTAGTATAGGGGCACAAACACTGAACAGGTACAAGTAACAAGTATTTCATAGGTATTAACACATCTAGAATTGGAGAGCTAACCAAATACCCTAAAAACAAATTCAACCCTAAGTACTAAATGGTCCCAAAACAGTATTTTCATCAGTCTAAACATTGGTTTATACAATGAAGATGTAATAAACACAGATATATGACAAATAGAAAATAATGGTAGAAATAAAATGCATTTTAGAGTGAAGTTCCAAGCATTTTATCTTCATACAGACATGTGTTTTACAATAATGAACACTGACATTAAGAGGCTCAGAAATCAACATCTTTTGAAGGGGGAAAAGCCAAAGAGAAAAACCCCATGTATACAGCTCCAGATAAAAGACCATGAAAAGATTTAGCCAGTACACGCTGTCAGCAGACCTATCGTTAAACCTCCTCCCTGCTATTGGTAAAACTCCAGTCTCTTTTCTTTCCAGATGGACGACGAGCCTTTTAACCCCGACTACGTGGAGGTGGACCGTGTCCTGGACGTTTCAGAGAGCCCAGATGAAAATGAAGAGGTGCTTTGATCTCCTCCTGTCATCTTTCATGGGTTTGAGCTTCTGCCTCTCTCCACACACACTCCCCAGACCTGACTCCTGTTTCTCTCTCTCTGTGTGTGTGTGTTTTTCTGTGGTGTAGACGGTGACCTTATATCTGGTTAAATGGTGCAGCCTGCCTTACGAAGACTCCACCTGGGAGCTGAAGGCCGACATCGACCAGTCCAAGATAGACGACTACGAACTCATCGCAGCACGCACACCCAACACTAAGAGAGTGGTAAGCAGCTCCTTCGGCGTGTGTGTCTGAATTCTCGTTGGGTGCTATATGGTTCCTCCCAGTAGGCGTGTGTTTGTGTGTGTTGGCCTGCTGCCTGCCTCCTCCAGATTTACAGCTCCCTTAACTGCTCTCCACAGGGCCACGTTCTTGTGGTCTCACACACTCGCGCACACACACTCGCACACACACGCCCTGGTCTTGTGGCGGGGCCAAACCACTAACAGTGTGTTTAATGCTGAACAGAAGCAGCTGACTGGCTGTGGTCTCTGCCTCATCACTCCTCTCTCTGCCTGCGTCCATCTCTTTAACTGCGGCCTACTGTTTCTCCTTAACCTGTTAAGCCCGGCAGCCCCCGCAGGCGAAACTGTGTCTCACACGAAACTGTGTCTCACACGAAACTGTGTCTCACACGAAACTGTGTCTCGGGGCATCTTAACATTTAACAACCTATTAATGTGTCATACCCACTTAACGGGAAGAAACTCAGCTAACTGACGATATGAACAATTTTTAGCTAAATAAAACACAAGGGTAATACCAAGCCTCTGAATTAGCACGAAGCGAAAAAATGCTAACGCACTTAGCACTGAACTCACGGTAGAAATATTTTATTACTTATCTGATCTGCACAAACAAGATATCAGTGTGTGAGAGCTACAACCAAGCTTCCGGTTCCGGGGCATGCTGGCTGCGCATCACTCATTCACCAATGGGTAATGTTTAGATGGATTTTAGGAACTTCCCTTCGATTCTATTGGTTCCAACGGTTAAAAAGAGGTGTCAATCATCAAACTCGACGAGGGGTCCATAGATATGGAAAATCCAGCCAAATGACCCCAGAAGTGTTTTGTTTTTTTCTAAACCTCTCTAAAAAGGTCAAATGTCACTTGTTTTGCATCAATCTTGATACAGGGTACGTATCATGTTATAGTTTGGATTCCTAAAGCTTTTAGTCTACTATCCCATCATTCAAGGGTGGTTTTCACTATAAGTCATGTTTTTTTTTTTGGACGGACACAATAATTAAAAAATGTTAAATCTGAATTTACTTTAAAATAAAAATATCTATATTGATTCTGACTTTTCTACATCCAACTCACAGGTGTAACCTTGCTTTGAGAAAAAGGATTATTAATTTAACCCATTTAGAAGGGAAGATATGGTCATTTGTTCTGGGAATGTCATTTTCGAGCCTGAGATCTGAAAAACAGGCTCAGGGCTTAAGAGGTTGAGGGCCCTGTTGGAGTGGCTCCACAGAGGCACCGTTTAGATTTTTATTTTTGGCAAACTGTCCCAGGAAACATCTCCCTAACTATTAAAAAAAGACAGACATTTATCTTTCTCCTGCCTCTGACTTTGCCGGTCAAAAACAACTTGAGTGCATGGAGAGATTCCTCGAAAGACTAAACCGCATGTTAATCTATTTTTCATATGGAGCAACATATGGGAGGACGTTTCTCTATTCTGAGCCTTCCTTTCCCTGCTTACTGTGTGCTGCCATGCACTTTTGTAATAGGGTTGTAATAGAAAGCTACCTAATGCATCCGTCTTTTCTGCAAGAACATCAAATCAATCATAATAATAATAAAAAAATCTTTATTTGTATAGCACTTCTCATACACCAGGTGCAGATCAAAGCGCTCAAAACCTCCAGTGTACCACAGTAAATATTTGTTATTTTGTAGCTGAATGACACTTGAACTGCGGTTTATTGCACCACCCCGTGTTTTACAATCGCAAATTACCCTTGGATCCTTGAAATCCAATTTATCCCATCTTCAGTTTTCCAACAAGTCCCATCCTCACACCAAATATTTGATGAAGATAGATGAGCCTCGATGTTGTGTAGTAATTAATGTTTTGTGCGTCTAGGAACGGCCCCCTGCAGCTGAATGGAAGAAGCTGGAGGGCTCCATGGATTACAGGAACAGCAACGAACTCAGGGAGTACCAGCTGGAAGGTCTCAACTGGCTCACCTTCAACTGGTACAACTCGTAAGTCACCATTAAGTTTATTCTGCTCTAATGAGCTCCTCACTGCCACTGCCAGCCTGTGCATGTGACGGCCCCTCATCTGATGCTCTTAATGGGACATTAAGTGGCCCTCCAGCATGCTGGGGATTACGTTTTCCCACTGCCGCTATCCATGCATCCGGTTAGTTCCACCAAAATCTTCATTTAAGAGCACAGATACAAGGTTTTTGTAAGTCTGTGTGCCTTTTTCTGTTGAATGCCCCAATTCCAGAGGTGGAAGAAGTATTACGGTATTTTTTTTCAATAAAAGTAGCAATACCAGAGTGTAAAAATTGTCTATAAGTAAAAGTCCTGCAATCAAAGAACTAGCATCAAAATATACTTATAGTAAAAGTAGTCCTTGTGCAGATTGGTCCATTTCAGAATAATATATATGATATGTTTTATAATGATTGATCATGAAAGTGTTCTCAAAGCTGGTGAAGGTGCAGCTAGTCTGAATGACTTTGTATACTGCAGGGTAGCTGGTGGATTTACTCCAGGTGGAACTACAGTCTGATTTAACACTTGATTAGATTTCACATCATTCATCCACATCTGTGAAGTAACTGAAGGTATTAAATACATGTAGTGGAGGAAAAGTACACCATGTACCTCTGAACTGTAGTGGATTAGAATTAGGGTTGCAAAGGGGCGGAAAGTTTCCGTAAAGTTTCCATGGGAAGTTAAGCTGGGGAATTTTGGAAATATTCGATGCAAAATTAAACAAAACATGACATTTCAACAGATGATTTTTTTTTAAACTAGAACAGAACAAATTTTAATTATTTTATTGAACAATTATTTGTTTCATTGAAGAACGAAAACAGGAATGTTGAGTTAAATGTTACTCATCCCCCCCAACCCCACTCATTAAAAAATTAACAAAAATGCACGCCCCCATCCAAAAATCCCCACAAAGTCCCATTCAAAATATTAAATGAAAAGAGCCCCTCTCTCTCCACAAAGTCCCATTAAACATGCAAATCTTCCTTCAAGCGATCCTCTGCATTCTCCCTAATTAGAATAACATTCAAACACTAGTATCTCAAGATTTTACTTTAGTACTTGAGTGAATCTACTTGGCTACTTTACACCACTGCCCAAGTCTTACCGTTTGAGGGTAAATACTGTTCATGGATGTTTTTGGAATATGAAGGACTCAATCAAGTCTCTGAGTATGACAGATAATTTTCCAGCTTGTTGCACATTTTTTGCATTAGATCGCTGGTGTGGAAAACAGACCGCCTCACCCCTGTGGAAAAGCAGCAGCAATAATGATCTAAAGGGAAAGATGGTTGAGGTCATGGAAGCATACTGCTGAGTCATGTAAAAGTTCCGGCGGTTTCCATCAGGGCCAAAGCGGGACTGGTCTCTGAGATGTCAGACTTGTAATGTTAACTTGTTGAGTGACACTGAATAGAGCTTTGTTTTAATGCTATTATTCATTCTGAGCACTTCCTCCCTCCTCCACAGACGTAACTGTATCTTGGCTGACGAGATGGGTCTAGGAAAGACCATCCAGTCTATTACATTCCTCTATGAGATTTTCAAGATGGGCATCCAGGGGCCGTTCTTGGTCATCGCCCCGCTCTCCACCATCCCCAACTGGGAGAGAGAGTTCCGCACCTGGACGGAGCTTAACGCTGTGGTGTACCACGGCAGCCAGGCCAGCCGCAAGACCATCCAGGCCTACGAGATGTACCACCGAGACTCACAGGTGAGCACAATGCGTCCAAACTGCCCATCATGTGAAGGCATTCATACATGTACTTCTTTTTTTAGTGGAAGAAAAAATAGAGGGATGTTGGTATAAAAACAATCAATTATTTTAACACATGAGATTAAAATTGATAAAATAAGGGTTTTTATTTCTGTCTTTTAAATTCAACCACCATCCAGTCAAAATAACCTCTCTGCTGATTAGTTATTGAAAAGAAAAGTTAAATCTTTGCTGCATATATTGTGTATTTATTTCAACAAGGACCATGCATACAAATACATTAATCTCAGAAAATATGGATTATGCCAGATTATAGCTAATAACTAATTTAATAACAATCAACAAACACTAAAAACATTGCATAATCTCTATCTCACAAACAATTATAAAACATGATTTAAGTACAGGTCAATAAAATAATACATAGTACAGTTAAAATATAATCTAACAATACAGTTCAAATTGAAAAACTCAGATTACAGTGCAATTAATGTTGGCATGACTGGTTGCTTAATATCAATGTAGTTAAGCTGTGTAACTGAATAAATCATCAAATGTTATGTTTAATTAGACAAAGAATGAACAGCCAGAGGTAAAAGGCTGTTTCAGCTCAGTTCTCGGTCATTTAGCTTGATGTTGAATTTCTTAAAGGTCCGTCAAGAATTGCCAAACATATAAAAAGCCTTTTCCAGGCTTTCATTATACATATTTCTATCTAAAACAAGTGTCATTTGCTTGAAATGTAAAGTACATGTTTTGGAGGCACACTGTAAGACCTGAAGACCGAGTGTTGATGCGTCCTGTTGGCAGCTCTGTATGAGGAGGATGATGTAGCAGTACAGTGTGACTGTCAGCACATCTGAACAGCTACCCTGTGGGGGGGAGGTTGGTCCGGTCAGCTGGGGATGGACAGTGCCCCTCTGCTGTGTAAGCTCTTTACACTCCTCGAGCTGTAAGCTCTTATTGTACAATGCGGCGGACACTCTCAGCCACTCAGTGAAACCCACGCCACCACTGAAGGAAATAAGCTGGAGTAGCCGTGTCCTTGCTAGCTGCTTGTTCCTAATCCTGGCTGAGGTAATCCTCAAGGTCGAACTGGACCACGTGTTCCTGCACTGCCTGCTTACTACATACAAGGGACAGCTACACAAAACACTTCAGGGTTACACTGTTTATGTCTGCCATCTCTAAAATGGTAATAATATTAAAGGGGGTATTCTGTTCTCTATTCGACCAGATTTCATTAAAGGGGACCTATCATGCAAAATGCACTTGTGTACGTCTTTTATACATGAATATGTGTCCCCGGTGTTCCAGGGAACTCACCAAGTGTCAGAAAACACAACCCTCTCTATTTTCCTCCATACCCAAATCTCTAAAAAAAGGGGCTGCAACGGATCTGATACAGACTGATCCAGATTTGAACACTGTCCTGACCAGGACGGTGGCGCTACGGCTATTGGTCAATTCTCCACCTATCAGGGGAATGAGAGGTTAGGCCACGGCTGGCCATTGCTGCTCGAAAGCGCTGGAGACGCTGTAGTACATATGCCAGGCCTGTAAGTGGCGCTGTAGTCTGCCACAAAAGCAGCGAAGAAGACTTCCCTTGCATGGTTGCCATGGTTACCCTGGTTGCCCTTCTCTTTATTCTCCGCTGTGGCTCTTTTTCTCCCTCCCCGAGGCAAGCGTTTGCGCCTCCTGCTTTTAAAACAAATGAATAATGACTCTATATAATCATATGTAGGGGATAATGTGCAGCGACGCGGTCATTATGGGGAAAAGAACACCGACAGGCTGATCAGGAGCCTCGGAGACGGAGATCTCTTTTTCTCCCCCTCTTCTGACAGCCTAGCAGCTGATCTCAAAGCACGCTCCCCTCTCCTGAAGGGGGGCGTGGTCAGCTGCAGCTCACAGAATCAGCCCCCTGCAAAAACAGCGCTGGAAAGAGCAAATAGAGAGAAATGAGGCATGGCTAAAAACTATATTTATATACTTTATATAGGTATGGCCCTACAATATATTGTTCAAATATAGCATGATGGGTGTCCTTTAAAGAAAACATACAACCGGTGTCAAATGTTGTTTTTTGGCCTTTTCTCACTATGGAGTTGCCATGATTGTATATTTTTCGTTCAAGTAAAAACTGTTTCCCTCCCTGAATATAATATTAAATGTACAGACTTAGACAATAAAGATGAGTCGTATTGACCCTCATTCTTTCCCCTCCTTCAGGGTAAAGTAATAAAGGGAGCGTACCGGTTCCACGCTGTGATAACGACCTTCGAGATGATTCTGACCGACTGTCCGGAGCTGCGCAACGTGAATTGGCGCTGTGTGGTGATAGACGAAGCCCACCGCCTCAAAAACCGAAACTGCAAACTACTGGAAGGACTTAAAATGATGGACATGGTGAGTGGGGTCTAGGGCAAGAAGAATCGATTCAGCAAGTGGCGAGAGGTCGCTATCGGTTATCTCTAGGTCTGTTTGACACCAAAGAAATTCCACAAACAATACTTAACTTGTCGACTAATCGCTCAGTTGGTTTAATCTGCAGAGTTTGTGTTCACAAGTTTAGTACATCACATTTCATCTCGAGTTAACCAGAAATTTGCCTTTAAGTTTCTTAGAAGTTAGTCATTGAGCTTTTAAAAAGTGACAACTGAGAAAATATTACAGTGGACATTTTGTTATTACTTTCATTATTATTGTTTTATTTATGTTATAGGTTTTACTATTTTATTGTATTTATTCATTTTGCATTGTCTTATTTGACCAAGAGGGATCATTGTTTATTTGATTTGTATTATCACACCTACTTGACCTCTTATGTCCCTGGAACTGTTATATTATGGTGTTATGCTGTATACGTGCTAAAAGGTTTCAATGTTTGACCTGAGGTGAATCTTTGATGTTTGCCATGTTATCAAAGCACTTTGAGCTGCACCCGGCCTGTGAAAAGTGCTTTACAAATAAAGCTTTATTATTATTATTTATTCAAACAAACAACCTAGCAACTAAGATGGGTCAGCTAATAAATACGAAATCATTCTTTTATTCATTTGCACACTCTCACTGAGATAATTGAGCTCAGACTAAGGTCCACAGTACATATGAATCAGAATCAAGATTATTGCCGGGTACGTTTACACTTGCAGGGAATTTGCTCCAAGAAAAAAAGTTGCGTTGGTAGGTAAAAAACGCACACTGCTTAAACTTTTTTTTTTTAGTATAGTGTGCGTTTTTTGGCACACCTGAGTACAGGGTATGTTTTCTTAGCCAGATTTGTGTAGCTTTTCAAAGCTCTTGTATGGAGTTGGACAAAGCCTTCATGTGAGACACTCAAACGTCCTCTCTCCTGTCTCTCCCTCTTGCAGGAGCACAAAGTCCTGCTGACAGGGACTCCTCTCCAGAACACGGTGGAGGAGCTCTTCAGCTTACTCAACTTCCTGGAGCCCGAGCGCTTTCCCTCTGAACTGACATTCATGAGTGAATTTGGAGACCTAAAGACTGAAGAGCAGGTAAATGGAGAACTCTTCGGAGAGGGGAGGACCTTCACACTTCCTGTGGTTCCTTCACTGACTGAAGTGTTAACCCTGCTTCCCACGCTCTCAGGTCCAGAAACTGCAGGCCATTCTGAAGCCCATGATGCTGAGAAGACTGAAGGAGGATGTGGAGAAGAACCTGGCCCCCAAGGAGGAGACCATCATAGAGGTAGGACTGATGTCTGAACCGTCTTGTTCTGGTGATGGTTTCCATACATCGTCATTTCATGGATATGTTTCAGAGAAGGGAAAAAAAGAATTGCGTCAACCTTTTTCAGGTGGAGCTGACCAACATGCAGAAGAAATACTATCGGGCCATTCTGGAGAAGAATTTCACTTTCCTGTCCAAAGGAGGAGCAGGTGGAGGAGCAGGAGTACCCAACCTCCTCAACACCATGATGGAGCTGAGGAAATGCTGCAACCACCCATACCTCATTACTGGTATAAACACACTTCCAGTAACTAAATTAAAGACTAACAATTCTGCCACAAATAAATCTGGGGTGTCCATCTCATTTAAGTTCAGGGGCCATATACACCCAAATCTGGTCTGAAGTGGGCCGGACCAGTAAAATCATAGGATGATAACCTATAAATAACAACAACTCCTTCCCTTTGTTTTAGTGCAAAAAATGTTCACATTGAATGAACTATATTTTTGCAGTTAATATCTTATCTGTCATTTCTACACTTTGCCAAGTCACTCCACTGGCCCTCTTGGACTCTCTGGTGGGCCAGTGTCTGTATGTTAGACACCCTTGGTCTACATGTTCCAAATGTTTCTCTGATGAGTTTCAATTGTCCTCCCTTGTCCAGGAGCGGAGGAGAAGATTGCGGAGGAGTTCAGGGAATCCCACGGTGGCCGGGCAGACATGCCTGACATGGCCCTCCAAGCCATGGTGCAGGCTGCTGGCAAGCTGGTGCTCATCGACAAGCTGCTCCCCAAACTGAAGGCCGGGGGCCACAGAGTGCTGGTGTTCAGTCAGATGGTGCGCTGCCTGGACATTCTGGAGGACTACCTCATCCAGAAACGGTGAGGACAGAGACACGTTTCCTCAAAGGGTGCAGAGTGTAGGGATGACCCCATTTTAATCCTTTAACAAGAACGGGCTTCTGCTGATACACGGGCCAATCAGATGAATGACAGCTGCTGAGTTCACAAGATGCTCCCTGGGAAAATGTGAAGACATATCAGCAGGAGAAATGTTGATGTCTGTAAAGATCAGCTGTAGCTACTCAGGTACTGACTCAAAGTATTGTAGGTCCTGGTAGGAGCTGCAACTATTATTTGATCAACATCAAATACATTTTCCAACTAATGGATTTATCTTTTCATTGATTTTCAGAGAAAAAATAATGACTGGTTTGAACTGCTGAAATGTGTCTATTATTCGAGTCTTAACTTCAGTAAACTGAATGTCTTTGCTTTTGGACTGTAAGTCAGATAAAACAGAAAAGATAATCACCCTGGTCTTCAGGGAACTTTGGTGGACCCGTTTCCTGATTCACCAAACAACAAATCGATTCATCAAGAAAATAAGGGAAATAATATACCGTATACGATACCGTATATGATCCCAAATATCACGTTGTGTTCAAAGCATCATAACCTCTGAGCTGTTTGAGCCAGAGACATGCCGTGTGTTTCCTCTTAAACTACAGAAACGGCAATAAACAACTATTACGTTTTTCATTGAGATGCGTTTACTTATTTTTGTTGAAACGAATGTGCGTAAAGTTTTAAAAGATGCGGCTAGTCTCACCTTGATTCTGGTGCATTGCTTATCGTTTTCTGTTTTATAGATCTATTCTCATCCACCATCTTTGTTTGTGACGTAAAGAGTGTAAGAGTCACGTTTCTGAATCGGACACTCTGAGTGGATGCAGTCATAGCCAATCGGAGTCTGATTCAGAGGGTTGCCCGTCAGTTCCGTTGTAATGTGTACTGAAACGAGAGCCGGTATAATTCCTCGCGCGAAAACAAAATAAAAGTTATTACGTTATTTTAGTGTCTTAAAAGTAGACTAAGGTATGGCAAGGACAACAAAATGACAATTCCTGGCAAAAAAAACGCCCATGGCCACTGCCCAAAAGAATGGGCATAACTAATGAACAGAATAAGTTAGAATCTTCTAATCAGTTCTGATACAATGATAATAAATGTGTGCAATGCTCCGTGTTGAATGTTTCTTTCAATGTTATGGTTAGCAGTTATTTTTAATCAAATAAGTAAAAAGATCAAGCTCCATTTTTATTTATGGGCAAATATCCCCTATTATAGTGTATATAAGTATCTAGTGAGTGACATATCATTAGCTGAGGTTGTGCTGATTTCTGGGATAATAATAATAATAATAATAATTCCTTACATTTATTATAGCGCTTTTCCAGATGCTCAAAGCGCTTTACAAATACACATTACATTACACATGCAATGGTCAACACTGTGGACAATACCCACAGGAGCAAGTTCAGGTGAAGTGTCTTGCCCAAGGACACAACGGCTTTACAGACGCAGCAGCGGCAGGTTTCACCCCTTGATCTGATGATCATTGCACAGCGCACTGCGCCACACCGTCCATCTTCACGCCTCAAAGTCATCGAGGCGCTTTTACAAGTACACATTGATATCATACATGTACTGTGGACATTACCCACAGGAGCAAATCCGGGTGAAGTGTCTTGCCCAAGGACACAACGGCCTGACGCAGTGGCGGCAGGAGCGGGTTTCGAACTGGAGTTCCCCAGCACCCCCCTTGATCTGATGATCAGATGCACAGACCACTGCGCCACCCGTCCCGTTAATGTGCGGGATGTGTAAAACTTGATTATACTGTAAATAAATGACAATTTATAAGGCAAAACCATAGACTGTATATATATATATATATATTTATATATATATATATATATATATATATATATATATACATACAAATGTAAATAAATGACAATTTATATGGCAAAACCATAGACTGTATGTATATATATATATATATATACATATATATATATATATATATATATATACATATATATATGGACGTAGGGTCCGTGACGTCACCCATAGGATTCTGCAGAGTTGCCGTGAAGCCCTAAGTAGGCGGAGTCGGCTACTAACGGCTCGACAGTGACGTCAGAGTCTAACTCCCGCCTTCTCCAGCCTGCTCCAAATAAGGGCAAAGAGGTGGAGCTGAGGCGGGATAGGGCGGGACCTGCTGCCAACGAGCGTGACGTTCCAGACCTAGCTCAGGCTAAGAAGCTAAGCTAACATGCTCTCAGTATTAAGCTAACAACCTATGCTAACAACACAGCAGGCGGGCTACAGGCGAACCAAGTCCGCGTTTCGATGCATTCCTTGATCTCCAGTTATAACGCCGGACTCCACCGCTGGCCGAAGCTAACGGAGCCCCAGGGGGCTAGCTACGGCCGCCGGGACCTATGGCCAGAACGCGCTAGCAAGCTAGCCCCCTGCAGCCCCGTTAGCTTCGGCGGCGTGGACTCCGGCGGCCCCACTGGGATAATTGGGTCCCCTTTTCACATTTGCTCCCGTTTAGCATTATGGGCGTCATAGCCATATAGTATAAAAGTCTTACCCAAGGCTGAATCATAAACTAAACTGTATATATGTATAAAGGGTTACGTCCTTAGCTGACTAATAAGCTACATAACAAGCTAAGCTAACAAGCACATAAACACCTGCTAACGGGATTAACATGTATAATATTATCATTTTACTCACCGAAAAAAGCTGAAAGTAGACTTCTTGGAAGTTCTGTTAGTACATTCAAGCGCACAGCACGACATTTTAATTATCTGGTATTTGTAACAATATTCCCTAACAGGCACAATCACCACGAACACAGCTAAAGGGTCAAGTACAGTAACTACAACTAACTAACGTTGTAGCCTCTATGGTTGTAGCCTAGCAGAGTGGACAAGTTGCTGTTAGCTGACAGTGAGGCACGTATCTGTCAATCAACGTGACCACGCCCTAATGTGTGCACAAACTTTAAGACCTAATATAAATAAAAGGGTCGCGTTAGAAAACAATTCACTCACAGATCCATAATCATGAAGGTGGAATCTAACTATATCGATAATAAAAATGTATGGAGCCAGGGGTAGAAACATGTTTTTTTCTGCTGTAAAGTTGGGCATTTTAACATGGGGGTCTATGGAAATTGCTCCTTTCTGCAGCCATCGCCTATCGGCCAATATATGAACTGCAGTGTGTGGCACTTCCGTATTGGCTTCACGGCTCTACCTCACAGTTTGCCGCTTGGGCAAAACACAAAAATATACAAACGGAAATGTCCTATGTGGGTCTCAGAGGGTTAATACAAGTCATTATAAGTTGCACTTCATAGTCTTGATTAATTAGTTTGATATGATATAGTGTATCTGGGGGAATGTGACTCCATATGATAAGCCATAGAGAAGCTTTGGGACATCTCTCTCATAGTGTTACTTTTCTGTCATGATGTCACTAAAATACCTCTCCTCCCGTGCAGATATCCTTATGAGCGTATAGACGGTAGAGTACGTGGTAACCTACGTCAGGCTGCCATCGACCGCTTCTCCAAACCTGACTCGGACCGCTTCGTGTTCCTTCTGTGCACGAGGGCCGGGGGCCTAGGCATCAATCTGACGGCAGCCGACACCTGCATCATATTCGACTCTGACTGGAACCCTCAGAACGACCTGCAGGTACAATCCTGACTCCCACATTTAGCTCTGCTCAGACACGTGCACAGATGGACCTCAAAGTGGGCTCGAGCACCTGTAGAAGCACACATAGTAGAAGTATATAAGCCATACAATATCAGCATCTGCCAGTAATTACTGAAGCATCTTGCCTGATGCCTTTATGGAGAAGGTGGTAAGAGTTTGGCTTGTTAACATGTGAGGAGAATTTACCAAAATGGACATAATTTATTTATTACTAAAACTGTCACAAAAGTAGTTATCTTGGACATATTTTTATTTAAAAGTAACACAAATCGCCAGCTTGCCCTTTTATTCAGTTGGACCCTGCCCCTCTAACCTCCTCTGCACGTGACTGATTCTGCTTCACTGGACCATATAATTAGTCCTCTTCTGCAAGTCATTTATCTGACTGCGTCCTCTTCCAGGCCCAGGCCAGGTGTCATCGTATTGGCCAGTCCAAGGCGGTGAAGATCTACCGGCTGATCACCAGGAACAGCTACGAGAGGGAGATGTTTGACAAGGCCAGTCTGAAGCTGGGGCTCGATAAGGCCGTTTTGCAGAGCATGAGCGGACGAGAGAACAGCAACAGCGGGGTGAGACATCACACACACACGTCCAATATCCCATAGATAGCTTCAGGTGGATTTCTTTTAGTCAGTGAATCTGTTCAGTTCACCATGAGTCAGAAAGCTATTCCAGAAGCTGGACAACTGTCTCCAACCCAGTTGTGATTTAACCAAGCCCACTTCCGCATGGCGAAAGCATCAACATAGCGTAACCCTTTGCGTGTTCATGCCAGGAAATATGAATTTGACAGCTACAGTCGCTTCATAGAGCATTTTTCTTCGAAGTAGATTGATTAAAAAAGCACTTTAATATGAAAGCGTCAACAGTTGCACAGAGCTGAGTAAATGTTAATTATTTTTTATATGAGTTCACCATGGATTTAAAAATAATAATCTAGCAAACAATATTCAATAGTTAATTTTTTGTTTGTCACATTGTATTATATGGGATACTCTCCTACACTGTCACAGGATTACAAATATTCCATTTCCCCCGCGCTGTAAAGTTTTCGTTTTCTGGGCTGGAAAAACGATAGACCTTCACACCACGTTGTCAGACCACTCGTTCATCCTTTGTATGAAACCTACTGACGCCAAATAAGTTAAATTGATAGTTTAGTTCAAATATTTTCCGTCCCATGTTTGTGTGCTCTGACAACACTAAACTTTGTCATGGAATCCGTTGTTGTCGGAGTACAGCAGTTGTCCAAGAAGGAGGTTGAGGACCTGCTGAGGAAGGGAGCGTACGGAGCTTTGATGGACGAGGAAGACGAGGGATCAAAGTTCTGTGAGGAAGATATCGACCAGATCCTCCAGAGACGAACACACACCATCACTATCGAGTCTGAGGGCAAGGGCTCTACCTTTGCTAAGGTAAAACCTGAGCATGATCCAACGACTACTGCAGTGAACTCTGCTTCCATACTCAGACATTATATTATCAGTGGAAGACGTACTCAAATCTGCTACTTTACACCTCTGAATTGTAGTGGGGTAAAAGTACAAAGTAGAAAAATGAAAAACTACAGTAAAGTACAACTATCTAAGAATTGTACTTAAGTACAGTACTTGAGTAAATCTACTTGGTTACTTAAAATCACGGATGTGAAGTTAATTACTGACCTCTTTCGTCTGCAGGCCAGTTTTGTTGCAGCTGGTAACCGAACAGACATTTCTCTGGAGGACCCAGACTTCTGGCAGAAATGGGCCAAGAAGGCTGAGCTGGACATGGATGCCATGAATGGACGGGTACTACAAAAACACACACTCACACACACACACACACTCTCACACACACTAAATGTTAAATCCAACCAACAACATAAAGAAATGCTTCCTAATACTTGATTTAAAGTAAGGGTGTCCCCTCATAGAAAAGGGGACATGCAGTGGTAAGTAGTCGGTATCACCACAAGCTAGCAGGAGGTAAGAGAGATTAATATTGACAGTTGGGAATCTCCTCTCTTCCTTGATTACCCATGTTTCCCTGCTCTCGTGTGTGTGTTTGAGCGAGAGAGAGTAAGCTGCTTAGCTCCACTTAACGGAGCGCAGATGCCTGGAGGGTACAGAGATATCACTTAGACTACACACACATACAGTTACACAAGCTCGCTCGCATTCTTACACACCCATTGAGTGCTCTGCTAACAGGCATCTTTATTTTCCCGCTCTATATTTGTTCACTTTTTGTATCTGTGTTTGTCCTCCTGGTTCTGTGTTCTCCTCCTTTGGAGGGCTCTCCAGCGGAACACTTAATCCAAATCTGCCAGCGAACAAGGGCTGCTCCCCTGGGATTTCATTGTGTGATGTTAAAATGGAAATGACTGCAGCCCTCTGTGATTATTGTGGAGCTAACTACCGCCCTGTTTGCACATATTAATGGGATTGCGAGTGGGAAAAAAATCTAATTAATTGAACAAAAATGTAATTCATTAGACAACATAATTAATGGCAGTTGGTTTGAGCCAGGCAGAAATGTTCTCAGCATCAGGAATGAAACACGGGGCCAAACATCCAATTATTCAGATTCTGTACAGAAGATGCCACGGGGTTCACACTTGTCATAGAAGTCCGAATGTACATGATATGTACAAATAGGCCACTTCACAGGAAGGAAGCAGAAGGTGCTTTGCATATTGTTGTTGACAGATTTAAGGCCATCTGTTTTTTAAACCTGATTAATCAAATAAAATAAAAAGATTCCAGAAGGACAATGCATCTTGGCTTTCAAAAAACACAAACTAAATGTGCTCACCTAATTTGTTTCCAGAACACGCTGGTGATCGACACACCAAGGGTGAGGAAGCAGACCCGGCACTTCAGCAGCGCCAAAGAGGACGAAATGCTCGAGTTCTCGGAGCTGGAGAGTGAAGACGACGAACCGAGCCGACCCTCGTCCAAACCGCGGCGGCCCCAAGACAAAGCCCAGGGGTACCCCCGATCTGAGTGCTTCCGAGTGGAGAAGAACCTGCTGGTCTACGGGTCAGTCACCACACTGATGCACTTATCTAATCTAAAGACACCTGCTTTTACCATGTCTCTAAATCATTTAACCCTGCTGTCATGTCCATTTCTCCCCCCTTACTGTGTTGTGGTGGTCCCGATCAAATTTGACCAGTCTGTTTTAACTGCTTTTACATAAAAACCATTAATAATCACCACATTTTATTTAACAACTTTGTAGGCTGTAAACAATGTCTCAGACTACTGGTTTACATGAAAAAAAAGACACTTAAAATGTTTTCCAAAAACATTTAGTTTTGTGGGTGTGTATCTGATACTGTGGAGGATATCATAAGGCCTAAAAAGCACCATTTTATGATTGATGAAAGTAGTTAAACGTTCAGATTTAACCCCAGCACGGGTTAAAACGCTTTAAAGTTCTCTGTAGGAAATGCCTGTGGATGATTTATATAATTGCATTAAAGACATAAAGAGGAATGTTTATTAACCTGTGCATAAGAGCGTGTTTTACTACATCATAGCAGCCTTTCAGGACATGGATGCATTATACTGCACACCCACAGGCCAACTGACACACTTACCACATACAGGGATAATTGTGTGTCAGCGTTGTTATTGTTAGAGTCTAGTCTTGTGGCCCGAGGCTGTAGGACACAAAAACACACTGTCTGACTGAGCCCGTCCTCTCGCTCAATGCGCTGTTGTCTTTTCCCATCATCCATCTCTCTCTCTCACCCTCATCCACCATTTTACCTTGTCTAAAATCAGTGGAGATTTGAAAGCAGCCTTGGAAAAAATGTAGTCTGTGTCGGGAACCCTGTCCAACGCATCAGCCTTTAGGATCGCTTACCCTCCATTAACACACACAGGGATGGCTGGGTGGCACTGGTTGGGCTGACAGTCACTGTTAGATCAAAACTCTGGTACATGTATGACCTTTGTGTCAGGCTGCAACTACAGATTATTTTCCAAATTAATTGTTGGGTCAATAAAATGTCAGGAAATGGTATAATGTCCATACCAATTTGTAAAAGACCATGGGGATGTCTTAACATGTCTTGTTTTGTCAATCCAAATCCCAAAGATATTCAACTCTATAACTATAATGGAAACAAATCCAGAAATGTACATATATATTACTTGCATTAAAAATGACTCAATTAATAAAATAGGTTGAAAACTGATAATGCACTAATTGCTGCCGCTACCTTTTTTGAAATTAAAATCAGAACAATTACAATCGATTTCTTTGTATGCAAAAATGCTTTGCTTCACAGATGAATGCACATTATATAATTATTATTTGTTGTTTAGTATAGTCTTTATATCATGTGCAACATGTTAATTAGATTAATCAAAACGTGGATCATTGGTTTGACAGGAAATGCGATATTTTCCCCGTATTTGACATGTTTTACTGCATTTGAATGAATACTATGATCTGGTAAACAAATACGGTATATCCACTAACAGGTTTTTGTTCTCTATATCTCTTTGCAGGTGGGGTAGGTGGAATGACATCCTGGCTCACGGTCGCTTCAAACGACCCCTGAAGGAGTCGGATGTGGAGAAGATCTGCAGAGCGCTGCTGGCCTACTGCCTGCTGCATTACCGTGGAGACGAGAACATCAAGAGCTTCATCTGGGACCTGATCAACCCCAGTGAGGACGGGACCACCAAGCTGCTGACCAACCACTCCGGTAACACACACTATATACACTGCATGAGAACATACAATCCACACTATGTAGGACTGACGAACATAATACATGGAAGAATGACAATATATTAGATTTTTATTTCATTATTAATGTAATTCAAATGTTTTGATTGCATATCAGAGTTCCTCCTGTCTCGGCTGATGGATGGGAGAGAAAGCAGGAAGTATAGTTTGGTGGTAATGAAAGTAATAGCAGAGTGTAAAGGCACTTGGATTGGTCACAGTTTGAGTCCTGTTCTCATCCCTCTTATCTCTCTCTTTCAATCTTGCCTCTTTGGACTTCTCTTTGTCTAAGTTTTGTTATAATACAACCATACTTTGATACGTTTGTCTTATTTCAAGAATTAAAAAAGGGTTGTTTTTTTTATTCTCTTTTTATATATATATATATTAATGCTGTCAAAATTATCGCGTTAACGGCGGTAATTCATTTTTTGAATTAATTGCGTTAGGATATTTAAGGCATGTGCAGAATGGCCCGCCCCATACATCCCACCAGTGGCAGCGCCAGGGTATGGCTGGGGTAGGCTACCCCCATACCAAGAAATGTCTTAGCCCCACCATGAAAAATGATGTTAAAGTAAGCAAAATAAAGTCCGCCAAATCGAGCCGAGAATTGCACAGACAGCAGTTAGTCAGATTGATTTCAGTAGCCACTTGTCTGGAAATACCGAAGACCAGAAACGGTTTTGAAAACTTTTGTCACGTAGTGATCGTCTTCTCAATAGAACATCTTTGATAATGTCTTCAGAATCAGAATCAAGATAACAGCGTGGTGTTGTTGCAGGAAGTCCCGACGGAGAATAATTTTGCTGTAGTACAGGTAACACATAACTGGTACGCAGGTTATGTGCGTAATCTGAAATGCGTACTGTCACTTGTGTCACAAAGCACATTTGCGTACCGACGTACTTGTGAAGCTTTTCCAGAAGGCGGTTAGATCACCGGACGACAGAGTCGGTCTCCGTGTGCACAGACCGGGCTGCTGTTAACGTCGGTCTGTACAACGGAACTGTGCCAAAACTACGCCAACCGGCTGCGGAGGGAGACTCCCCCCCCCCCCCCCCCCCCCCCCCTTCACTGGAGAACTGCGCTAAAACAGCTGATCACAACGTTCACACTCTGTGGTCACGAAGTACTCCACTAGCCCCCGCCCCCCCCCCTGTCGACTTTCCTGAAGTACTCCCCCGTTGACAGAAATTAGGAATTAAGACCCCACAGTTTGATGATTGATATGTGCTCTCTTTCATTTTGACACACAGAAAAATGTTAAATGGATATATCCGCCTTCTTTCATTTATCTTTCCATTCCCACAACAATATACATAAAGAAATGGCATATTTTGGACATAGTTCGAATGGTGATTAATCATGATTAATTATTTTTTAAGCTGTGATTAATCTGATTAAAAATGTTAATATATATAATGTTATATATATTTATACAATCAACACAATATTGTCTTTTAACATTCTGTAACCAAGAATGAAAGCACACATCAATGTATTACAGATGTTGTGGAGGACACAGAGGCAGGACTCACAGACCTTTAAACATGCTACAAAATAAGAACAAAGTTATGGGAGTGAACCTCAATGACACAACAAGTGGGGCATAGAACATATGACTAATGATGGTCGTACTTCCCATCCTTTAGAAAAGATTACCAGTTGCTATCTCAAAGCCAAGCAAATCCTCTCAATCCTAAAAGTAGCAAACCATCTCAATCCACTGGTAACCACATTGTAGTCATGTCGTTCTTGCTAGCAGAACTGCGGATTCCAAATCAATATTTGTTCTTAGAGGAAACCTTTTCTGGTGGAAAAGCACCAAAATATCTAGATTCTGAAAAACTTTTGTATTCAAGTGCGCTAATAAGGTTCATGGCTGAGGTCTTATCTCAGCCATTGCTGCCTCATCTATATAACTGAAACACGCTTTCTGCGGGCTGTGCTGTGGAGCAGGCTCTGGAAATGTTTGAAGGATTACAGGCTGTCGTCTGCAGAAGCCCCCGACCCGTGACTTACCCTTCTATCTCTCTCTGTCCCTCTCCCTCCAGGTCTCTCTACTCCAGTCCCTCGGGGCAGGAAGGGCAAGAAGGGAAAGCCTGCGGCTCCGACTCCACAGACGCCAAGAGCTGATTGGCTGGCCAGCTGCAACCCTGACCACATTCTGCAGGAGGACAGCTACAAGAGACATCTGAAACACCACTGTAACAAGTAGGGCTTTCTCACCCAAACACACCTGAAACGGACACATTCCCTCTGTATCTGTGGGAGACATTAACAGTTTATGGAAGGATGACAGATTCAAAACCGTGATGGATTCCAAGCTAATGCTCCAGGCTTTAAACCAGGACATGGATCCAATGTGATCAGCTCTACAACCGTAAATAGAACTTTAACAGCCCAAGCAGCCTCCCATTTGCTCAAGTATTGTCCTTTGACACATTTGTACTTTATTTGAGTATTTCCATTTTATGGTCGGTCAAATGTCGTACTTTTCACTCCACTACATTTATATAACTCTGTTACTAGTTACTTTGTACATATACTGACACATATATGCTGATGTGGTATAATGCAGCACTGTACTGTATCATTTGGTTCACATTGACCAACGACAATACTGAAATGCTGTTGCATGTATAAAAAAGGGCAATATAATAACCATAATAATATAATACTGTGAAAAGAGCCATTGTGCATAGAAAGTACTTTCACTCTTGATGGACATTTTAGATTATTATACTTCTGTACTAAATATTATTCTGAAACTCATTTGTGTGCAGAATGAGTACTTTTACTTTTGAAACATTTTGTAATCAAGACTTGGCAGTGAAGTATTTTGAGACCATAGTATTTGTACTTGTACTTAAGTAAAGGAATACTTCCAACACACACAGGTTTGTTGAGTGGTCAGCTCTCTCTCTCCTGTTGTCAGGGAGATATGCTTCAATTCTAAGATTATTTTTTCCCTTCTTGAGGGGGAAGTTTGTTTGTTTGTGTGCGTCTGGCCGTGTGCCAGGCCAGGTGCTAGGCAGGCAGACCTGTTGGAAGTGGGTGAAAGACGTGTATATACACACACACACACACACACACACACTTGGGGGTGATTATGTGGTGCCATCTGCTAGGCTGGAGCACAGCGTTGTGTGGCTAATCAGGCCTGGCACATTGATGGATGAGCTCACACAGCCTGCCAACAGACACACATACACGGCAACGTTCAATACCATTGATGCACACACACACACACATTGCAGAATGAGTTGCAAGTGACAGTCTTCATACCCTTCCCCCGTCTGCGCTGCCTCTCCAAACTTACTGTTCCCTCCAGCACCGCTCTGTC
The DNA here is from genome assembly GCA_902827135.1 of Harpagifer antarcticus. Classification (NCBI taxonomy): domain Eukaryota; kingdom Metazoa; phylum Chordata; class Actinopteri; order Perciformes; family Harpagiferidae; genus Harpagifer; species Harpagifer antarcticus. The sequence goes on from CADEHL010001056.1 coordinate 129,101, forward strand.
CTTTCAATTCTTTCCCCCTCTGCTCCTCCCACTTACCCCCCCCACCCTCTTTCCCTCTGTTTTCTGCCCCAAACACAGCTATTGGCACTAAATCCTGGTGGCAAATGTTTACAGTGAAGCAGATCTGATAGCAGCTTTTCCAATGTCACAAGTTCAGATGTGACTGTCACTGTTGAGCCATGACTGAAGTGATTCATTTCACTGAAGGACACACTGTGACCGCCAACATCTGTCATTGATATCAACAGAAGATGACCATCCCTTAGAAAGCAGTTGTAAAGAAAAAAAACCTGAAATGCAGTAATGAGTTATCGGACATTTTCCATCTCAAATGTGTTCATTGCTCCTGCAGTCCGCACATAGGCAGCAGTATACCGCTGTATTCTTACTTTTACAAACCCATTCCTTAGATCATGATCAAATCTACACTAGAGGATCTTCAAGGGTCAGAATAACCTCTGAAAGCATAAGAAATCTGAAAGTCATCTTTAAAAGATTGTGATGATTTTCACAGTTCATCTTTAATGCATTACCTCAGAAAATGTGTTTTATTTTGATTAAGTTGTCATTAAAACAATTGTTGTGGTTTGTTTCTGTGTTGAACAACATTTGAACCAGCATGACTTTATTTTGCAGGGTGCTGCTGAGGGTGAGGATGCTGTACTATCTGCGTCAGGAGGTCATCGGCGATCAGGCCGAACGCATTCTGGAAGGAGCTGACTCCAGGTCAGTAAACCTTCTTCCTCTTGGTTTGTCCCAGACAGTATTCCATGGAGCACTGAATCCAACATGATTCTGCCTCTTCTTCTTTGTTTCTCAAGCGCTCTACTCAGTTGCTTTTCTGATCTAAACAACATGCTTGTGTGTTCCACACAGACCACCTGCTAATTCATTCAACATGTTCTAATAAGAACTAGTTACTCCAGATCAGCTTCAATGCTTGTACGTTCTGCATCTCCAAAAGAATTCCAACCCCAAAAAGAGCTCGTCGACCCCCGTTTAAGGCAGCCAGTTGTTCCTTTGATGACATCTTTCTGTGTTTACAGTTCATAGAAAGGCTTTTATGTATTGGATGCATCATGAAAGCTACTTCATAGATGGATATGGATGAGTGATGAATTATTACTAAAGTGTATTTGTGCCTGTTCCAGTGGCCTCTTTGGCACAGTTCTTTCTATTCTGACAGATGCAACACACTTTGTTATCTGGGGGAAATGAGCTTTTTTACCAGCTTTGACCCATTTACAGGTTTCTGACAAGCTACTGCTTATTAGCATTTTGCACGAGGCTTTGCAGTGCAAGGTTGTAGATGTGAAGGTTAACTCTACGGTTTCCTTCACCTCGTTCTGACAACTCCTTCGCTGCTCCCTCCATCTTCCCTCCATCACACTTTCCCTGCCATCTGTCTGTCCCTCTCTGCAGTCCGCTTCAGTCTCTCATCACCTCCCATCCCCCGCTCATCACCCTTTCACCCAGATGTGATTGCATTCATAATGTGGAGCACGTGCACTTCATGTTGATCTCTCCCACTCCCCTCTCTGTGGCTACTGTGACAGACCCCTGTATGTGTGTCCTGTATGTGTGTGTGTCAGCGCATGCCAGACGTGAGCATACGGGGTACCATCGTGCCAACATATGCCAGGGGGATTTAGCCTGCCAGTCTTGGCCCAGGCGTGTGTGTGTGGCCATGCTGCTGTTTGCAGAGATAAGGGAGCGTCTCTCCCCTCCTCCTGTCCCCCTCTGTCTTTCTGCTTCCATTGTGCCCCTTCTTTTCCCAACTTGGTGGAAACACACCACTTTTCCTCCACTCCATAATGGAGAATTGTTTTTTGGTGCAACCACATTTCATCCAGCCTGCAAAACCCTTGCTCATTATAACCACTCTAGGTTTGTCATTTACATGCATAAAGAGTACAACAAATAATAATTGGACTGTTGTAATATATTTAAAAAACGCTTGTAAGCATAAAGTTTAGGTACTGCGTCAGGGGTCTCCATATATTTCTCTCAAGGTTATATCAATGGAGAACAATTAAGACCATGGGGGAGAATATTGGTAGCATCTTAACTGGAAGGCTGTGAAGAGAACAGTATGTCAAAATAGGAGCACTCCGCTGATGTAGCATTGAACACATGACGTTGTTGACTCACAATGGACAGTTTTTCAAAAGCACTGAAGTGGATAGACGAGAGCCACACATGTATGCTAGCAACAGCTCATTTAGCATGCAGCACAAACGGAGATGGGCAGTGGGCTACGGACTGTCCTGTGCAATTCCCTCTTCCTTTTCAAACACACAGTGATCCCACTTCCCACAGCTCCCTCTGGAGTCACATTCAAATGGTTGATACAAATCAAATGATATTAGTAATGGTGGTATTTGAAGTGAAGTAATGCATGACCACTGCTTTTGTAAACATCTGGATGAACATTATAGTCATTTCCAGATTTCCATGGCAAGAAAACCGACCGCAGCAATCAGTCATTCCTGTTTGGATCAATCGTTTTTCATGCATTTTATTTCATTGACTGCTCATTAAAATGTGTTGATTTACTCAGAACCTGGACATACTTTGAGGGTATCGAATGTGCAGTTGAACATGTGAACTAAAGAAAACCATAACTCTGTGTGCACATGAACATTTTGGGTATTAGTTTTTATCTGCGGCCGCTTTTACAATCTGATTACATCACAAATGACTCGTGATCTTATTTCAGCCCATCCCTTTTTTCTTTCCCTCTTCGGTTAAAAATGGCGCACCAAAGCAGATTGAACATGGACCAACAGTTTAGTTCTGGTATCAGTGATGTGTGTGTTTGTGCCACAGTGAGCTGGATATCTGGATTCCGCAGCCGTTCCACGCCGAGGTCCCGGCTGACTGGTGGGACAGCGAGGCCGACAAATCCCTGCTGCTCGGTGTCTTCAAACACGGTGAGAAACACACAACCACATCCTGTATGTACACATCCACGTCTCCCAACGGCAGCCACACATGGCGAATACAAAATGAACATCACACACACACACACACACACACACACACACACACACACACACACACACACACACACACACACACACACACACACACACACACACACACACACTCTCTCTCTCTCTCCAGTGGCTTCCAACCCAGTCAACATCACGCAAGCATCATCATTCAAACTGGGCGAGGGCACAAACACATCCCACCCACTTCTGCTGCCACTGGTTGATTGGTGTTGCTATGGCGATAGCAACACGCAGCTGGCAGGCTCAGTGTGTTATCGTCAGTGTGATTGATGGCTGGTCTAACCGTGTGTGTGTGTGTGTGTGCACTTTGCAGTTTGTTACAGGTGTAAATGATACAAAGCATGAAAACAGAGCTCTTTCTAAAGTTAAAATAACATATTTATCTCCATTTACTGTTAACCTGCTAACTTGTATCAGTCCCCCCCCCCACACATAAATGTGTCTCCCAGTGTCTGTAAGTTGTGGCTTGAGACCCTCATTCATATTATTTTGTCATAATTGTTCCATCATTGCCACCCTCTATGATTCAATTAGGACGCACAGTAATACAAAAGGGGTTCACCCATAGTTAATCATAATCCTTATTCACTAGGGAGGTCCTTTGGGTGGAGGAGGGCTGACACACAGTGTGTCAGCCCTGTAAAGGCCCCCGATGAGTTGTGAGGGGAATAAGGACGGAGTGAAGGGAGGAAGGCTTCTGTTTTGATGCACTCTTTCCTCTCTCCTTTTTTCCCTCCCTCTCACCTGCTCTTCAGATGTTCCTCATTCCTTCAAATGGTTCCTCTCCCCCTCCCTCCTCCTTCTCTCCCCCCCTCCCTCCCTCCTCCTTCTCTCCTTCACTGTGTCTCAGTAGGATCTGCACATTCTAATCTGTTCTGCTCGAATGCCCCTAACGGACAAACACACACACAGTTCCTCACACCCACTAGCTCACTTTCACACACGCCATGCCACACACACCTTTTCCACTTTCTTCTCTCTCCCTCTCTCCGACACAAATGAGCACCTGCAGGCTTACTTGGATAAGCACACGCATGTACAGAACGTAGGCTCGCGTGTATACACACTCACACACACACACACACACACACACACACACACACACACACACACACACACACACAGAGGCGGGATGTCTGTCTTGTCAGCAGCTGGCTCCTGGGGTCTGCCCTTCTGCTGCTGTTTTTGTCTCCTCCTTCATTTCATATTGTGTGTGTGTGTGTGTGTGTTGAGTCTCCTTGATTTCCTGCCTGGTTACTGATTAAAGCCCCCTGCACCTAAACACATGTTAAAGTTCAAAGTTAAAGCCTTTTATTGTCATTATACAAAAAATACAAACATGGATTCCACGCCTCTGTGTTCATCTTCTCCTCTTGCTCTTCAGGCTATGAGAAGTACAACTCGATGCGAGCGGACGCCGCCCTGTGTTTCTTGGAGAGGGTGGGCATGCCGGATGCCAAGGCCATCGCAGCGGAGCAGAGGAGCTCTGACATGATGACAGATGGTGTGGATGGGTAAGAGAGCATCCTTTACTCAGCCCTGCTTTTATTCTTCCATCTCTGTGATTTGTCCCATTTTAACAGCAGCTCAAACTGCTGCTAGCTTATATGAAGGTTTCATCAGTTTCTATACTTACTTACTTTGAAATATAAATGTCAGGGATTTAATTTCACCAAATACCTTAATGGTGATTGGAAAAATCTTAAGTTAAACTTTATCCTTATTTTGATTTATATCTTCATTTTTCAACTAATTCCAATATTCCCTTTCCTCTTCTTTGTTATATTGGAAGTTAAAATGAGCCATTCTCTTGTCTCTACAGCGAGGACGAGGATCCTGAGTACAAGCCCCTGCGTATGCCTTTTAAAGATGACATGGATGACTTCACCAACTCCCCCCTGGATGACACAGTGGAAGGGGACACTGAAGGTAAGCTTTGAGTACACCCAGAGGCCGGCACTGCAACAGCTGTTCTAACAGCAGAATCATTTAAGCTTTCTATAAGCAGAAGTTCAGAAGGCTCTTGAGAAGCAAACTGTGAAATCTTCTTTTAACACCGTCCCAAAGAGCCCTGGAAAACCATGAAAGATCTCACCAACCCATTCGCATCCTAAGTGTGTTTGAAAAAAACTAATAGTAGAAGAAAGATGTTGTTTTGTTTGCCTTTTCCGTCATAGCACATAAAACACAGGCTCTTTGCTGCGTGCTTTACAACGAAGCCTAAAAGGTATAAGAAGTGATGGAATAATATCACGGTCTTCACTGTTTGGCATCACAGCACCGTTATTAAAGTGTCTCTGGCATTAGACAGGTGATGTTAGCATAGCTGTAGATGTACTGATTCCACCCAATAGCTGCGATAATAAAAGAACAAGGGGAAAGCGTATGAGGCTGGTCTTAGAAATGGGAACAGCTAACGGAAGGTCATTAAATGTAAGGTAAAAACAAACAGCATCACTCTACACCTGGTTAGTGTTGCCTCACTTTATATAAGTGTGTGGTAGCGTACTACTCACTTTGCTCAGCGCCCCCGCCTCCAATACCCGTCAAATACCAATAATGAAATAACTCACGCCATCATCGGAGTGGGGCCAGATAAGAACGAGTGTTCAGGGCCAAGAGACTTTGGTAACAGGAAGAACCGGTGCTTAATCGGGCACTAGCTCCGAACTGGCCCTGGAACTGCTTTGGTGGGAAAGGGGCAAGTGTGGTTCCTGACTGTGTTCCTCTCTTCTCTCATGCAGCTAAATCAGGTGAGAATGGTCAAAGTGGACCTGCTCCGGGCGGAGCTTCGGGCTCCAACGAGCGACTCTATTGGCCGGCTGCCTCGGCTCTGACTGCCCGTCTGCGCCGCCTCATCACGGCCTACCAGCGCTCCAACCGCAGGGAGCAGCTCCGCCAGGAGGCCGTCAACCGGCCCGACGGGCGCAGGCGGCGGCGCAGGGACTTCCTGCCTGCCATCGGCATGGTTACTGACACAGGAGGAGGGGGGGGCAGCCTATATCCAAGATGGAGCAGGGGTGTTCATGACGGAAGGAAGCCCGTATATGGCTAAAGGAAGTGCCTACTTTGCCAAAGGTGGGCAGTTCATGGCAGAGGCGTCACCGGTGATGACTGCCAGCTCCCTGATGCCTGATGGAGCCATGTACTACAAGGAGAGGAGACAAAGGTAGGGCTCATTTAACGTTGCTTGTACAGGAATGGTGTTAAAGAACTGTACCAACACACGTATTTATTTTGTAAATGGACCTTTGCTCACACGTTTTCTCTATCAGATGGACTCGTCGTGAGGAGGCAGATTTCTACCGTGTGGTGTCCACCTTCGGGGTCGTCTTTGACACTCAGCGTCAGAAATTCGACTGGGCTCAGTTCAGGGCCTTTGCTCGACTGGACAAGAAAACAGATGAGAGCTTGGAGAAATATTACTACTCGTTCATAGCCATGTGTAAGCGGGTCTGCAGAATGCACAACAAGAGTGAAGCGCGTAAGTTACTGTGACACAGAAACAAATGTATTTCACCTCTAAATAACAGCTGTGTGGTTGAAGTTTGTTTGAGTACTGGGGTCAAATTGTCTGATTCTGTATTTGACCTCCTCAGAACTCCCAGACCCCACCCTGATCATCGACCCGATCACAGAGGAGCGCGCCTCCCGCACCCTGTACCGCATCGAGCTGCTGCGGCGCATCCGGGAACAGGTCCTCCCCCACCCGCTGCTCTCTGAGCGCCTCAAGCTCTGCCAGTCCTCCCCTGACCTCCCGGAATGGTGGGAGAGCGGCCGCCATGACCATGACCTCATCCTGGGGGCCTCTAAGCACGGAGTCAGTCGCACAGATTATCACATTCTAAACGACCCCACCTTGGCCTTCCTGGATGCTCACCAGCGTTCCACCAGCCAGAGAGGGGGAGTCAAGGGAGAGACCACCAAAGCGGGGATGGGAGCACCGTACACTACCGGGCCTCTCCTCACCTCTGACGAGCTGGCCAGCGCCGCAGCAGCTGCGATGATTGCTATGAATGCAGCTAAAGAAGAGGAGGAGGAAGAAGAAGGGAAGGAGGTGAGGACGGAGGTCAAAATGGAAACGGAGCAAGGAGACACTAACAACATTCCATGTATTAAGACTGAAGCTCCTGAGGAGCAGAAGGAAAAAGAGGCAGAGGTCAGAGAAGGGAAAGATGACATTGCTGCGTCGCCGAAAGAGGAGGATAAGTCCCAGCCCAAAGTAGAAGAGGAGGAGCAGGAAGAGCTGGAAGAGGAGCCCAGTGCAGAGGGAGAGAAGAGTTCCAAACCAGCAGAGGACGAAGAAGAAGAGGTACCAGAAGAGAAGAAGAGTCTGACTCCTGCTGACTCTCCCACCGCTGAGCTCACAGAACACCCCCCCTCCTCTCCTAAAGCACAACCCGACCACAAACCTGCAGAGACCGAGGTGAACCCAGAGTCTCCTAAATCTCCAAAGTCAGCTGACCCAGAGAAAAGCCCAGAGGACGAGGAGGAAGAGAGGATGGATGAAGATGACAAATCTGAGAAATCCTCTCAGGCTGAAGGTACTGGAACATGCTTTTCTCTGACTGGAGGTGTGTTCATTGTTTGTCATGTTTACCACAGGGATGATGACAGTTCTACATGTAGCTCTAACACACTTACCTACCTCTACTCTTGTTTATGATTATCCCATTGGGGTTGTCGTTCTCCAAAAATGAATTTTGAGCCCCTTCATATGTTTTGAAAACCCTCGTTTTAATTTAGAGTGGCAGCCTAACCTTCCCTCTGTCAACACAGCGAGCGCTGCATCAGAGCAGAAGAACTTTGATGAGGAGAGCATTGCCTCTCTGAGCACGTCTGCCCAGAACGAAACCAGAGATGGCTTCTGCCCCGACGACCTGCCGGAGACCACAGCACTGCACGCCTTACAGGAGCGCGCCTACGCCTTCTCATTCTGGCCCAAGGTGAGGCCAATTATAGAAGCCAAAAAAGGCTGCATGATTATCATACTGTCATCATTTGATAACTCCAGTTGTTTCCACTGTTTTATGAATGGCTGCTCATGTTTCAGATTACATCACAGCGTTATGGTTTAGTGATTTCAGTCATCAACAACTCTGAGGGAGATTTTCTGGTATTTTATAGACTGAAACAATCAGAAGCAGATTGATCCTTTATAGAAACAAATAGAAAAAGGAAGATTCTACCCTCTGAGGGTTTTATGTGGAACATCTGTTCAGTGAGTGCTGAGTTCCAGAGAGGAGCTCAACAGTGATTGGAGATATGGCAATAGTGAAGCCACTGGCATTAGCTTAAATGATATAAGTGCAATATAAGCCTATAGTATTACTGCACTGTGTAGGAAAAGCTCTAGTGCTGGATATGAACAGTCGTATTACAGCTTCAGACCATAACTGCATGTGTTCGCTTGTATCCAGAACTAATAAACCATTTGTAGACTTCAAGATGATGCAACATGGTCTACTGTTACCCAGCTCTAATCAGCTCTCTGCCCCCCCAGGACCGGCTGATGATCAACAGGATGGATAACATCTGTGAGACTGTCCTAAAGGGCAAGTGGCCTGTCAACAGACGCCACATCTTCGACTTCCCCGGCAACCTGTTGCCAGGGCAGGGCTCCGCCCTCCCCACAGCGGCCGCCGCCGCCACAGTGACAGAGAGCCCGCTGCAGAGGCGGAGCCTCGCCGAGCTCACCATGGCCGGCATCCACACACCGTACAGCGGGAGCGAGGACAAAACACTGTCGCCACAGTTTCATGTGAGTGCTACTCACATCGGTTTATTATGAAAAACATATATATTCAAAACCTTGTTTATAACTTGTCACTTTTAAGCTTGATAAGAAAACATTTACATTATTGATCCCCATTTTGGAATATTTTATGCAAGGCATTGTATATATACATAAAATATATAAACATCTCAAAATAGAACTAAAATATGTTGACAGTGAACTATAAAAATATGTAGACTATCTGTGAAATAAACACTTTGGAGGGCCATATTACAGCAGGATTTTATTTATTTTAATTGTGTAAGTAATAACATATTAATGATAGAGTTTGAGGATCAGTTAGAAACTTAAACCTAATGCTGCGCTATCCTGATCTGTGCTAGTTGCTCACAGTACTGTGACTCCTGCCGTTAGACAGATGCAGTTTAACTTCCCCTGATGTTGTAGGAGGACGCTCTGACCCTGCCTCGCCAGAGGAGGAGGAGGAGGAGGAAGATCGAGATTGAGGCGGAGCGGGCCACTAAGAGACGTAACCTGATGGAGATGGTGGCTCAGCTGAGAGAGAGCCACTCTGCCACGGACACCCAGAGCCAGGCCATAGACCTCACCAAGGTGCAGCCATCGTTCATTCATATCATGCAGAACGACAAAGAACTAATATTGTAGTCAAACTAAAACTGATGTGATGTGTTGTTCAGGGTATGCACCATCATCATAAGGCAGCTCCCTCATTGGCTGGCTTTCCCAGCGCCCTGGCGACAAGCCCCTCCCTCAAAGCCCAGATGGAGTTGCTGCTGCAAGCCCCCCCCTCTGCGCACAGAGCCAATGGTTCACTGGAGGCGGACCTGCCAATCATGAGGAGGAGGCGGGGCCGTAGGAAAAATGTTGAAGGCCTGGAGCTGCTGTTCATGGGCAACAAGAGAGCAGGAGGGGTAAGCAGTGTGTTTAACAAGCAGGACAGATTTCAGTGTTGCACAACAGTTTGTCAATGTTCCTTCTCCCCTGCTCTCCGTCAGGATGATGCTGATGGGACGAAGGCTTCAGGTGTGGAGGGGCTTCAGGATGCTGCCCGTGCTCACAGACCCGTCCCAGAGCAGAGCCCTAGTGCCAGGTCTCTGGCCTCTGGCAGTATGGAGGAGGAGGAGGCTGCCGTGTCCAACAAAGAGCTGGGGGAGTGGCTAAGGCAGCACCCCACCTACACCATGGACATGGCTGCTTTCACACCAGTACGGCCCCTCTTTACATTTATCCATCTTCTTCACCTTAAATCCTTTCTTAGTGTAACCAGAAGCATCATATCTGTTGTTCTCTTACTTGCCTTTCTCAGCCTCTAGTTACTCACACCTTTGTATTTGTGTCTTCCCACAACAGAAGAGCGAGGATGTACTGCTGTCTCAGTTTTCTAAGCCCAAGCAGAAACGCCATCGCTGTCGAAACCCAAACAAGATCGACATCAACACCCTGACTGGAGAGGAGAGGGTGCCTGTGGTGAACAGACGCAACGGACGCAAGGTGCAGTGAATACCTGAGGACCACTGCCTACATGTTGAAACTGAATTGATTTTCCAAGGTAAACTCATTTCATCTTCCTCTTCCTCAGATGGGCGGGGCCATGGCTCCACCAATGAAGGAGCTTCCCCGATGGTTACTGGAGAACACAGAGTATTCCATCGCCCCTGATTGGACCGACATCGTGAAACAGTCGGTTAGTAAGAGAGATAAAACCTGTCAATAATGACTAACTGTTTATAAGAAGTCTCTGTTACACCATCTGTTTCCTGTAAGCCCTCTGAGCCCAACCCTCTCACTTTCTATGTGAGTAGTTTGTTTTCTAACCTGAGGTCCTCCTCCCTGCAGGGTTTCCTCCCAGAAGCCATGTTTGACCGTCTCCTGACCGGCCCTGTGGTCAGAGAGGAGGGCGTCCGCCGCAGAGGAAGAAGACCCAAATCTGAGATCGCCAAGGCAGCCGCAGCCGCTCAGGCTTCAGCAGCAGCTCAGGCTGCACAGGTCTCTCTGCTGTCTGCTGCCTCATCTGCAGGTACACACGCACACGCACACGCACACACACACACATACACAGTAACCCCCTGTCATCTCTGATCAGTTAAATCACAATTTCTGTGTTGGAGTACTTGAGAGCAGTTATCATTCAAAGGCTTCCTCATCATAAGCACAGCAGCTACGGCAACAAACTAAACACTATAAGACTAGTTCAAGAAGAAACAGAGTAGAAACAAAAGACCAAGTAGTGCAGGAGAAGTCAAATAAATACAATAAGCTAAATGTTGCAGAGAAAGTTGTAAGTGACCAATAAATGCAGGAGTACATGTAGAATGTTCTGAAGGGTTGTGGATGTTCCTCTGAAACTGTGTGTGTGTGTGTGTGTGTAGGAGGCATCAACCCTCTGCTGCTGAGCAGTCTGTTCGGGGGCATGGACCTGTCCTCCCTGCAGAGCCTGCAGTCTCTTCAGCTGGCTGCCGGGCTGATGGGCTTCCCCCACCCCTCAGACCCTAAGCAGGCGGCTGCCAGCGCTGCTGCCTCCATGCTGCCCCTCATGCTGCCCGGGATGGGGGGCCTGCCCAACATGGCCGCCCTCCCCAACATGTTCAGCCTGGGCGGGCTGTTTGGCGGGAACCTGGCCACGGTGGCAGCTGCCGCCGCTGCATCCAGCCCCCGCGCTGCGACGTCCCAGAACAGCAATGGAACCATGCAGGGTGAGGGAGGGGACGGAGAGGGGGAAGACTATGACGAGGAGGAGGCAGTGGAGGAGGTGGAGGCTAATAGTGAGAGAGCCGCGAAAAAGGCGAGGAAGAGGAGGAGGCGGGAACAGGCAGGAAGTGATGTCACTGCTCAGACCCTCGCTGCTGACTCGTCAGTGGCCTCCATCAACGGGGACGCCGCCGCCTTGCTGGCTGCAGCGGGCATGTCGGCCAGCTCTCTGGCCTTCAACCCCTTCCTGCTGTCCACCATGGCCCCCGGCCTGCTCTACCCCTCCATGTTCCTGCCTCCAGGCCTGGGGGGGCTCAGCCTGCCGGGCTTCCCCTCCGCCTCCACCCTGGCCGAGCTGCAGAGCGCCATGGCTGGAGCTCTGGGGGGCAACACCCTGACCACAACCCTCCCCAGTAACCAGGAGAGGAAGGGGGGGCTTAAAGCTACAGTGGAGGAGGAGGAGGAGGAGGAGGGGGAGGAGGGGGAAGACAGTGACTTGGCTGAGGAGAAAGACGGAGCGGAGGAGGAGGATGAGCTGAGAGGAGAAGATTCAGCGCTGGAGGATGTAGGGATGGGGGAGGAGGAAGAGGAGGAAGAGGAGGAGGAGGTGGGGGAGGCGGCAGGAGCATCTCCACTGAAGGACAACAGTGACTGAATAACACAGTGAACCCCCCTCCCCCCTGCCACGTTTACACGCCTCCACCAGAAATATCCAAACTGTTATGAATTCTGTTTTTTCTTTACATTGTTGTTGATGATTTCTCACTGTTATTATTTCGACCAGGTGTATGACTATGTGTCAGAGAGTGGGGTGTGTGTGTTAAGTTAAACCTCTCTGATGGATCATCAGGGAAAACCCTTCAGACCCTTCTCTGCCCTCAGACTTCCCATGTTCCAGCAGAGCTATGATTATTCATTATTATATTAGTATCGCTGCTGCTCTCAGACTTCACTGGTCGTTTTGCTTCCTTGAACGCCTGGACTGTTAAGTTGTTGTCGGCAGCATCGCTTCACATCGCTACGCAAAAAAACGGCATTACGTCTGACTGACAACGCTGCTGCGAGAAGAATTGTGGGTAATGGAGTTGGAACTGTTCTGTTTCAGAGCAGAGTTTTAAGTTCTCACATATCGGACCAGGTAGACTCTGAGGAGGCAGAGAAACCAGACTGGCCTAAACTCAGTCTCACACACTGACATACTGATCATAAGCCTCACACACACACACACACACACACACACACACACACACACACACACACACACACACACTACCCCCACAGCTGTTTTCCTGTGTGTGTGTGCGTCACACTGAACCAATACTGTTACCAGTCCCACACTGTCAGTCTGAGTCTTTCCACCGCCGCTCCTCTTCCTGTCTCTCGGTGGGAGGCAGCCTCACGAGGACTCTGTGAATGGACGGGGGTGGGGCGGCGGCCCCGCAGGGATGTGATGTTTCAGGTTTCTTCTTTAAGGGGGCACATGGTTGAATTCTCCCGGTCGCTGCCACATTAAAAGCTTTTTGTTTTAGTTTTTTTTTTTCTACATTTCCCGGTAGATTCAAAGTGCTGCTCCCTAGTGACCTTGTCTTGGAGACTTTCTGTAGTCACACACACTGACACCAGACCTGGCCTTACAGGACTGACACATTCTCCACTGAGTTGGAGATCCACACGTTTCTTTATGAAGTTGAGCTCAGTTTAAATACTTTATAAATGCAGGAGGTGCTTGATTTGTTTCCATTTCCCAAGGCCAGTTCAAGTGTTGGAGATAAATCAAGCAACGTGAGTGGTTCACATATTTGACGATGCATTCAAACACACTGTGGTCATCTGAACATTTGCTCTCACAGCCAGCCCAGCAGACAGACAGACAGGAAGAGCCCGGGTCCACTTCCTGTTCGGTCTAATGCTGAGACAGCAATAACCAAGGCAGCTTTTGAATGTTCCAACATCACTCTCCCAACACACACAAACACACACTATATGAATAACCACAAGTGTCGTCTGAATAGAAAAACTAAACTGTAAATGATGACAAATACGTACTGCAATCAATTTTGTCTCACTCTGTTCCTGTTGATGCACTGGTGTTAAAGAGTTAAAATAATCAGGTACCTTTATTACTTAGCTACTTTTCTTGAAAAATGGACTTTTTGTTACTTTTAGCCAGCAAGCTGAAGAGCATTACCTCAAAATTCTTATCTAGCCTTGAAGTTTACAGACATACCATGTAAATGTTTTTTTCTCTTTTTTGGTGTTTGTCTTTTTTGTTTTTTTGGAGACATCATGTATGATGAATTGTAGCTATGATGCTTTTAATAAAAGTTAATCATGATATTCGCCTAGGAAACCAAACCGCTGTGTGACGCTCATTATTTGGTTCACTGTTCATCTGCCCCCTCTGACGCAATATGAAGTTTGTCTGGAGCCGCAAAACATATTTGATAACACCGCTAAAGGTTTATACATAGCTGTACTAAATAAACAAAAACTAGTTTGTTGCATCTGTGAACTTGTAGATCTCAAATCAAGTCTATTGCTATTTGACCTGTTGTAACCCATGTTCTGGGGCCTCATTTATAAAGGGATATATACGCTCAAAAAATGGCGTGCGCCACTTTCTACGCAATGTTTGCGATTTATAAAATATTAACTTCATGGGAAAACATAGTAAAAAAAGCTTTAGCAATCCAAACTACTACATATAAGTACCCTGTATCAAGATTGATGCAAAACAAGCGAAATGTTACCTTTTTAGAGAGCTTTAGCAAAATAAAACCACTTCTGGAGTAATTTGGGTGGATTTTCCATATCTCTGGCCCCCCTTGCTCGATTTTGCTGATTGACATCTCTTTCTAACCGTCAGAGCCAATGGAATCGAGGGGAACTCCCACATACTCCTTATTTGGTAATGTGTGTGAGACTGACGCATAGCAAAACCGGAAGCTGCGATAACTGGTGGCTACCATTAGCAGCTAACTTTTACTCTCTGATTTTTACATAAAAATGGAATTATGGATTATAAATATATTTTTTCAAATCCACAGAAACATTATCAACCTATAGATTAACCGATTCAGCCGCGTCTTTTCTCGTTTTAATGCCATTGAACAAGTCTTTTGATCAGATTGACAGCTACGGTGAGACGATCTCCCGTAAAAGCTCCGTAAAGGTACGTGTTGTGATGTCTGTGTTTGCTTCCCCTGTCGCGAGTTCGGATCACTCAGTGATGATACTATACCTAAATAATCTGTGGAACCTCAGTTTTAATCGGATATCTTGTATGTGCATTAGCATTTTTTCGCTCAGGGGTCATTTAGATCAGTGGTTCTCAACTGGTGGGTCGCGACCCAAAAGTGGGTCGCGGACCCGTTTCGAGTGGGTCGCGGATGTGTGAGTGAAGAAAAAAAAATAGGATTTTTTTTTTTTTTTTTTGGGGAAAAAGTCAAACTTTTATTTTGAAGGCCCGATTTTCTAACGCTGTGCATGCAGTCGGCGTTGGACTGGAAGTACCGGAGACCATAAACGGTTTTGAAAACTTCTGTCACATAGTGATCATCTTCTCAATAAAATATCTTTGCTGATGTTTTTTCGAGTCTTCTGGCCAATCAGAATCAAGATAGTTGCCGGAAGTCCCCACGGAGAATAACTTTGCGGTAGAACTCTTTTTTATACATCCATGGTTACAACTTCAGATAACAATGAACACATAATGAAATATGACCCCCGGTCTGATGACTGACAGGTCACAGAACAATGGGGGCTATCTACCCTTACCCACAATTTAAAGTAAGTCACACAGACTATCTCTTCTTTGCTCTTCTCTCTGTGAGGAGCAGCAAGTTCAGCTTCACAACAAAATGAAAAACAAACAATGGCATAAAATATTATTAATATGTCGGGTAGTAATAGATTTATTTATTTTCTTCTCAGTGTACCAGAATGCATAGTTTGTTAGTATTTCTAAAAATCTCCTGGGGGAGAATCCCCCCAGACCCCCTGCTGGGGTTGGGTTTTCAGCATGCGTGCCTTTTTATATAGTTCAGCTTTGATTCCATCATCTCATTAAACCTTTTTTAAAAGCATACTTTAGTTCTGTGAAGGGATATAAGGGATATATGCACTGTACTTCACTTTTATTAATATTGTATGCTGAAAAGTGTATATATTACAGCACGATTTTTTGTTGAATAGTGCTTCAAAATGTTGGGTCGCGATGTATTGACCAAGTAAAAAGTGGGTCCCGAGGCCTGACCAGTTGAGAACCACTGATTTAGATGCTTCTTATGAGACTTGTGTTTGGTTTTGGTAAAAAATTGTTTGTATCGTCAGTTAGCTGAGATTCTTCCCGTTAATCTGGTATAACACATTAATAGGTTCTTAAATATTAAGATGCCCTGAGACACAGTGTCGTGAAAGAAAAAAAAAAGCCCCCGCCGAGGAGGGCTTTGGGGCTTAATTTAAAGCAGTGTAAAATGGCCATGTCAAACAGGCTTTACCGGCCATTTATTAACTAATTGGTGTGTGCGCATGTGCTCCAGCCAGCTGTCAGAAATGGCCTCTCTCCCACTGGAGCTGCTGACAATGACAACCCCAAACTGACGGCAGATCCCCGTGTGTGCGCAAACATTTTGGCTGTGCTTTTCTTGTTCCACAAAACCACCAGCTTGAGAGAGTAGGGCTCCACAATGGTTCAAAAATGTTGTTCAAATCTAAAGGTAATATGGACTGTAGTGCAATATTCCAATCCCATGAAGCATGACAGTGTTCAGAGGCTCAACCTGTGAACAAATAAAGGCTGAGCTGCAGAGATATACAGATGATATCCTGCGGACGTAAAACAACATCTTTGTTTGGTAAAGATCCTCATAAAGAATCACACTGATCATCACGATCCTTATCACTCACTTTCTCACAGTTGTGCAGCGCTACCTGAAAATGGTATTATTCTTTCTGAGAATGCATTGTCAGTTCATCAGATTTGACTGTAAATTTCAAACTATGTGAGAAACATCTATAACACATTTTTCACTATAAACATTGATTATGATGAGACACACTCCCATGCTCCCTGGTGTTAGACAGGAGGATCAGAGGAATCCGTCATCACTTCTTAGTTCATAATCAAAGTAGTTTAAACGGACATAATACACATTTTGTCCCGATGGTGGGGCAAGAGAAAATGTCAACATGTACGAGTAATGAGGGCCAAAGCACTAACACATTTGGAGCGGGGACTTTTTCAAACTGTCAGGATTATCATTTCTTTTTTTATAAGTTTTTGGGGGTGGTTGCAATATTCGAAAACCTGGTGGAGAGGTCAAAATTAAGCTTTCATCCGGGGGCCGGACATGGCCGTGGCAAACTGCTGAAGACACGCCCATAAGCACCTCTCAAGGTCAAAGCCCCCTCCTTCAACACTCACCTAGACCTCAACATGTGGTTAACATGTAACATGGGGAGACGTACAGGCCTAACCTAAACCAGAAGGAAGTCGGACATTTTGAATGTAATGTTTGTTTTTCTGCAATTGTTCACCTTTTGCAGGCAGGGGCGGCACCCCCCAGGATTGCCAAAGCACCCC